>CM062233.1:12848340-12946788 GCA_031216185.1 Syzygium aqueum
GTCGACCGGATAAAAGTCAGGATAGGATATGTTTTATCCTATCCTGCGTTTGGTGGTGGTTCAGGATAGGATAAGGTCGGATATAGACCGGATATAACCCGGATAAAAAAATCCTGTGGGGGGTGAGATAGACCCGGATAGGATTTTTAATGCCTATATTTCCAAAAATGCTACACTCCACTTGTTGACATCTTCATCCTCACACCTTGTGCGCTTTCACCAAAAAAATTTCTCCGCTTTTTTTCCCTCACTAACTCTTTTGGACCCATGAATAGCAAAAATAAAAAAATAAAAATTATCATATCCGACTTTAAATCCGTAGTCCACCAAACAATGGACAGGATATGAAGAAATCCCAGGATTTCTTATCCTATCCTATCCAATCTTATCCCGTTTAGAAATCCGGACAACCAAACGCAGCCTTAGAGTCCTTGAGACTTCTTTAAACCTTTCATTGGTGATGAAGGTTTTCTTGGGTCACAGTGGTAGGGTTGATACAGATGGAAATCAGTTACCAAGACTCGTCTACATTTCTGGAGAAAAGCGGCCTGGTTGTTAGCATCACAAAAGGCTGGCGCATTGAGTGCCTTGGTATTTTTTTCTTCGAGTTCTTACACAGCTTTCTAATATAACCTGGAAAAGAAAAGATCATGTGCATGGCTTTTAAAGTTGCAAGAGTCCCTGAGACTTTTCTGAATGTTATGAACTTCATTTTCACTTGTTTACTACATCCATTATTCCCTTTAATTTGATTATTGGTGTCGCCGTGCTCCCAAACTCCCAGAAGAATGATAGGAAACAAATAGTCTAAAATAAGTCGATCTGGTGCTCTCTGTTGGTGTGAGGAGTGCCATTCTACAAACATTTGCAGCTGTAGATGGTATCACTCTTCTCATGTGATATGACCAACTGAAAGAGTCGCGGAGTTTCTTTATCTTATATGCATTTGTAGCATTGCAACTCATAATTATCTTTGTTGAGCAGATTCGTGCTTCAGCTGTCCTAACCAATGGAGCACATCTTTGGAATGTTGATTGTGATCGCTATTTCAACAGCAGCAAAGCTCTTAGAGAAGCGATGTGTTTTATGATGGATCCTGTTCTCGGAAAGAAGACATGCTATGTCCAATTTCTGCAGCGTTTTGTTGGCATTGACTTGCATGATCGATATGCTAACTGGAAAGTTGAGCCCACCGACAGCAATTATATGAGCAAGTAGAGGCTACCGGCAGTACCTAGCGACATCTCAACTTGGATTGCAATAAGTTTTAGAGAAAAAGGCATGGGACCTTCAACTTTTTGGGTGTGTACGGTCGTCCTTGAATGTTGTTTCTCTTCTTCTTTTTTTGCAATTCAGTCCTCGAAGTTTTTCAAATTTGCGCGCCATTGATCCTTGCATTGGGGGCTCGTACGAAAATGTTGATGTGATGGTTAATAGCTGTCAAGTGGTATCGTCGTACCCACGTGTCGCAAATGTGATGCCTACTTGACTTTATGAATGTAACGAATTAAAAGAATAGAGTTAAGGATTCCGAAGAAGAGAATCGAAAATTGAGATAAAGGGAAAAATCATCTTTTGCCTGGTTGAACAAAATAGAGGGTGGTCACTGAACTACCGGTCATTGGCGAGGTGGCCAGACCCTTGTTGCCCTCGACGACCCCTCAACACACAGTGGTAACTGGTAAGGGCAGCAACCCTCGCAAGTGTTTGCTGAGGGCCCGCGACCCTTACCGGCAAGTAAAGATACTAACTAAGGCCACATTCTTGCCAGGCACGGCCTCTCTTTTCAATGTGCACACTCTATCCGTCTCTACTGCATGGGTCGCACTCCATTTCTCTCTATTGCTTGTGGTGTGTACATGCAATGAGAGCGAGTGTCTCGACGCCATCGAGGGTCCGGCCACCGTCGCCAATGGCTAGCAACACCATGAGCACCTAGGGCAAGCTGAATATGGTTCTCTCTTTATTTTATTTTCAATCTTTTCATTCAGAAACCTCAACATTATTTTTCTTAATTTCTTAAATTTGTAAAAGCCACGAAGGCCACGTACACACTTTAACGGCTATTAGGCTGCCACGTTAGCATCCTTTCCTACCATCTTACGGAAGGACTAACAACTACACTTAAATCCAAAAGGTCTGAGTATTCGACTCTGCACAAATTGAAAAATCGAAAAAGCTCAAGCACTCACATGACATCACTCCTAAGCTTTACTATTTTATTGGCACTTTAATAAGTTCGGAGTCTTTCTTTTTTTTTCCGGATGATTTCTTATCCAATCGATTTGTCAATGTTTTATTCCTCGACTAAAGTCAAAATCGTTCTTCATTAACACGCAACTTTCCGGTGACTAAACATGCATCGCCACCAAAAGGCATGCATAGCCCGACCGTGAGATTAGATCTGGAGTTGGATTGCATAGCCAACAGGCCTTGCAAGTAAATGGATTACAAAGTGGGATCGGAAAGTATTAGATTCGGGATTCGATCTCCATGAGTATCACGCACACATATACTTAAAAGAGATGAATGAAATTAAAAAAAAAACGTGCATAGCCAACCATGAGATTATAACCTAAGAGCATTTTTCAAAAGACTTGCAATTCAATGGACTGTCTTTTGAGTTATAACACTCTTCTCTATACGGATGTTAGTAAAACGACGGAATCTCATGGATCATCAAGCCCTTAACGTTGATACTATCATGGAGTTATGGCGCGACCGATTTCTTTTTGATCTATCAAGAATTGAACGGTTGTTTCATGTCTCAATAGAAGAATTAAGAGATGAGCATTGCTCCTAATGAATCAAATCGAACTTTCGAAAAGGTACGAAGAGTTATTAGGTTTTGCTACACCGGACCCCCGTAAAAATCGACACTTTTAAGTTTAGATTAGTACAGCATCATTCAAAGTATACATTTACATCACCATACTTATGCTTTCTTCTCAGTAAATCCTGCAAGTGAAGATCTGCGTGTCTCGTAAACATTCGACGTGCATAAAGATGCGCAAACTGTCATATTCAAAAAAACAAATTTAGTTGTGCGTCAAATTATCATAGAAGAAAATCAAGAGAGAGTTTTCTTTCATTGGCCAGTTTGCACCTCTTTGATTGTTTGGATAAACCCTCAACTACTTCCTGCAATTGAGTAAATTTCTCATTAGAGCTAAAGCTAGATAGGACTAACCAAAAAAGAAAGGAATAAGTACATTGAAAGTTCTAAAACTTGTTACGAAAATGCAATTGAATTTTTTTAACTTTCAAAAAGTACGATTAAATCCTAAAACTTGTCACGAAAGTACAATCGAGTCCTAAAAATTTCAAAATGTACAATCAAATCTTAAAATTTTCAAAAAGTAAAGTCAACAAAAGGACTTAATTAGACTAATTTGACAATTTTTAGGATTCGATGGCACCTTTTGAAATTTTTATGACTCAATTACACTTTTGAGATAAGTTTTAAGACTTAATTGTATTTTTTTAAAGTTTTGTGACTCAATTTCAAGTCTTAATACTTATCCTACAAAGAAGGGATAAGCGCATTAGAAATCCTAAAACTTGTCATAAAAGTGCAATTGAGTCCTAAAACTTTCAAAAAGTACAATGAAGTCTTAAAACTTGTCGTCAAAGTGCAATCAAATTCTAAAACTTTCAAAAAGTGTAATCGAATCCTAAAACTTATTGCGAAAGTGCAATTGAGTCTTAAAATTTTTAAAAAATACAATCAAAAGAAGAACTTAATTGGACTAACTTGATAATTTTTAGAACTCAATCGTACTTTTTGAAAGTTTTATGACTCGATTGCACTATCATGATAAATTTTAAAACTTTCTATGCACTTCTCTCCAAAAAGAAATACGGAGAGAGCAACACCAAGCGCCACTACCGACTACCCGCCTCCCCCGGTCAAAAGAGAAATTACCGACCCCCGAATTTTCTCTAAAAGAAAAAAAAATTAGAAAAGCGAAACGAAACGAAAACGTAAGATGTCGAAAAGACAAGAAGCAGCACTGGAGTAGTAGCAGCAGGAACTGAAACACCCGACTGATGATGCTAAGAGCGAGAGAGGCAGAGAAGATGGAGTGACGAAGAAGGAGCCTCTCCTCCTCCTCCTTCAACAAGCGTCGCTTCTCGCTGCTGCACCCGCATTGCGCCGCGCCGTCGCCGCGCTCGCCGCTGATCTACCTCTTTTTCCGGTCGAGACCCGGGGATCGCGAACCGCGGGTAGAGCGAGTAGAGGGGAGAGGGGGACATGGAAGCGAGCGCGGGAATGGTGGCCGGATCTTACAGGAGGAACGAGCTGGTTCGGATACGCCGCGACTCCGACGGCGCCGCGGTTCGTGCCTCTCTCCGGTCACTGCTCGCTCTGTCGCTGCGTTTCTGGTGTGGGGGCGTCTCTGCTTTGGAAATTTGAAGTTAGTGGTATAGTGGTTCCGAGGGTCCGTGGATTGTTGGAGACCTCTTAGGCGGTGGAGCCTGCTCTCGGGGGCGATCGGTCGCTCCCTCAACAAGCGTTATCGAAAAGATCCGAGTGTTTCTTGTGATTACTGTGCTGGATGACAATCTGCATTCTCTGTTCCTTGCGTTTGATCGTCAGGGATCCTTTTTTCCCTGGTCGATGACCTGACGTTTTCTTGGATTAGCTTTTGATCCTTCTCTTTCTGGTGATCGCTCGTCCCATTTGGCCTGTTACTTTTGAGAGCGTTAATGGGTTGTTTTGTATAGTCAACCTTTCTGACAGCAGAGAGACTCGAGTAAATTGTTATACTGGGCTTCGTTAAGATTTTCTTTGTGGTATTTACGGTTTATTTCGTAAATGATGTGGCCATTGACAAGTGTGTTTAGGATATGGAAGTCTAGATTGAGACTTTCTATTTCTCGGTCAAAGTAGTGCATTTTATATTATCACAAACATGAGAATTGGTTGCCGTCTTTCTTTTGTGGAGGCTGAATTGTTGATGGTTGTGCATTATGCAGCCCAAGCCCCTGAAGCACTTGGATGGCCAGATATGTCAGATTTGTGGTGATTCTGTTGGACTTTCGGCCAATGGTGATGTCTTTGTCGCTTGTAATGAGTGTGCATTCCCAGTATGCCGTCCCTGTTACGAGTATGAGAGGAAAGACGGTAATCAGTGTTGTCCTAAGTGTAAGACTCGCTACAAAAGGCACAAAGGTTAGCTCTTTTAATTTTTTTGTAAATGCACCTATCCCCGTTCCCCATCCATCCATCTTAATGTGGATTGAGTTAACCGGGCGAAATCTTTCAGGGAGTCCTCGAGTGGAAGGAGATGATGAAGAAGATGATGTTGATGATTTAGAGAACGAGTTCAACTACACCCAAGGGAATGCCATGAGGCGCCAATGGCAGGGAGAAGATCCTGATCTCTCGTCTTCTTCTAGACATGGATCCCAACATCCAATTCCCCTTCTCACTACTGGGCAGCCAGTAAGCAATTATACCACCTCAAGCTTCCTTCTTGAACTGATATTGTTTGGTTGACCTGAAATGATTAAAGAAATGAGACTCTAGCTTATTACTTGAATCATTGATTAATGTACTAAAGGATTTCGCACAAGGGATTAAAAGGAGATAATTGAGACAGCTCCCAAATCCTTAATGCCAGACCTGCAGAGCAAATCTGTCCCTTTTGTCCGCAATGTCTATACCCTGTCGGGTTGTTACTCCTCTCCATCATGGAGAAGAAACCAGGCTATTGCCATCTGCTCTAGAGCTATGTTTGTATGCTTACGCTGTGGTGATAGGTGATAGGCATAAGCAATTCAAAGGAAACAACATTTGTTTTTATTGCGACAAGCGAAAGGAACATTAACAACATTCATTTGGCTACTCATATTTGGTGATAGATGCTTTGACATTGCTTTAGATTAGGTGTGAAAAGAATCCTTTCTTCTTTAGAGAGTCAAGTTATGCCTGTCTTACAATTCTATCTTTCAGAATTAAGAAAAATTCTCAAGCTTTTTGTGAGTCATAAAACCTAGTGACTTATCTTTAGTTAAGTGGCAACCAAGACATTGTCCCAGAATATGATATATGTTATTGAAGATTATTTAAAGCAGCTAAGCTGAAAAAATTTCTTTGTGCTGAAAAAAAAAATATTTCAGGTATCTGGTGAAATCCCCTGTGCTACACCTGACAATCAATCTGTTCGGACAACATCTGGACCTTTGGGCCCTTCTGATAGGCATTCAGTTCATTCCGTTGATCCTAGACAGCCTGGTAAATAGTAATTTTAATTTATTGCCATTGCATATTCATGGATTATATCGGTTGACAATTGCATATCCATGGATTATATTGGTTGACAATGCTTTCTACTGTTATAGTTCCTGTGCGAATTGTGGACCCCTCAAGGGACTTGAACTCTTATGGCCTTGGAAATGTTGATTGGAAAGAAAGGGTTGAAAGTTGGAAACTCAAGCAGGAAAAGAACATTCCCCACATGACCAGTAGATACCCTGAAGGAAAAGGAGACATAGAAGGAACTGGTTCTAATGGAGAAGAACTTCAGATGTAAGACATTTCTTGCAGAACATATAGGGTTTTGGCAGGAATATGCCGGTTCATTTATCAATGTAGAGTTTGTATGCATTCACTTCTCGCATTCATAACCACAAATAGATAACGAAACTGTGTTTGTATATGCCCATGGATTAACTGTTCTACTTTTGGGCGTGTTATTGACTGCTGATCATAGCTTTCCTTCATCATGAAGCAAAGTTGACTTTCATTTTATTTCTTCAGGGCCGATGATGCTCGTCTACCTTTGAGCCGCGTGGTGCCTATACCATCATCACATCTCACCCCCTATCGTGTCGTCATTATTCTCCGTCTGATTATTTTGGGCTTCTTCTTGCAATATCGTGCTACCCACCCTGTGAAAGATGCTTATCCACTGTGGCTAACATCAGTTATCTGTGAAATTTGGTTTGCCTTATCTTGGCTTTTGGATCAGTTCCCAAAATGGTTTCCCATCAACCGGGAGACTTACCTTGACAGGCTAGCATTGAGGTGCGCTCAATTTTATCTTCGCCGTATTATATAATGAGGAGAATATTTGCAAGTATTTTCATCATCTTAATCACAATTTTCAATCACAGATATGACCGTGAGGGGGAACCTTCTCAATTGGCTCCTGTTGATGTCTTTGTTAGTACGGTGGATCCACTCAAAGAGCCACCTCTTGTAACTGCGAACACTGTCTTGTCCATACTTGCAGTGGATTACCCTGTCGATAAAGTTTCATGCTATGTCTCTGATGATGGATCTGCAATGTTGACTTTTGAAGCACTTTCAGATACTGCGGAATTTGCAAAGAAGTGGGTGCCCTTCTGCAAGAAGCACAACATCGAACCTAGGGCCCCTGAATTTTACTTCGCCCAAAAAATAGATTACTTGAAGGACAAGATACAGCCATCGTTTGTAAAGGAACGCAGGGCTATGAAGGTAAGTTTTGTGGCAGTACACCATTTGTTGGTTGTCTTTATGTCGATTTGTTTATCTAACCACTGCTTTTACATCACATCAGCATGCTTTGTACAGTTGAAGATCATGGGTAAATGCTCTGAAATTCCCTCTGGGAATTAAATTTAATAATGTCATGTATACTAGCATTGCCTATGTTTTTCGTCATTATGAATTCATTAGGGACAACTAGATGTCTGTTTCTGAATGTAGAAGAGAAATTTCTGGTAACAATTATTGCGTTCAGAAAGGTAGAGCACCACTGTGGCTCTGGTGTTTTGAGCCTGCCGCCAACCAGCCCACCAAACCGAGCCCTATAAAAAACTAGATTACAAATACTGGACTGAGTACTTAATAGTTTCTCGTGATGTGTTTACTTAAGTACTTTAACCCCTTAAGTGAGCTATGCATAGGACCTTTGTAAAGAAGTATAATAGAACAGAAAACTTGAATTAGATGTCCATATGATAAGACATGTGTCAGTGGATTGTCAAGACCACTAACGAAGTACTAAACAGTTGAAAAATCAATCAATGCTCATATGGTTTTATAAAATTCTTGAGGGAAATTTTCTTAATTGTGGCGGTTTATGTTTCCATATTTCTAAAATTAATATGCAATTACTCTTGTTTTGTTTTTATACTTCAAAATTTTGTGAAGAAACTTCCTGTTTGGCTCTTACCTACAGTGACAAACCTAAAGTTTGTTATTTTCCTGCATATAATCTGCAGAGAGAATATGAAGAGTTTAAGGTGCGGATCAATGCTTTAGTTTTTAAAGCACAGAAGGTGCCAGAAGAAGGGTGGACAATGCAAGATGGCACTCCATGGCCTGGAAATAACCCCAGGGATCATCCAGGAATGATTCAGGTACACTTAGATACATGTTTTGAAATTCGAGCAGGATAGCTCCATCCATGAAGGTGTGAGGGATCGTCCAGCAAGTTTTGAAATTAGTCTTAACTCTTTAGTACTTCTCTGGTACAACAGCACACAAATATGTTGGTCGAGAGGGGAGAGAGACAGAGAGAAAGAACAATTCTTGTTCAAGCGAGCACACACCTACCTGTGCGATAGAAGAGGAAGAGGAGAAAGTAGTGTGCGTTAGAGGGACACGGTTAATAGAGAATAGATAAATTAATTCTAAAGGTTTATTTTTGCCCCCTTTTTTTTAAGTGAATTGCTTAAATTGCTTCATTTTATACTTTCTCACTTTGACCCAGTTTACTAAAGAAAAATTGGGTACTTTATCCTATCCTGTCCTAATCGGGATCCGGACAACCGAACACAACCTTAGAGTCCCTAAGACTTCTCTAAACCTTTCATTGGTGATGCAGGTTTTCTTGGGTCACAGTGGTGGGCTTGATACAGATGGAAATGAGTTACCAAGACTTGTCTATGTTTCTCGAGAAAAGCGGCCTGGTTTTCAGCATCACAAAAAGGCTGGGGCAATGAATGCCTTGGTATATTTTTCTTCAAGTACTTACACAGCTTTCTAATATAGCCGGGAAAGGAAAAGATCATGTGAATGGCTTTTAAAGTTGCAAAAGTCATATATATTACTTGGGCATCATCATCTAGCTTATTCTGAATGTTACGAACTTCATTTTTACTTGTTTACGACATCCATTATTCCCTTTTAGTCCTTATTATTTGAGTCGCCATGCTCCCAAACTCCCAAAAGAATTATAGGAAACAAAAAGTCTAAAAAAAGTCCATCTCTCTTTATTATGATGCTCTATTGGTGTGAGGAGTGTCATTCTGCAAATATTTGCAGCTATAGATGGTATCACTCTTCTCATGTGATATAAGCAATCGAAAGAGTCGCAGAGTTTCTTTATCTTTTATGCATTTGTAGCATTGCAACTCATAATTATTTTTGTTGAACAGATTCGTGTTTCAGCTGTCCTTACCAATGGAGCATATCTTTTGAATGTTGATTGTGATCACTACTTCAACAACAGCAAAGCTCTTAAAGAGGCAATGTGTTTTATGATGGATCCTGTTCTCGGAAAGAAGACATGCTATGTCCAATTTCCACAGCGTTTTGATGGCATTGACTTGCATGATCGATATGCTAACCGGAATATTGTCTTCTTTGATGTAGGTTAACTTCATTTTTAAAGTAGGTTTTCTCAGGTTCTGTTATTCTCGACTATAAATGCTCTTTCTAACTTTCCATTTTATATAGATTAACTTGAAAGGACTTGATGGAATCCAAGGGCCCGTCTATGTGGGAACTGGATGCTGTTTCAACAGGCAGGCCCTATATGGGTATGACCCAGTATTGACTGAGGCAGATTTGGAACCAAATATTATTGTTAAAAGCTGTTGTGGTCCCAGAAAGAAAGGAAAGGGTGGTGACAAGAAATACATCGACAAGAAGAGAGCTGCCAAAAGAACTGAATCCAACATCCCAATATTCAACATGAAGGATATTGAGGAGGGGATGGAAGGTAGGAGCCCTAGCAAATTCAGTGCTTCTTAGTTTTTAGACAGAGTTCCCCAGTTTGTTTCATTTCAAGTAACAGAAAGAAAAGTCTGATAGGTTTGGTTACAAGACAAGGTTAGTATACTTTCAACCAGGTAATTTTTCTTTCAGTAAGGTATCCTAAGTTTGTGGTATTCTGGTTCTTATTATGACTATGTACCAAATTCTCTATAGTTATCTCAGGCCCCTAGGTATTCACTACCTACCCATCTGTGCCAGGCCTGAGATGTGGTTTGCTTTCTAGTTTTCTGTATATGCAACTCATCGATAAGGTTTACACTTTTTTGGTCTAGCTCACTTCGTATCCCCCTTGCGGGTTTCCAGAATAGTTGCCTTCATAGCTTAATGATGGGAAGGTGAATTAACACAGTTTCCATGTTGATTTTGGCTAAATGCCTTGCTTTTGTCCTGCAGGTTATGATGATGAGAGATCATTGCTTATGTCCCAGAAAAGCTTAGAGAAACGCTTTGGTCAATCGCCAGTCTTCATTGCAGCAACTTTCATGGAACAGGGAGGGCTTCCACCAACTACTAATCCAGCAACTCTTTTGAAGGAAGCAATTCATGTTATCAGCTGCGGCTATGAGGACAAGACTGAGTGGGGCAAAGAGGTTGGTTACATAGCAAATCACTACGGCATCTATATTATCCTAACCCCATTCTCCATGTCTTTCTTGTGGGCACTTACATTTTATTTGCTGGCAGATTGGATGGATTTATGGTTCTGTCACAGAAGATATCTTAACAGGGTTTAAGATGCATGCGCGAGGTTGGATCTCCATTTACTGCATGCCTCCCCGCCCAGCATTCAAGGGTTCTGCTCCCATTAATCTTTCAGATCGGCTGAACCAAGTTCTTCGATGGGCATTGGGGTCCATTGAGATTTTACTAAGCAGGCATTGTCCTATATGGTATGGTTACAATGGAAGACTGAAGTGGTTGGAGAGATTGGCATATATAAATACCATTGTCTATCCCCTCACTTCAATCCCTCTGATTGCTTATTGCATTCTTCCCGCATTTTGCCTTCTCACTGGAAAATTTATCATCCCAGAGGTAAGCGGCTCCCGTCAATTGCAATTACAATTGTTTCAGCTTTTTCTACGTCTGTTTTAGGATGTGTCTGGATGGACTTTTTTACGGTTTTTTTTGCTTGATTTAAAACTTGCGACGGACATACTTTGACATTTTCTGGCATACAACACCTGAAACTTTTACTAAATACGAATTTTAACACAGAGTCACGTACTTTTTTCATAACTTTTTGCCAATGTTTTTAAATCCAATCCAAACCAGCCGGTTGAACCTGGGAACCAGTCCTTAGTCTGGTCCAGTTGAACCCCCAGACTTGTTTGCGTCAAAACCCAGTCAAAACCCAGAAGAACTGGACTACCCGGATTTGGACGGTTGGACTGGGATTTTAGTAAAAGACTTGATTTTTTGGGTCCCAATGGGTTCAAATCCCATCTAAATCTTCAGCCCATTGTCCACCAAAAAGAAAAAAGTAAAAGCCACATTTTCATACCTGAAATAAACCCTCTTCTCCATGGAAAGAAAAAACAAGGGTCACGTTGTCTCTTTCACGAGAAAATACAAAAAAATGAATGCTCCCCCCTCTTCCATGAGGCCTTTGTTGGACTTTATTTAGAATTTGTCTTATTAGGCATTTTGCTACTCAAAGCAGCCCCATTGAAGTTTTTTTCTGTGCACATGTAAGATGTGACATTATAATTTCTTATCTTTGAACATGATTTTGTGTTTTTAAAGTGTTTTATCATTTAGACATTAAGTTCAGCATTTTGCTAAGTATTCAGGATGTTTTTCTGGATTTTTTTTTCTAAATTTTCCAGATTTTTGTTTTAATTTCTTTTGTAGTAATGATGTTATCACGTTGACTCGGCCCGGATGAACTGGAAACCGGTTTGATGACCGGTTGAAGACATTGCTTTTTTACTAAACAAAGAAGCCCTTTATGTGGCAAGGACTTTGGGCAATAGTATGGGTGTACATGCCATTAAAAACACCAACGTCGATGCCGTTTCATTTTTATGCCGCTGTAACATGTATCTGCTAATTTGTTTATGCAGATTAGCAACTTTGCTAGCATGTGGTTCATTCTCCTCTTCGTCTCCATTTTTGCTACTGGAATCCTTGAGCTCAGGTGGAGTGGAGTGAGCATCGATGACTGGTGGAGGAATGAACAGTTTTGGGTTATCGGGGGTACATCAGCTCATCTTTTTGCCGTGTTTCAAGGGCTCTTGAAAGTTCTCGCAGGCATCGATACCAACTTCACTGTTACTTCAAAGGCGTCAGACGATGATGGGGACTTCGCCGAGCTCTATGTGTTCAAATGGACGTCACTTCTCATTCCCCCGACCACTGTTCTCATAGTAAACTTGGTGGGCATTGTAGCCGGAGTCTCATATGCCATTAACAGTGGCTATCAGTCATGGGGTCCCCTCTTCGGAAAGCTTTTCTTTGCCATATGGGTTATTGCTCATCTGTATCCATTCTTGAAGGGGCTGGTGGGACGGCAGAATCGTACCCCCACCATTGTGATCGTGTGGTCGCTACTGCTTGCTTCCATCTTCTCTCTGCTTTGGGTGCGCATCGATCCCTTCACCTCCGACTCCACAAAAGCTGCTGCAAAAGGTCAATGCGGCATCAATTGCTAGTCAGGAGTAACCTTTGTTTATGGTGCTGGTGAGAGCCGACTACTTCGCGCTTCTTGTGATGTAAATAATAGATACCGTGCCAGCAGTCAGGTTCATGCAATGAAGTGAAGTTATTCGTGTTACATATTTTGGAGGGGGAGCCGTGCTTTTCGTGATCTGTCGTTCCAGCTTGTACTGCAATGGGGATTTCAAGACTTGACATTTTAATAATCGCTAGTCATGGAGTTCTGTGTAGCCCTTTAAGAAGATTTGCTCAATTAAATACCCTATGTATGATGTCTGTATTTCAACTGGGAAAAATATGGTCTGTTCGCTGTTTTCTCCAAGACATTGGAAACGAGTTTTTCATCGTGATGATTGCATCGTTTATCGTCGCTTGCGAGCCCTCAGAGGAGTTCAGGCTTCTTAAAGCCTGTTTAAATTTTATAAGCTGAAAAACAAGGGCTCTTTGCTACGAGTTGTTTCTGTAGTACATGCATCAGTACATTCTCATAGTCACTCTTTCAATGCCTCCAGCGGCCGAAAATAAAAATTTGGCCTTTCGCTGGCATGGTGCAGCAGGCACCACTTTGCGCTGCAACGATGAGCG
Organism: Syzygium aqueum; assembly: GCA_031216185.1. NCBI lineage: Eukaryota > Viridiplantae > Streptophyta > Magnoliopsida > Myrtales > Myrtaceae > Syzygium > Syzygium aqueum. Next base: position 12,861,581 of record CM062233.1, read on the forward strand.
CCACCCTGCCCCGCCCCTACGTGCACAGGGCAGTTCATCCCTCCACGGGGCTGGCACGCGCACTGTGATCCAGACACCCACCCCGCCCCGAAAAATATGAATTACATATGCTTCACTCGTAAGAGGAAAAATACCATCAAAACCCCTAAATTATGTCATTTATGACAAATTTACTCTTTAACTTTTTTCTATGACATGAAAAATCCCAAGTTATATCACTTGTAACAAATTTACCCCAACATTTTTTTGTGACACGAAAAATCCCAAACTATACTGCTTGTAACACATTAACCCCCACAATATTTTAGCTCATAGATATTTTCGTATCTCTTTCCTCCACCGGCCATGGCGGAGGGAAGCCGGCGAGGTTGGCCCTCGCCAGGGCTAGGCAAGGGCAGCCCTCGCCGGCACTAGGCGAGGACTACCCTCGCCTGGGCAAGCTGGGGCGACCCTCGCTGGTGTCGGGGGAGGGTCGCCCTCGCCTGGGCAAGCGAGGGCTGCCCTTGCCCAACGTCGGTGAGGACGGCGAGGCCGGCAAGGGCAACTCTCACCCAACGCCGGCAAAGGTCATCCTCGCCAGATCCGACGAGGGTAGCCCTCGGCTAGTGCCGACAAGGGCTGCCTTCCGCCATGGCCGACGAAGAGAAGAAAAAAGGAAAAAAAAATAGAAAAAAATAAGAAAAAAAAAAGATAAAAATGCCCATTAAACAAAATATTACAGGATAAATATGTCATAAATGGCATAATTTAGAGTTTTTCGTATCACAAAAAAAGGTTCAAGGTAAATTTATCACAAGCGACATAATTTTGGATTTTTCATGTAACGAAAAAAAATTCTGAATAAATTTATCACAAGTGACATAATTTTAGATTTTCGGCATAATTTTAGGTTTTCGGTGGTATTTTCCCCTCGTAAAACATATAAAAAAAGTCCCTATGTTTTCAAGGATAATGCATTATACCATTTTTATGGCATCAAGTCAATTCTCCTCCTGTACTGAGAACAGCCTCGCGATGTAAATCCAACGCGCCATGGCCGCCACAATGAAAAGATACTGAACAATCATAACTCACCTTGAAAAATCGTGACAATCACGTCAATTGCGACCTCCCTATTCGAAAAAGATGCAAACCAAGAAAGATGACATGCAAAAAAAAAATGCCTGCGGTTAACAAATTAAGAGATGGCCCAAAACCAGCTCCTCTTGGCCAAAAAAACGGGAAACCTAAACTCCATTCTCCTTGCTAAATCTATTTCTAAGCATCCTCATCATCCTCCACCAATATCCTCTTACATGCTTCGTAGCACATGAATGATATCCCAGCAGCTGGCACCAACTTCATGCAGCTCGGGCCCAACCCTCTATATAAGCCACCGATTCCTTCCTGCTCAAGTATGCTCATGAAAGCATGGATCACATCCCTATACACCTTTCTCCCACTCAACGCCCCGACCTGCATGTGTTTACGGACCACCTCCAGTGGGAAAGTCGCACTGCTCGAAATAGCCCCCGCTGCAGATCCAATCAAGAGAGTCTCAATGTTTCCAATCTTCTCTTGCTTGAAAACCTTCCTATACACTTTTCTCAATGAGTCATAGGCAAAATAGTTGGTGGCAGCGTAAGGGATGACCCCAATGACGCTAGGCCCGAGGCCTCTGTAGAGCTCTGCTGGACCCTCCTCTCTTACTATTTTCAGGAAGGCATCAAAGAGACCATCATAAACCCCTCTCTGCAGTTTTAGCGGGAACCAATAAATTTATGCAAGTAGGCGCAATTTAAATACCAAGCAAGCTTTTGGCCAGTACCTGTATCGTCAGACGAGTTTTGAGTAGCTCGAGAGGATATGTGCATAACGTTGAACTGATACCAGCACAGGCCCCAGCAACTAATGATGCGGGAATTGGAAGTTTTGGCTGCTCCCCGGGTTTGGGTGACAGCTGCTTGTTGACCGTATCATATGCAAATAGCTGCACCGGAAGAATAGAAACCTTCTAAGTACACGTAACCAAAGAAAATCCCTATGGGTACAAAAGGAATTCCCTGACACAATGTCTTAATGCATGAAGAGAAAAGGAAACCTAGGTCTATTAAATGAGAGGCTAGCCAATTTAAAAAAGCTCTGCACTAATGATAGGCTGATAGGGAAGCAAGCAGATTAATTTGTTTCAAGACTTGCCTCCCCGGTCGAAGATTATGTGCTTATTGAACCAATAAGTAATTGTCAACACAAAATGATAGACATTAGTCTTTGCCCCCTTACAATGCTCAACAATATGCCTAGCGAGGAAGTGCTCTAGCACTGTGTTTGAAATGTTCGATTGCACAGTAAAATGAAGAAACCTAGTCAACTTAAACATAGGGTGCCCAGTGAATCGTCATTAGCAACTCTCGAAGTTGTTTTTCCCCCTCTTCTTGGTCATTTTTCTCCGTATTTCCCCTCTTAGGAACATAATGGGATAAGGGATGGAATCATAACAAGATTATCCACCAAATGATACGTTTAAATAGCAAGCAGCTTCTCAACCATTCTATATACACATGACTAACACAAGTTTGAGAGACATGAAGGCATTTGGTAGCACTTGAACATTTGACAAAAAAACCAACCTAGGAGGTTATCTAATAAATCATAAAGCAACAGGTACTAGTGCTCAGGTCTATCATAGAAATATTCTGCCGTCCAATAGGACTTCGAGTTATATTTAACAATGGATCAACTATAGCTGACAGGAAACATTGGTTACACTCTAGATGAGTGAAAACAGAAAAACAGAAAGAAAAGCATTGGTTCCACTCTAATCTCTAATCAACATAATAGCGCCATCAATTGTGCAAGCTGACCAAATAGAGTGTTTTGGAAAGAGGAAACATTATCATCCTTGGCTTTCAAGAAACTAATCAATACCGGATGATACTAACAATACAATGCATCATCCCTAAAGTGGAAGATTAATTGCCAAGGATATCATCTCTTTCATTTGATAAGGAAAAAAGATATCATGATTACTCCAGTTACATTTGCATGATAAATGTGAAAACCGAAAACCAATCTAACTATGCAGAATAAACTTTCTCATTAATTCTTAAGAAAAAGGTGATACATTTACAGTGCCATGAACAAGTTAGTTCAAGAACTGTACCCAGATCAGTAAGGTTACAAGCCTTCGCTGTGACCTAAGTATTTTCATTGTAAAGGACACTAAGACCATCCCTCCTCACTATTCATGTAAGCATGAAGAAATTTTATGCATTCCCATTAAAGACAAACATTTCAACTTGTCTCACAAGGAACGCAATGCTTATAATGCAAAAGAAAGGTTGACAGATTATCCTATGAAGCACAAAGTTAGAGATTAATTGTGATATTGGGCATGTACTCAACCATGATGAGCACAAAGTTTGGAAAAAAAAATGTTTTTCAATAGACCAATTAAGTCGTAAAACTTTTCTCAAACATGCAATCAACTATACATTAGATTCATCTAGCTTAAGTCGAAAGAAAATCCTAAGCAAAGTATGTCTTATGGTTTACTAGGTCCTGTTGGCCTGGTTAAACACAGATGGACAATTCTCAGCTCTAAAAAGGCATCAATATTCCATTTAAGAAACAGTGCTATCAAATCGAGAGACTACAAAGAGACAGAGATTGCTGAGTGGCATTGCAGGAATATCAATGATAGCAGAGCAGAACAGTGCATGACCTCTACCAGAAATAAACAACCACATGAAGCAATAGAGCCATATATGGTACATGTATCTACCATGGCCAGAAAAGAGAGCAATGAACTAACTGAATGATAAACAAATAAACAGACATCAGAAAATTCACGCAACGAAGATCTCCTAAAAAGCCAATATCGAGGGCACTAATGAACAAAGCAGGATAGCATGCATAATTTCAACCGATTAGACACAAAAAAGTCACAAGAAACCAATACAACTTTCAAAAGGTAAATAAAGCAACGTTACCTCTATGGCCTTGCTGGGGGCAACCCGAATAACGTTAACCAAATTACCCCTAAACAATCCCTTCCACCCATCAGTCTTCATAATATTCTGGAACACCTCGGTAGTAGAATGCCCGCTGTTTCCTACCATCAGATGTGTCCTTATCGTCTCCAATGGTGCCACTGTAGTCCGTGAAACAGCCCCCGCCACTGCCCCACTTATTAACCTCCTCAACGAAGGGTTTTTCACCTTTATTTGCAATTTAAGCCCACTCTTTTTATTCTTCACAGTTTCTTCCTCCTCCGGGACCCCGACAATCCGGATACCCTCCGGAGAAGACACGTACCTAATAATCAAATCGGGGCAGGCCAGTTTTATGCTATTCACACCCCCGTTATCATGGGTATTAGGTGAATTCGACGATAATCCGAAATTCATCCCCATTTGGCCTACACTGGCAAATAAACCGCCTACAGGACACACATCAGGATCAACAGAACTCCACTCATAGCCCAAGTTATTAATAGAGAAGAACCCATCCTGCCTATCACTAAAAAGCTGCAAATTCTTCCTACCCATGATCGAACCCTTGATCATCAATCGAATTCTTCTCGAAAAAATAAACAACCCCTCTTAATTTCAGACAGTTGAGAACTCTCCTGCGAACGCGGAAAAAAGGGTATATCAGAAGCAAGCTTCTTGACAAAGGTTCGCGCAAAGGTGGCCAAAAATTCAAGAGCTTAAGAGGCAAAGACTGGATTTTGACGAGACGGGTATCCCCCAAAAGAGAAAACTGGGAGCCCTCACCCACCACCCAAGAGACGAACAACGAAACTGAAATAGATAACAGATGAAAGGGTCGGAGCAGAGCATACGAGCGGCGTGAAGAGATGCTTACTGCGGTCGGGAGCTGCCGGGAGAGGAGGAGGCGGTGAGGATCAAGGAATGCTCTGCGAGAGAGAGATAGGAGGACCCGGAAGAGTCTCTCTCTCTCTCTCCCTCTCCCTCTCCCTCTCCCTCTCCCTCGACCTCGACCTCGACCTCGACCTCGACCTCGACCTCGACCTGTGCTGCTGTCCGAATTGGTTTGGCAAAGTTGCTCCTTTTATATTTGTTCTGAGGCTGCTTCGCTGTTTGCTGAGGTGAGAGGAATCTGATACCGACTCGGACTGCACCTCTTCCGGAGTTTACGAGGAAACGAGTTTCCGACCAAAACATTTAACAAAAAAAAAAGTAAAAAACGGTGGAAAACAAAGTATTTATCAGAATTTCGGATATTTTCCTAGGTTTTTTGTCTGAAAATTATTCTTTTTTTTTCTCAACAATAAAACTCGGATAAATTTTTTTTTTATGGAAACGACGAGGATAAATCATCATATACAATTATAGGGGAGGGAAAGGGACGTGTGTTAGGAAAACATGATAAATCTTTTAGCACACGTCCCCAATTTATGAGAATTACGAAGAATCATCGTATACATCATCATATACATTTTCTTTCATTTAATTTGTATAATATGATTTCGAACTTATTTGTTAACTCTGAATTTGCCTAGTTTTTGTTTTTTATAACTTTTTCTTCAAATTCTTCTGAGTGGGACTGACTCGCGACATGAACGTACGGATTATTTGAAATTTAATGGTAAGTATAAAAGCGTACGATGAAGCATATAACACGGAAAAAAGATTCTCAAACTTAATTGATGAGATGCGTCGGAGATATATTCACCAGATTCTCAATATGTCCCTTGATTTTTCATATAAATATATCTTTTTGGATTGTGCATATTGTCGATTGATTTGATGAGGTTGTAATTGATATTGCTATATCTTATTATTTCTTGTAAGTCATATGTATATATAGAAATTACACAATTCATTTTTTCTCTGCACTTTAATAATTAATTTAATGGAGCTGCTTAATAATTAATTAGGAATTAGATAAGATGGTTAATATCACAAAAAACCCTAAATTCGTATTTTCCTGATAAATTTATCCTAAATAAATTTTTTGACTACCAAAAACCCCAAAATAGTACACTCATAACAAATTTATCTCAAACTAACCTTAAACTGAAACATTTGTGACAAATTTACCTTCCGTTAGTTTTTATTAAATTGGATTAATATTACGAAAAACTGTAAATCAATACGCCGGTCAACTGCTACGTGTCATTTAACTTAAAAATTTAATGATAAAATTAAATAAAAATTAATATAGAATAAATTTATTATAGGTATATCTTAATTTAGATTTTTCGCGGTATTAACGATAATATATTACTTACTAAAGCATATACCAGTGCTTCAGTTGAAAAGCGCGCAACGTCGTTCCCGCGAGAGCCGACCTCCGATGAACGGCGAAGCTCCGGAGGAATGATCCCGCCTCCGACCAGACTCTTCCGATGCAGTCCTCACTCGCCACCAAAGCCGGCAAGCTCGCGCGCAGATTCACCTCCCTCTCCGCATCCCTCGCCGCTCCGCCTCCCCGCCGTCGCGTCCCCACCATCGTCGGCGGCGGCGGCGCCCCCGTCGCGAACAGGCGAGGGGCCGAGCAGAGCTGCCTAGCTTCCCTCCGGCTCTGCGACGCCGTCCCGAAGCTCGCCCAGGCCCACACCCACATCATCAAGTCGGGCCTCGGCAACAACCCGCTCGTCCTCACCAAGTTCGCTTCCGCGTCCGCGGAGCTCGGCGCCGTCGACTTCGCCTGCTCCTTCGTCTTCGCGCCCGACGCCGACGCTCGCCTCTACGACGCCTTCCTCTACAACACCGTCATCCGAGCTTGTGCCCAGAGCCAACGCCGAAAGGCCTTGGCGTTTTACGATCTCATGCTTAGGTCCGGCATTTCGCCGAACAAGTTCACTTACCCGTTTGTGCTTAAGGCCTGTGCCGGCATTGGGGACTTGAGTTTGGGCAGGTCGGTTCACGGGTCAGTGGTCAAGTTCGGGTTCGATGAGGATGCTCATGTGCAGAACACGATGGTTCACATGTACAGCTGTTGTGGAGGGGGGATCGAGTTTGCAAGGAAGGTGTTCGATGGAATGACGAAGCTGGACTCTGTTTCGTGGAGTGCCATGATCGGTGGGTATGTACGTTTAGGCGAATCGGGGGATGCCGTCACCTTATTTAGGAAGATGCAGATTGCCGAGGTCAAGCCTGATGAGATTACTATGCTTTTGGTGTTGTCGGCTTGTGCGGATTTAGGTGCCCTTGAGCTGGGGAGGTGGGTTGAGTCCTATGTTGCAAGAGAAAATGTTCGAAAGACCGTGGAGCTGTGCAATGCTCTTATTGACATGTTTGCCAAGTGCGGCGACGTCGATAGTGCATTAAGGTTGTTTCGAAGCATGAGCAACAAAACAATTGTTTCGTGGACTTCTGTCATTGGTGGTCTTGCAGTACATGGCCGCGGTGTGGAGGCTGTTTCTCTTTTTGATGAGATGATAGCAGCTGGGGTGGTACCAGACGATGTTGCCTTCATTGGCTTGCTTTCGGCTTGTAGTCACTCTGGCTTGGTTGAGAAGGGCGGAGATTATTTCAACTTGATGACAAAGAGATTTGGTATTGAACCTAAGATAGAGCACTATGGTTGCTTGGTAGATCTGCTCTGTCAGGCTGGTCTCATCCGAAAGACCATAGAGTTTGTTGACGAAATGCCCCTTGAACCGAACCCAGTTATTTGGCGAACCCTGATTAATGCTTGCCGTGCACATGGTGAGCTCAAGCTTGGGGAGGACATTACCAAAAGGTTAATTGGAAAAGAGCCCATGCACGAGTCAAATTATGTTTTGCTCTCGAATATATATGCTAAAATGTCGCATTGGGAAAAGAAAACCAAGATCAGAGAGGCGATGGACACCAAGGGCATGAGAAAGATTCCTGGAAGTACCTTGATCGAACTAGAGAATGAGATTTATGAATTTGTGGCTGGCGACAAGTCGCATGATCAGTATAAGGAAATCTATGAGATGTTGGATGAGATGGGGAGGGAGATAAAGAAGGCTGGATATCTTCCATCTACGTCGGAGGTGCTCCTTGATATTAATGAAGAGGATAAGGAACATGCTGTGAATAGACACAGCGAAAAGTTGGCAATTGCATTTGCTCTTCTCAGGACACCACCAGGAACTTCAATCCGCATAGTGAAGAATTTGCGAGTTTGTGAGGATTGTCACTCTGCTACCAAATTCATCTCCAAAATTTATGATAGAGAAATAGTTGTGAGGGACAGGGATAGATTTCACCATTTCAAGGATGGCCTGTGCTCATGTGGAGACTTTTGGTGATATGGCCCTGCATTGTGGGACTCACACGAAGTGAAACATCATGTTTCATTGCTTGGGATCCAATGTTTTATCTCCACTCAAAAGTTTCACTTGTAGAGAGAGAATGTCCTATGCAAGGTGCAAATGTTCTAAACTCGGAAGTTCTTAGCCAGAAACCTCAATTGGGGATCATAGTGTCAATGGTACTTCAACCAGTATTATTGTGAGTGCTCGATTGACCGAGCCAAAATTGAGGTGACCCCTTGTTTGAATGCAGAACAACATGGATTGGAGCATAAGATGGGATGGAACTGGCTTTCTTTCTCACCAGAGACCTTCATGAAACATTTATTTTCGGCAGGAACTAGAGTTTCAACAAGGTGCTATTTGCTTTTATTTGTATACTAACTACCGAGTGTTGGATAAACCTCAAGAATCTTGCAGCGGCCGCCACCACATTTCTTCTCTTGAGGATCGTTGTGAGATCTGCGAACTGAGAAACAGGAATTGGCAGCCCGGTTTTTCATCTTGAGCGTACTGTTGCTCTTATGATTATTGTGACAACCCTACACCGAGTGCCATCTGGGAGGAGCAATGTGTTTTACATTGGGGACGCCAGATTGGAATAACAAGGTCATACACCATAAAGATAGCCTGATTGAGCCAGGGTCGTGTAAGCAGGATCTGCAAAATTAGTCATGGAAATTGAGATGTCCCCAGAACTGAAACTTCATCTTCAAAATCAAACAGCGTACGCTGAGCTTTTCAGAATTAAGGTAGGGATGGTTTGCCGATACACTAAGTGGGAAAGGGAATATAAATTGTGGTTTGTCCTTGCTCTCATCGAGAAGAATTAATTGGATCATCACATGAACCGTTGTCGAGACAACTTAATTAAGCTTTGCCACCCAGACTGAGAGCCAAGGACAGAGCTTCGGGGTCTTATGCTAAGAGCTCGCTCGAAATCAGTTGTGCCGTGGGGATCCACATCATGCTTCTTATTAGGGTAATTTTCTTTAGTTCTCTGCAATTCCGCAAGGTCGGGCCAAGAATGAAGAGGACAGAATGCACGACTTTGCAAGGTTTGGCCGAGAACAAAGAGGGGGGATGCTGTTCTCGTGGATTGTTCCACATCTAAGATGATAACTCAAAACAGGCGAAGCATTTGACGGAAGAAACACCTTCTTAAGGTGTGTGACCATGGGGAGATGCCTTTTAGCCTTTTGACCGCACACGCTGCACGAACTTCCTGGGAGTTTCACCGAGCTAAGACATTGTTTTATTACACAGATCGAGACAAAACGGTCAAAACTCTGCATTTGCTTTCCATGTAGTTGAGCAGTGCCATGATAAATCACACATTAAGACAAATTATCCAACACGGTCGGTCAGGGACAACAATGTCTGCATCATCTTCGTTATTGTACTCGCGAACGCGTCTGCTTTTGCACATACGGTTCATATGTTAGGTGGGAGAGAGGCCGTTCTTTTGCGAAACTCACTTAGAGAGTAATTCTTTAACCTCACTGACACAATTTAAGAAGCTGTCTCTGAAACAGCGCACAGCTTGTACCCAGAGAAGACAGGTGAACTTCACTTTCCCATGCAATTAGAGTAAATGTGACGCCCTGCGAGCAACAAAGAGGATCGCAGCGGCGCAGCCTCGCTGGGGAAGGTAACAAAAACCCTCCAGCTGCCATTGTCGTTTGCTGGGTCCATTGCAACTACTTCTGCAACTTCAAACTTGCATTTAAACTGAGGGTGATGGAGGTACGGTGCTGAGCATGTTCATTGGCTTCGACCATTTATCACCTGTCGCTCCTCAACTCCTCTATGATAAGCCCTTTGTGACTTCCAATTTCACAATGCACATATCTCAGTCAAAAAAAGAAAGGATCTAATGGCTTGTAAAGCAATTGGAAGATAAACCCCTCCTCAAATTCCAGAAATTCACAGGCCACCAAGTCAGACAAATTACTGAGCAGACCCAGTGTTTTGTTAGTGGCCTAAATCAAGATTAAAGAGCCAAGGCACCATTTTTATTCAATGTGACAGCCTGCTTTTAGTGTCTACAAAGCAGTCAACAAAAGAAGGCCTTCACAGGACATGGCACATAAGATCAAGGGCAAAATCAGGAACAAATCTCCATAAGTGAGGAGGAGGTTTTAGGATCACAAAAAAGGACCAAAATTTGCAACAATAGAGGAAATTGACTAGCAACAAGAGATTCTTCACCTCTAGTAAATAAGGCTTTCAAGTGCACTATCTAGTAATTGAAAGTAAAAGAAAGAAACCTCATGAACAGCATGTGAAGAAGCAGAGCAAGAAACTGCAAGAATGAATTTGCATACTCTCTGCCTAATCAACAAGATTCACCCAAAGAGCACGTTGAGAGAGCAATCACCCCCCCAAATTGATTCTTGCATGCAATCAATATTCAACTCCCTTGCCCAAAAGCCCTCCTCCATTTGCCCAATTTCGCGTTTGTATTCGAGGAATCAATCTCAGGCTTGATTGTCCCTCTTCTCTCCCATCGACCCATCTCCTTCACTCTGCTCCAGCAACCTCAGGGCCTCCCCCTCACCCGCCTGCCCCGCCGCTGCCGCCTTCTTCTGCGCCTCCTTCGCCTTGAGCCCCTGCAGCTTCGAGTGGTTGTAGTACCCGACCCCCAGGAACGCGAGCCCGTACCCGAACAGGTTCACCGGCGTCACTGTGTCCTTGATCACCGACCACGAGAAGGCGATCAGCAGCCAGTCCTTCACCACGCCCGCCACGTTCATCGTCAGCGCCGAGGTCTTCCCGACGAGCAGGAACACGGCCAGGTTGAGCGCGAACGCGCAGAGCGAGTTGGTCCCGAAGACCACGAGGTCGGGCCGGAAGCTGGAGGCCTCCGCGAGCACCGGGTACTCCACGAAGACCCACGGCACGAGCAGGAAGACGAGGCAGCACGGGGCGACGTAGTACAGGGACGTGATGGGGTTCAGCTGGATCCCCTTGGAGGTGAGCAGGATCTGGATCAGGACCAGCCGCGTGGCCTCGAAGGCGACGGCGCCGAGCTGGAGGGCCACGCCCCAGGCGTCGAACTTGGCCTCGCCGTACGCGGCGACGCCGACGCCGAGCGAGATCGACACCATGTTCATCATGGTCTGGGACTTGAAGGTCTCCCTCTTCAGCAGGACCCCGATGGAGTAGACGGCGACGGGCATGAGGGCCTTGAGCATCTGGATGAAGGAGACGGAGAGGTAGATGTAGGCGGAGTTGGAGAGCCAGAGGGAGAGGGCGTAGAGGGCGCCGATGGGGACGACGGAGGAGATGTAGAGCTCGCGGGACATGGCGACGGGCTCCACCACCTTGAGGACATTGACAAGGAGGAAGGCGAGGGCGGAGCAGAAGGACATGTGGAGGAGGGTGAGGGAGATGGGGAAGGGCCAGCCGTAGAGCTTCCGGTCGAGGATGTACTTGTTGTACACGATGACGGTGAAGGAGAGGAAGATCCAGACGGCGACGTAGGTGTAGGACAGCACGATCTTCCGCACCAGCCCCTCGCTCAGCGACCCTCCCTTCCCCATCTCCGGCGGCGGCGGCGGCGGCGGCGGAGGCGGGAGGAGCAGAATGCGGGCGTTTGGGAGCGTCCGGCGAAAAGGGTCCGCGCGGGATGAGCAGGGGATGCGCGCTGGATATGGAGGTGGGAAGTATTTGCAGGCGAGGGGAAGGGGGTTTAGTGAAGAAGACGATGTCGCAGAAAGAGACAGAGGAAACAGAGGATTTTTTTAAGGTTCTGTGCTGGGCTTTAACGAAGTATGAACAGAGGATGCGCACCTCCGGTGAATTTAATTTTCGCTTCTCTTTTTTTATTATCGAGTCAATAACATGAGAAATTTCGAACTGATATACCCGTCATGAATTTATCTTGAATTAATTTTTTGACCGCCACAAATCCCAAATCGGTGCACTTATAGTAAATTTATCCTCCGTTAGTTTCCGTTAAATTTTACTGTCAAATTACTGAATTGGATGACACATAACAGTTAACGGGTGTACGTGCTCGAGGTTTTTACCTCTCCATTTGTTAGAGGTTTACAAATCTATGGTTTTTCATGGTATTAATCCAATCTGACAAATGGTAAATTTGTCACGTGTGTACCAGGGTAATTAGTTTGGGATAAATTTATCACGGGTGTATTGATTTAGAGTTATTCGTGATATTAATTATTTTTTTGTATTTTGCTGTGAGTTACCCGTACGGACGGTTTCCGGTTTTCCCCAATTTGCGATGCTCTTTCTTGCGTGATTTTCTCGACACTCGGAGGCATCTCTCTCGTGCAAGCACGAGTTGCTTGCTTGAGCGGTGGAGTGTCGTTACATATGAGAGGAGCATCGAGTGCATCTGATGATCACGTTCCAATACGTACAAAAAAAGAGTTAAAAGAAGCGCACATCATTAGAGATGAGAAATGTTAAACCAATCAAAACAAGCAAGTTGTCGCTAATGATCGGCACGATTCTTGATTCGCCGAGTAGCTTGCATGATCGATAATATCGAAATCTTGAAATCCAGGTTCGCCCCCCTCCCCCCAGATAAATAGAAAAAATCACTGATTCAAGCAAAAGGTATAGTCAAATCCTTGGTCGGATTTTCCAATCTCGAGCTAAAACTAAGGTGTTAATAGATTGTTTAGCACTGTGATATATCCAAAAATTAGGGACTGAATGCTTTCCAATAAAATGCATTATCAACCACATTTTGCTTCAACTTCATTGAGATTGGCTAGAACTTCCAATGGCCTAAGACCATCACAAGGACGGGTTTCGAGTCCGCCAAACTTTCTGAGAACCTTAGGCATATAGGATTCGATTTGTCCAACGTAGCTGCCATGTTTTGGTATAAAAATAACCCGGATGAGGAGATATAATTCGGGAAGAACCGGTAATATGTAAATTCAAAGCTCAATTATCGGCATCACTTATATCTTTATAGTATTTCCAAGTTTGACCAAAAAAGATGTATAGTATTTCCGAGGAAATGCCGTAAAAGCCACCGTAATTCTATACACCACTAGAATTAAAAAAATTTTGCATAAGTTGGGACCAAAATAAGAAAATCTTAAACGAGCCAAATTTTCATTTCATGTTTTTTTTTTCCATTTGGAGGAAGATAAAGAGTGGAATTTGGTCATCGCTCAAATGGGACTTTGACCCTGCATGGCGCAATGCATGCGTTGCATCTGCAGGCCTTGTCCGCATCGTGACGGGGACGTGCCTCGCGCACTTAAATATGCAATTGAATTATTGCATATGTATGGAACGATGGTAACATGTGTTTCGTGGTACTTTTTAAGCGTGTCCAATTAAAGAAATTTTATTTTGAGAGCCTAATTTAACAAAGGTAAAGACAATAGGTGCGAGTGTACAGAAAATCATAAAATCCCTTTATTCAATCATTTAACAAGTTCCATACCATTAACAAAATTCATTGAATGATGACAGTCTAGAGCTTATGGAATAACATGTAAGTTTTACTTGTTTTCGTGAAAAATGAATGATTTCGAGAACATTTTTCTAAAAATGATCGTTTGCGTCGCTTACAACAATTAATGAATGAAAAATGAAAAAATTGTCTAAAAAATCGTAAACCTATTGCACTTTTGTCAATTCAGTCATAAGCTTTTCAATTTTGCCAATTGAATCCTAAACTTTTTTACCTTTTGCTAATTCAGTCCATTCGGCTAATTTTGGCCAGCCAACGCTGACGTGGCCGCCAGCAAACGCTGACATAATAATTTTTAAATATTTTTTCCTTTTTTCTCTTTTCTTTCTTTTTCTTTTCTGTCTAGTCATGGACCGGCGAGGACGACCTCACCAGCCTTTGGCAAAGCTCTCCCCCACCGGCCATTAATGAGGGCAAGCCTCGCCCATCCCTGGCTGAGCAAGGTTGAGGCCAACCTCGCCATTACGGGGTTTCACCTCACCTAGCAACAGTGAGGTTGCCCTCACCTTGGCTAGGGGTGGGCGAGGCTCGCGCTCTCCAGTGGTCGGTAGGGGCGAGCTTTGCCAGAGGCTCGTGAGGTCGACCTCACTGGCCCGCACCTCGCTAGACTGGCCAAAGGGAAGAAGGGCAAAAAAGAAAAAGAAAAAAAAGTTAATAAAAAATCGAAAAAATATCAAAAATTTGTCACATCAACGTTGGCCAGATGGACTGAATTGGCATAAATGCAAAATATTTAAGATTGAATTGGCAAAATTGAAAGATAAAGTGCAATAAGTTTATAACTTTTTATACAATTTTCCCAACGAAAAATATTGTCATTGCTCAGAAAAATATTTAGACATAGATTGTTGTCAGTAATGAAAATATTTTTTATTAATTAATTATTTTAAGCAATACAAACGATCGTGTTTACAAATCATTCTTAATTAAACTCTAACTCTCCCCTTATATTAATTTGGTGACTCGATTTTCAAATATGAAAGTCTTTCCCCTGTGCATTTCCGTTGAAAAAAAATAAAAATAAACAAACAGAAAACAGCTCATCTGATAACACCTTCCTACCAAACCTTACCATAAGTCTTTGTACCATCGTGCATTTATTTTCTCGAGGTTTGACCATTGGCCGATCGCTGTAGCGTTTGGCAAATTTAGGGTTTCTTTTATCCTCTCCTGATATTCTTGGGATTATACTTCGAGAAAAGATCGTAATGTTCGCAACGAGAGAATAAGTTTGACTTTTCAAAAGCATATTCGCAGCGGACACGGCATGGAGACTTCCAAATCTGCAGCAGCAAACAAGAGAGAACGCGTGTCGCACCAGTTAAACGACTGCACTGTTTCGAAGTTCTTGTCGCTACTGGTGTTTGGACATGTTTTTGCCAGAATATATTGGATCGCATTACTGACAGCTTGCTCTTTGGCATCTTTCTGATCGATGTACTACTCTTCATCGCGTAGTTGGAATTATCACGGTGGGGCTAGTGATCACTGTGCAGTATTTGCTGCTCGATTTGATGAGACCTCATATGAGAAGATGAGTGTAGTTTTCTAGGATTGGGCGCCGAGGTCTCCGGTCCGCATACTTTAGTACAGGGTAGGGGCTTTGAGTCCAGGCACCAAAGTCCAGGGTCTAGATGTTGGGTACCTGGTCTAACCATCCGAGACGGCCTAATTGGATCATTGAGGACCTATTTGACGGTGAAAGAGGGTGAGTCTAATCGTTAGTCTACCAACGTAATAAGACTACTAGTTCAGGCACCAAAGAGGCGAGTTCGATATCGGGTTCAGAGTTTGGGCTTCAAGATCCCAAGACCTCCAACTGAAGGCATCTAGCACCCGGGGGCAAGCACTCAGGGTCAAGACTATGAACTTGGGTCCGGTTTCGACTGCCAACTTTGATGACAAATAGTTAAGTTAATAAGCAATAGATGCCATTGGCCATTGAGACAAATAGGAAGCTCTTAAGTCTGGTCGTAATGATATGAGCAAAGATATCAACTAAAAGAGGTCAAGACTAACTGTGAGTATTAACCGAGTAATTGAACATATTGAGCATCTACAAAAGAGGAGTAATTGTTGACCAACAAATGTAATACTATATTGATTGTGAATATAGTGGATAGTCAAATGTTAACTTTGATTGTGAGATGCCAATAAGTCGACCAAATGGGAATAGTTCCATCTATCAATTGATAGCCAAGTTGATGTCAGTCGAGTCAAGAAACATAGACATCGACTCACGAAGTTTGGCTGAAATCAAATGGCAAAAAGGGTTAAAAACAAAGCGTAAATAGTTACCAAAAGTGTCGATTGACAGTTGTTGTCAAGTTGTTATTTCAGTCAAAATAATAATTGCAGTCGAGTCAAGCAATTATTGCAGTCACCGACGGATTATAAAAGGCGTGCAAATGAAGAGGAAGAGACACGCACGAGCACCGACAGCACGAGATTTATTTCCTGTACTTCCAGTCAATTTATTTACATGATCTCCTTGTGCATCTACCCTTGCTCTTGTAGTTTGAGTTTTCATGTTGTCGACAAACTGTGGTCTTGCTTTGTAGTGAATCAATAAGCCGAGTTCGCGTTCCTTTGTTGGTTGTAATCGTCTACCAATCAAGTACAACGATTGTAGTGTAACTTCGTCAATCACTTACGCAATTTGTTATCCAAAGTTGTTTAGTCAACAGTAACTGTGGGTAAGGGTGTACAAAATAGACCGCTCAAACTAGAAATCGTCCTAACCGGATCAGCTAGTTTTGTTCGGTTCTCATGAATATCAGTCCGGTTTCTAGTTTCCAAGGGAAACCGGACCGAACTAGATCAAAGTGACTACATATATTTTTTTTTGTAATTACATGAAGTCGGCATGGAGAATATAATTTCAATTTTAGAACATATGTATAATCGGTATGAGAAACATAATTCGCTATCGCATTGACTCGAATTGCATGCTTGTTTTTGTAATTATATGAAGTTGACATGAGAAATGCAATTCTACTTTCAAAACATATGATATCAAATAGTGAGAAAAAAAATGACCAATTCCATTAGATTGGATCGGACTGGACTAGTGGTGGTCCAGTCCGATTCCCCATTCTAGGACATATTGATGGAACCCCCATTTATCAATTTTGGGAACCGGTTCTCCCGGTCTGATTCCCAGTTCCACTTTGAAACTAGATCGAACCGAGAACAAATCACCCTTAAATGTGGACTATTTTTAGCGAACAAATACGAGTCAATATTTCAAACTCTAATACAATTTTTCGCTTGTTGTTAATATATATATTTTTTTGCTATGGAGATTTATAAAGTACCTCACAAGCCCTGTGAATTGGTTAAGTTCGTACAATCTGATATGCATGATATCATGAATTAGAGCAGTTTGCACGCAATTTGCAAGATTGGATCGGGTAACTTTCAATTCCTCGAAGAAAAGACCGTCTTTTATTATATCTTTTCGATATAAAAAAGCTGACTAGGTCACAACATGAGTTTTGATCTATCTTGAAGCGAAGCCAACAAAAGAGGACGTGCACATTTCCTTCCCTTCACCAGTAGAACTTTCAAGGGGCGATGCTGCTAAAATGCGTTGGCCCGTCCTGCCCGAGGACGGCCTGTCCCAGTTCCTGCAACAGCTCAGGAAAATTAAACAAAGACAAAAGCAGTTGAATCGGGCCAAGCTCTTTAGCTGTCGCCTTCCTTCTTCCTCGAACTTGCAGCAGTTTCAGAAAACTTTTTTCCACGAAACAAGCACAGGTGGAAGACAACGAGATGGAAACGGCACCGCAATGGAAACAGGTGGGGACAGCGATCCGTGCAATGGGGGGACTGAACACGCGGCGGATCCGAGGGCAAACGAGTCGCAAGGTTCCTCCATTGACCTTCTCCCTTTTACAGCTAAAAAAGACAGTCAGCCTTTGGCTTTTAGCTTCCATCGTCGCTTATGCATTTACTCAGAAAGAGAGGAGGACTCGCACGGCTTCCATGGGAGGAACTGCTTGAAGTGTAGGATGAGAGGGTTTGAACTTCAACCCATGATCGGGATCGATTCCGATAACAAGCCAATCCCATATCCGATGAGAGAATGACTCGTGAGTTACTTCGTAGGGTAGAAACCATGCTCAGCTCTCCGGAGTGTAGAAACAGATGAAAATCATCTTCCTGAGGGTGCAAACATAAGCAACGAGGGTTTTATCTTTGTGATCTTGAGCTTCATCCATGGAGTTGCATGCATTGCTCCTCAGCATCACTGATACCATAGCTTGATCGACCAC
This sequence comes from Syzygium aqueum, assembly GCA_031216185.1. NCBI lineage: Eukaryota > Viridiplantae > Streptophyta > Magnoliopsida > Myrtales > Myrtaceae > Syzygium > Syzygium aqueum. The sequence continues at coordinate 12,879,558 of CM062233.1, forward strand.
CTTGTATAGGATCTCACTGTGATTCAACTCATCTTCCGCCATCCCAATTGTTTTCAGAGAGTGGATGTGTTATCTTTTACATTGAGCGAGAGTTAATTGCAGAAAGAATAGAAGATTACTGTCGTGTACATCAATAGAGTCACTGTATGATGGGCCTCAAGTTGGCCATACCACCGACAAGATCACTGGAGGCTCGCCGGCTACTATATGCCGATCCTTCTCCTAAACGTCAGTGACGCGTAGATTTCGTGATATGATTCGAGATTGGGCGCTCTCCATTTGATCTTTGGAGTCAAAACTCGCGCACCATAACAAGGTTAGGAGCGAGCTGAGGCCCGTCCTCTAAATAAGCCCCCCACTGCCTAATTCGAATGTAGAGTCGGAGAACTACTTATGCCGTCGCAAAAGGAGTGTTTGCCGCTTGTCGCCCAGCAATCAATCCAGTGTGGAGTACCCGAGGCTGACTCAAGAATCTCGGCTTTCCGACTTGTTCTAGACTGGGCGAAGATGGACCAACCATTCTTGTGATGTGCCGGGCGGCACCGGTGGCCGGCCCTAAATGCTCGCGCATTCGTTGGATGTCCGCCGCTGCTCTTATCTCGACCACAATGCTGGAGCCTAAGGGTGCGAATGGTAACCATTCTGATCCAGAAATCAAATTCTTGCCAGAAATTGATTTTTGGAATTCTTGCCAGAAATTGATTTCTAGAGGAGAAATCTGTTTGGTAAAACATGACTAAATCTGCTCCAGAAATTGATTTCTGGAACAGAAATCTTTTTTTATTTTTTTCAGCACCTCAAAAATATTAAATTTCACTCAAAGTGGATGCTCAAAGGTATTTAAGTCATTTTGTGAAGTTTTGAAATTTTGGATTTTTTGATTTTTTGGGCACCTCAAAAAAATTAAATTTCACTCAAAGTGGGTGGCCAAATGTATTCTAAGCCATTTTGTGAAATTTTGAAATTTTTAATTTTTTTTTATTTTTTTGGGCACCTCAAAAAAATTAAATTTCACTCAAAGTGGGTGACCAAAGGTATTCTAAGCCATTTTGTGAAGTTTTGAAATTTTTGATTTTTTTTTTGACAACTCAAAAAAATTAAATTTCACTCAAAGTGGGTGGCCAAATGTATTCTAAGCCATTTTGTGAAATTTTGAAATTTTTAATTTTTTTTATTTTTTTGGACACTTCAAAAAAATTAAATTTCACTCAAAGTGGGTAGTCAAAGGTATTCTAAGCCATTTTGTGAAGTTTTGAAATTTTTGATTTTTTTTATTTTTTTGGGCAACTCAAAAAAATTAAATTTCACTCAAAGTAGGTGCCCTGTGAATTTTTGAAATTTTTGATTTTTTTGATTTTTTTTAAAAAAATTCACCAAATTTCTTATTTTCCCGAAATCTTGACTTTAATTTGTAGCCCAAAAATGGCCAGAATGAGTTCCGAGAAGAGAGAAGCTACTTTTTGTAGCTTCTCTTTTTTTGTGGAAAACTCATTCTGGAAGCAAAATTTGATTCTGGAAGCAAAAAAAGAATGTGTTTTTACCAAACGCCTTTTTTCATCCGGAATGTAAAAATTGCTTTAGAATGCATTCCGAAAATTTTTTAACAAACACATTTCTTTCCGGAATGCATTCTGGAGCAGAAATTTTGCTCCAGAATTGATTCCATGCGCACCCAATCAGCCCATTGGTTAGCAAGCCGTTCAGGCTATGGTGGATTTCGGAGAAACAAATAGAATCTTTATAAAATGATATAATTCACAGAGGGCAACAAGCGTTTGTAGTCCAACGGTTAGGATAATTGCCTTCCAAGCAATAGACCCGGGTTCGACTCCCGGCAAACGCATGTCGTTTTGCTTTTTGTGGGTCTTCCATTTTGCCATAATATTTTTTCTTTCGTTAGACTAATTTGAGCCTTGAATTTCCAAAACTATGCGAATCAACATATGTAAATCGTTGCTCATTCAAGTGGGTCTTCTTCTTTGTATGCTCCATGTAACTCCTGCAATGAGGGCGTCTGACTTGAACCAACTCCAGCTCGATTTCATTTTGGTCAAACAACGTACATACTGGCGTTTCCCTAGTTCATGTAAGGATGTAGATATTCACAGAGGAATGTAAAATACAGCACAGATAGCTTTAAAGAGTATTCATCCTGCACAACATTTTAGCATAGTGAAACTCATTCCTGTATGACTAGGACGTGAATCGCGTGGAATTTTCCGATACAATCTTTAATTCTCATGGCCATCAGCGCAACCCCAGCATCCCCTGTTGCTGCTCGAGTTCTATCTCGTGCGGCGAATTGAGCAGTGAGGGAGAGAAGGTGGACCTGCTCCTGTGCGGCGAATTGAGCAGTGAGGGAGAGAAGGTGGACCTGCTCCTGGAGGAGAAGGCGACAGTGGTCGCACCCGAGAATGAGACCGGCACGTAGACCACACTGGGGCGGGACTTGGGCAACTCCATCAGTGGCTCGTCTGGGTTCAGGAAGATCTGGACCACCTTTCGCATCGTCGGCCTGGACGCAGAGTTCGGGTGTAGGCAAGCAAGCCCTACTATTAGCGCCCTCTTCACTTGCTCATCCTCAAATTGGCCTTCCATTTGCCCATCCACACACTCCAAGAGGGAGCCTCCTCCGTAGAGACTCCACACATGATCCACCAAATTGTTCTCTTCCATGATCCCATTTGACCTCCTCCCGCACACCACCTCCAGGACCACCATCCCAAAGCTGTACACGTCCGACTCCGGCGTGGCCTTCCCTGAGTATGCCACCTCCGGGGCCAGGTACCCAGGGGTGCCCGCGAGCATGGTTGTCACTGAGGAGTCGTTCTGGAGCAGCCTCGCGAGCCCAAAGTCACCCAAGTAGGCGTTGTAGTTGGAGTCCAGCACGACGTTGTTTGGCTTGACGTCCCGATGGACCACAGGGTTCCCGCATTCTTCGTGGAGGTAGAGTAGCGCCGAGGCCAGGCCAATCAGGATCTCGTACCGGGTCTCCCAGCTGAGGGACTGCTTGCCGATATAGTGGTCAAGGCTACCGTTGGCCATATATGGGTAGACTAGTAGAAGTTGTTCCCCCTCTTGGCACCAACCTTGGAGCTGTACTATGTTCTTGTGCCTCATCCTCCCAATTGTGCATATCTCTGCCAGATACTCTCTTTCACCTGTTGAATTTGAGGTTGAAAAAATTGCCCTAAAGTTAATTGAGAGATCGTGAAATCGAGAACTTTTTCATAGAGGATCTTTGTAAAGAAACAGACCTTGTGTTGAGGTTGCCGAGATCTTTTTCACGGCTATTTCGACCGGAGGATCTGAGATCACCCCTTTGTAAACACTTCCAAAACCGCCGGTGCCGAGCAGGTTCTCCTTGCTGAAGTTGAGAGTGGCCTTCGCTAGCTCCTTGTAGGTGAACATTTTTGGAACGTTTGCAGCCAGCCTTGATTGGTTTTCCATGTCGGCTTTCTTCTTGTTTCTCTTCCTCTGTGCTTTCTTAACGAGTAGGCAGATGCATATCACGATGAACGATAGCATCATCACGCTTGGCACAACCAGAACCAGTATGGTTTTGATCCTGTTGTCTCTCTTGAGCCGCTCCTCCTCCAAAGATATAGGAAAAGAGCTGAATACCCAGTTAATTACCTGGTGACTTTCGGGAAGAGGACCAGTAGATCCCGAAAAGCCCACATACACGAGACGAGGGACCGTTTCCGACATTCTGATCGAATGATTGAGAACACTTATAAGCGACTTCCCAGAATACGCCACTGAGATTTGGAGTGTATGTTTATAGCCGTCATAGTCAATTCTGACTCTGATGTCCCTTCCACTTTTTAGGTCCACACCTGTGCTGTTTAGGCTCTGGACAGCGACTGAGCTAATAGTGCTCGTCGTGTCTATGCCTACGTGATTCCCGTCGGGATCAAACTCGTTCATGTAGGTGTCCAGCTCCACGGCTAGTTGTCGAACAACTCCGCCTATGTATTCAGTCGAAGAGAAATTGTTTTTAGATCAACAATCTACATCAAAGTACCACAGATTTCGTATTCATCTAACAAAGGATTGGGTAGAAGTACCTTGAGTGGACTTATCAAGAATCCCCATGTACGAGCCGTAACTGCCTGGTGGTGAGGCGCTATTGTCCTGCGCGAAAAGAAAAGCCATCCCGTCGCCAGAGACTGTGGAATTCGGCAATGTGGTGATCCTGACGGTGAACGTGGTGGAGATCATGGCAGGCCAAGCAACCACTGGCCGGGAATAAAGAACCCGCCCTACCTTGTTTGTCGTATTCGAGCTTGAATTACCCAACTCCGGTGTGATCTTCAAACACCCATTTTGCGTGCGCGCCGAGCCCATGCAAATGAGCTCTTCACTGGCGCAAGAGCCGTTGAAAGAAGCGAAAAAGAAATTTGCAGGCTCAAGACTTGAAGAGGAAGCAGAAGAATAAGCTTGCTAAGAACTGAGGAAGAGCGACACCAGGATCAGAAGCAAGAACATGGTTTGGACACGAGAGACCCTGCAAACACCAGATGAGACATTGTTGGTGCATATATAGAACGATTCATCATAGGTTGCTTCCTAATTTGTTGTGTTGAGCGGCGACGCTAGTCAAGAGATTGTGATGCAATTGAAAGTTGCGAGTGCTGTGGACTGATGGGATGGGGAAAGAACTGAATTAGTGTTCTTGGCAGCATTCGGATCGATGGTTCTTTCATCCCCCAAGAATTGACTTTCAATGATTAGAAGAGATGCCATCTCTTGTCTGGTTAAGAGATGGAGATAATAGAGACGGAAAGCTATTCAATGACACGCTGAAGAGGCCTTCGACTTAGGTCGATGCAGGTGGAGCAGAAGCCCAAAAGAACAAATTGGGGTTTTGTTATTATCCTAGTCAATTTAAAAGAGAATGGTATCTTTTCTCTTATAATGGGGTGAGAAACAATGTACATGAGTAGCCTCTTTATATAGGCTTTAGAGGAGTAAAGGAGCTAACAATCATCCTATGTGGGACCAAGAGAAAGAAAAGATATAAAGGAAAACCTACAAAACTATACAACATGTTCTAACACCCCCCTCAAACTCAAGGTGGATCAAATAACGAGAGTTTGGAAAGAAGAAATTTAAATCGTTGTGATGTAAGAGCCTTCGTAAAACAATCGGCAAGTTGATTCTCAGTTCCAACAAAAGGAAGTGAAATAGTGCGAGCTTGGAGATGATGACGAGTCAGATGACAATCAATCTCAATATGTTTGGTACGCTCATGAAAGACTGGATTTGCACTAATATGAATGGCACTCTTGTTGTCACAATGCAGAGGAGTAGGATCCAGAAGTGAAACTCCTATATCAGCAAGTAAGCGCCGAAGCCAAACAATCTCAACAGTAGTGTCGGCCATAGCACGATACTCGGACTCTGTAGAGGAGCGTGAGACAATATGTTGTTTCTTGGAACGCCAAGAAATAAGTGAATCGCCAAGAAAAATGCAATAACCAGTGATAGATTTGCGATCAGCGACATTGGAAGCCCAATCAGCATCAGAATAGGCACGCAACTTGAGAGCAGAAGAAGATGGTAGAAATAAGGAACGCGATAAAGTGCCTCAAAGATAGCGCAGAATCCTTAGAACAGCTGCATAATGAGTTGTTCGAGGAGCAGCAACAAACTGACTGACAACATGAACAGCATAGGCAATGTCGGGTCGGGAGATAGTAAGATAAATAAGACTACCAACCAAAGTCCGATAGCGGGTGACATCAGAAAGAGGTTCTCCATCGTCTGGACAAAACTTTTGATTTAGCTCAATAGGAGTGGCAGCAGTATGTGAATCTGATAGAGCAGCCCTGGACAGAATATCAGCGGTATATTTTTGCTGAGAAATGAGAATACCACGTGAACTGCGAGCAATCTCAAGTCCAAGAAAATAGCGCAGTGGTCCTAGATCCTTCATGGCAAAATGTTGCTGAAGGTGTTGCTTGGTATGCTCAATATGGTCACGATCATCTCCAGTGATGACCATATCATCAACATAAAGAAGAAGAATAGTGCAGCCTGAAGAAGAGGTATGAACAAACATAGCATGATCAGCCTCACTTTGAATGAAACCAGCAGACTGAATAGCATCACTGAACTTCTCAAACCAAGCACGAGGGGCCTGTTTGAGACCATAAAGAGCCCGTCGCAAGCGGCAAACCTGTCCAGAGGTATGAGCAAGACCAGGCGGAGGTTGCATAAAGATATCTTCCTGAAGATCACCGTGAAGAAAAGCATTCTTCACATCAAGCTGAAAGAGAGGCCAACTGCGAATTGAAGCAACAGCTAATAAAGTACGGACAGATGTCATCTTTGCTACGGGAGCAAAGGTCTCCTCATAGTCGATACCATACTCTTGCGAGAAACCTCGAGCAACCAGACGAGCTTTGTAACGCTCAATACTGCCATCAGAACGAGTCTTAATCTTATATATCCATCGGCAAGATACGATGGAGCGACCTGGAGGAAGAGGCACAAGCTCCCAAGTACCAGTACTCTCCAAAGCCGAGAGTTCCTCAGACATAGCCTGGCGCCATTCTACATGCTGAACTGCCTCGCGATAACTATTAGGTTCTTGTACAGCATGAACAGCAGCTAAAAAGGATCCAAACTCAGTAGAATAAGAAGTAGCAGCAACATACCGGGCAGGTGGACGCCGATCTCGAGGAGGATTACGGCGTGGCTCTAGTTGTGCAGAATCGTCGAGGGCAGATACAGCAGGAGGTGCAGCACAAGGGATAGGTGAAGATGGAGAAGGTGGCAATATATCTAGATCCGATGTAGAAGAGGGACTAGAAGGATCAGGCAGAGGATCAACAGGAAAATCCATAAATGGAATAGGAGACGAAACATGAGGTATAGTATTTGTTGAAAAGAAAGGGATGTGTTCATGAAACGTAACATCACGAGAAATACGCACACGTCGCGCATTTGGGTCATAACAACGATAACCTTTGTGCTCAGTGCTGTAACCCAAGAATGCACATGGGATAGACCGGGCGGTAAGCTTTGTACGTTCAGTAAGTGGAAGAATGACAAAACAAGTACATCCAAAAACTCGGAGATGATTATAGCTAGGAGGTCGAGAGTAGAGACGCTGAAACGGGGTGTCTTGATGGAGAACAGATGAGGGTAGGCGATTAATTAGATGAACAGCCGTGAGAAGAGCCTCAGCCCAGAACTCAGTAGGAACGGATGTGCCAAGTAAGAGAGCTCGAGTGGTCTCTAGAATATGACGGTGCTTGCGTTCAGCAACTCCATTTTGAGCTGGAACCCCAGGACAAGATAACTGAGGAAGTGTACCATCACTAGCTAAGAGGGAACGAAAGACACCAGAGAGATATTCTCCCCCTGAATCTAAACGGAAAACTTTGATTTTTGTGTTAAATTGTGTGGAAACCATGGAAGTAAAAGACTGATAGATGGTAAAGAAATCACTACGTTGACGCATAAGATAGACCCATGTATAACGAGAATAATCATCAATAAAAGATACATAATATTTGAAACCACTCTTGGAAGAGAGTGGGGCAGGACCCCAAACATCAGAATGAACAAGATCGAAGATCGCACTAGTTTTAGAGTTACTAACAGGAAAAGGCTTAGCAGATTGCTTGGCCAAAGGGCAGATAGAACATGGAGGAAGACTACCAGAAGAAATAGGACCCAAAACACCTTGTTTGTGAAGGACGGTGAGACGAGAAGACGGAATATGTCCAAGACGCTGATGCCACCGAGCAAGATCGAGGGTAGCCAACACAGGATGAGGACGAGAGGAAGTTGGAAGATGGAGATGTTGCATAATATAAAGTCCATCCCGTCTACTGCCCTTGCCAATCATCTTGCCACTCAAACGATCCTGCACAAAGCAAGAGCTACTTGTAAAGCTTACAGTACATCCAGCATCGGTGAGTTGTCCAACGGATAATAAATTGAGAGCCAAAGAGGGAACATGTAATACATCAGGGACATTGAAATCTTCAGAGACGGTAAGAGTACCCTGTTGGGTAGCTAGTAGAGGAGAACCATTAGCAGTAAAGAAATGTGCTGGTTGCTTGAGCTCATAGAGCTTAGTGAGAAAAACAGCGGAAGCAGACATATGTCTAGCAGCTCCTGAGTCAAGCACCCAAGTAGTAGAAATATCACCTGAAGGTGGAGTAGCTGCAGCGGTGCTTCCAACAGATGAGAGAGTTGTAGAAGTACCAGAATCGGGAAAAGGCTTGGGCAGAGAAGGACTCAAACGAGCAAGTTGGGCCTCAAGAGCAGCAATACGGTCATCCGTAGAGGGAGAAACCAGAGTAATAGGTTGAGAGATTGGAGATGTGGTAGTGACTCGTGGTGATACAGAAAGGCGTGAAGCTTTCCTCTTCTTCCAACAATGTGACTCGTCATGACCAGGACGATGACAATATGTACATGAAAGGAGGCGAGGACCACGAGTAGGCAAAGGACGTGGTGGAGCAGCCAGAATAGCAGTTGAATCAGAAACTGCCGAGGAGGAAAGAAGACCAAGACGAGTTTCCTCAGATTGTAATTCTTTGACAGCGTCAAGGAGGGATGGTCTTGGAGAGCGGTGAAGAAGTTGGCTACGAACACCTTCATAGGGAGAGCCGAGCTTCATAAGAAAAGAATGTAGACGGTGCCTATCTTGAGTCTGAAGTCGAGTAGATGGACACCGAGTACAGTTCAGGCATGATGGGCAGAGAATAGGAGCAAGAATGTCTAGTTGACTCCAAAGTGAGTGCATGTAATTGTAGAAATCTCGAATAGAGCGAGACCCTTGCGTAGCACTGTAAACTTCTTGCTCCAACTGATAAACTCGAATGTCCCCTGTTTGGGTGAACATCTCGGCAAGCTGATCCCATAAACTTTTCGCCTCAACAATATTAGAAAATTGTGGGCGAAGAGTAGGAACAATGGAACCAAAAATGATAGCCCATGCCTTTCGATCAGCAACTTTCCACGCTCGAATTTCAGCAGCACGTTTCGCAGCTTCATCAGATGATTCACTGTTAAGAGCACTAGGACAAGGACAAAGTCCCTCAACATGCTCAAACAAGTCGCGGTAAACTAGTGCTGCCATTGCCGATGGTTTCCAAACAGAATAGTTTGAACCATCGAGTTTGACATCAATACGATCACTAGAATCACCCATGACGATAGAAAAAGAAATCACTAGCAAAGCTATAAATACGGATTTGAGGTGATCGAAAGGATCGAGAAAGAAGAAGTGCGGATTAGAACGAGCAAAGATGATGCCCCAAAAGCCCTAAACTCATTATCTTAATTTCTGATGCGGAAGATCCAATTTATGGCAACCGCAGAGCATACTTAAAAAAATAATGAGCTCATTGTCTTAATTTCTGATGCGGAAGATCCAATTGATGGCAACCGCAGAGCATACTCTTCAAGACAATGATCTTGGCTCTGATACCATGACAAGAAAGAAAGATTAAAAGAGAATGGTATCTTTTCTCTTATAATGGGGTGAGAAACAATGTACATGAGTAGCCTCTTTATATAGGCTTTAGAGGAGTAAAGGAGCTAACAATCATCCTATGTGGGACCAAGAGAAAGAAAAGATATAAAGGAAAACCTACAAAACTATACAACATGTTCTAACACCATGCACGTTGGAAAATGACATGTTTCGTTGCATTGCGCAATTGACCACTTCAGCGTAATGATTACAAAGCAACTGTCGCTTGGGTCATGTGACCTCCCCGGCCTCTTGTCAGCCTCATGCCGGCCGGATTTGGCCTCGCCAGCTGCCCTCGCGCAAAGAATATGAACAGTAACAACGAGGGCAAAATCAAAAATGAAAAAATTGGTGAGGGTAGTCTTGGAAGGAAAAAAAATCATTTAACCCTATAAATGGCCTCCACAAATGCTAAAAGCCAAAGTGGGTGGGAAGCTATCTTGAGCTTTCAGCTTTATCAATGCTAGCACTTGGCCAAAGAAGTTCCTAAAGCTGAACCAAACACCTCACTTTTTTCCGAAGGGGTTTCGGAGGCTTAAAGATCCTTGGGAATGTTGAACCAAATGTAACATTTGTCTCCATGGCCTCCACCGCCCTTCACCTTGTTTTGTAGCACCTCTCTCTCTCTCTCTCTCTCTCTCTCACCTCTTGCATGACCTTTGACAATGCCTGTGAGGTCGACCCAACGGTGACCTTGATCTAAGGTTGTCATCAACCACGGACAACTTGGATTTGAGGTCATGCAAATTGGGCGAGCTTGAAAGGAACAACTGAGACATGAGGTCGCCATGCCCTTTCACGATCCTTACACGAGAGAGAGAGAGAGAGAGAGAGAGAGAGAGAGAGAGAGAGAGAGAGAGAGAGAGAGAGAGAGAGGTGGGCTTGTGCCGGAGAGCAAAGCTGTGGAGATTCGTTATGAGTCTGTGGTTGATAGTACTAGAGTTAGGTTGATATTTTTTTGTAAGGGAGGGTAATTTGGTTGTTCGGATAATTTGTCCGTCTTAAGATGCAGAATGGTATTTCAAAAAAGGTATAAATATACTCGGAGTCCTAAAATTTATTACGAATGTGCAGTTGAGTCTTAAAACTTTCAAAAATACAATTAAGTTTTAAAATTTATTAATTAGAGCAATCAAGTGTTTTTGTTAACTCCATCCAACTTAACTAATGAACAAAAACCGACATTATTTTTTTTTATTATTTTCTCTATCGAACGTGACATTAACGTCACTAAACATAAAAAAAAATTGCCTTAGAAAAAATAAAAATAAAAAACAAGGCGAGATCCTATAGGCCTTCCTCGAGCCCGATGCCCGAACAATGCCCAACGACCCTCTGAACCACAGGCAAGGGGTAGCGACCCAAGATCTGGTGGCCGTGAGCCTGAGACCTGGTTAAGGGTAATCGGGCATCGTTGGGCATTTTCAAGTGATAGTGGCATGATAGTAGTGAGGGCTAACCCTCGCCTGTTTTTGTTTTTTTTTTTTGTGTTCTTTTTTTAAATTTAGCCTTTATTTTTCATCTAATTTAACTCAGATTTGGGTTTAAAAAGAAAGATTTGCACCAAAACGATACCGTTTAGCTCTATGTTTCATGTTTTAGTGACGTCACTGCTAGTGCTATGTAAGAAAGAGAAAATAATAATCGGCATTTTATATTAGCTAAGTAAGATGGAGTTAATAGAAGGACTTAATTGCATTAATTTAATAAGTTTCAGAACTTGATTGTATTTTTTGAAAGTTTTCGGACTTAATTACACTTTCGCAACAAGCTAGTTTTAAGACTCCTAATACACTATACCTCAAAAAAATAAACGAGAGAAAGTTGTAATGGAGTGAAAAAGTGAAAAATGAGGAGGGTATTTGAAATTTTTTTCTTTTTAATATGATATCATAGTACATGTCTAATTTCATTCTGTGCATTTCTCCTTTTCATCGTTTTCTATATAAGTTAAGTATTCCGACTATTATTTTCACTGGTGTCTCGTACTCATGTGTTTTTAGACTTTAATAATCGTCCTTTCAATCTTTGCTTATGTGACTATTAATATATGAATAGAAGTACCACATCATTGTCTGATTACTCATATTGCATATAGCGTACTACTGGCTAGAGACACTAAAACTTACTAATAAGAACGATGTACCAAGTAATATCCAATCATCTAACAAGATTCTTTTTAATAATTCTGCGATCAAGTCTAAAATACTAGCACATACAAAAAAAAAATCCTATAATTCTAGCACTATCTATCGCGACCATCTCGACAAGCATGTCATAGAGATGACGGGTTTAGAGGTAATGCCGAGTTTGGGATCATCGGTCTTTAATTGACACCGGTTCTCCCAAACCCTTACCTTGCTCAACATTGGGAAATTGCAATTGAAATTGATCTATCATTGAAGTCCAATTTAAATATGAGTCGCCACTTTAGACCAAAAAACAAAATTAGGAGTTGCCACTAGCATATGGGGTAGGCTAGGAGCCAAGTGAGGTATGGAGGATACCTCACTTCCTGAGCAATCAGAGATTTAGGATTAAGAACTTGGTTACATTAATTGTCTAATTAATGTCTTTTCAGTATCCTAACTTAATTGGTTTGTTATCTAAATGTTTCGGGCAATTTTTGACCATATTTATTAATCAATGCCACTAAATGATATCCCTGCATGATTGCACAATCACATAAAAGTAGACAATCACAATCAATGCAATAAAAGCAAAGCGTAGGATAGTAGACTCAATGAAGCACCAATCATAGAATACACAAGGCCTTGTTATTACGTCCCAGGATGGCAACCCCATGAGCTAAGTTCAAATTAAGTTCAATTTCTTACCTAAAAGATTAATCTATCTAAAGCCTAAGCTATACCACAAGTAATTAGAGATAATCAGTTTCAAGGTGAGACTGAAATTGGAAACCGCCCACTAAGAACTGATTCCGAAAATTTAGAACCAGGAATCGGCAGTTGATTCCATAACCCACTTGGGAACCAAACCGCCGGTCCAGTTCGGTTCGTGGGTGGGTCCGTGGAACTGGTCAAAATATCCCCACCAAATTCATGCAGTTCATATGTCCAAAGCGGAGCAGTTCACCTTCCCTTGCTGTGATTTGTTTGTGTATGCTTTTATTTCTATAGCTTTCTACCAAGGCTGGCTTTGGAAGAAGTGTATTTGAAAGGTTGGGTTTTTTGGGTCATCCAAAGGCACCTTCTCAATATCCAATACTTATCACTTTCCAACATCAACTTTTTAGAAATTGGAAATAGGCCAAATGTTCCGGCAAAAGTTACAGATAATGTCATTTGCCTTGCTACTCCTTCACAATATTTCTGATGGAAGAGAAGAAGGTGGTGAGATGGACGTAGACTTAGAAACTATGTTGAGGTAGGAGTTGTCTCCGTGATTTTGAGGAATCTATACGAAGATCATAAGAAGAGTGAGGTGACAGACAGAGAGAGATAAAGAGGAAACTAGGGTTTTGATATGAAAACATAAAATTTTTTTAAAATTATATATATGATCGTCAGGTTTGGTTGGGGTTCCACATCTGGAATCGAGAATCGAACCGGTACACACTGATTCCAATAAATTTGAACTGGGAACCGCAAGTTTTGGGCGGGTCCGATTCGGCTCCGGGCAATCCTGATTTTTTTGCGCATCCCTAAGAGTAACTACTAAAACCCCTAAACTAAAACTTATGTTACCCAACTGAAACTAAACTAAATCTATTACTAAGATTAAACAACCTAATCAAGGCTTCTAGTCCTTGGCCATTTTCTGATTTTCTTAATTTTAGAATTTTTTAAACTTTTTCTTTAAAAATTATTACTAAGATTAAACAACCTAATCAAGGCTTCACATAATTAAGCCTCTCTCCATTAAAAATTCAAAACCCCAATTTCCTTTAAAAATAAACCAAGACCCTACTAGCCCGGATCCATCAAGTCAATTCAAGCCCAAAAATCACCAATCCAATTACAACTAGCACCAAGCCCAAATATATCAAACCAATTTAATCCCAACAATCATCAATACCTAATTAGGCCTAAACTCCCCAAATTAGACAAGTCCAAGTTTGTCAAAAAAAAATCTCACGTAAGCCCCACCTACTACACCACCCATTTTCCTCTTCCTTTTGTTCTCATCTTCTTCCAAAGCTCACTTCCTACTTCTCCCAGAACTCCAACCCCTGGTATTTTACAATAAACCTTGACCATTTATGAGCACAAAAAAGAAACGGGGTTTCGTTCATGATCCACACCTCCGAACCTTCAAACCGAGCATCGCCTACGCTCACCACCGGATTTACCTACCCCGGGACTGACGGCCATCAATACCCAACTCCATCATCGACCGCTTTGACAATTCACGCATGCACGGCATGGCCAAGACAAGCAGATAAAGGGGACGCCGTAAGCAAACCGGCGTAGATGCACATAGTGGTCGACACTCGAGCCATGAACACAGGCATCATCAACTCGCCGACAAACGCTGCTGGTGACCTCGGGAGCATAGAACCCAAGAGAAAACGGATGATGCCCCCCCCCAAAAAAAAACCCTTTGAAAATCAATTAAGGTGACTTAACCCGGGCCAGTATGCTCTCGAGCTATACAGAAAAACGAAACTAACTTGCACTGGATTCTTCTAGGAACGGGTTATGTACTTGGATTGAGGCAAAAGTATTGACCGTTTCAGCTCTCGAACTCAGATCCAGACTCGAAAGAAATCGCTCAGAAATGCTCGAGTTCAACACAACCAACTTATTCAGATCCGACGCGAGCATGAACTGAAGAAACCGAGTCTCGGCGTTTCACTCAGAAGAGGGAAAGGCAGGGGGGTTCAACATTTACCTTGTCAAGGAGGAGTTCTCGGTAGCGGTTGCCGGTCAAGCTTGCACGAGGCGGGTCCCAGAAGTGTCGCCGCCGGTGAGAGTGCGCGGCCAGCGATGAAGCTTCAAAGCACGTGCGGCTTGCTTCGGATTTTCACAGCCCGAAAACACAGCGTTTCTCGTGATAGCTGGACTGACGATGACGACGAAACGGCGATCCTGCGACGGCGAGGATTAGTCCGTGTTCGCTGTTCTTGCTCTCTTTCGACAAGGAAGCTAGTCGGTGGCCGGTGACCGCGGACTGGTGGCGGTTGCTGGCTAATGGAAAGTGACCAGGATAATATTGGGGAGAATCGCCTGGGGAAAAACCGTGCTCTCCTTCTCCGTCCAGGAATTTTTTTGGAATGACAAGTGGGCCTTTTTAACTTGTGCTGTCCTTTTCTCCTTTCGAACAACGTCAAAGTCGCGCCACTATCGAAGAAAGCTCCCTCTCTGTTTTCCCATTGGCCCCCCTCCTCAGTGGAACGGAAGACGACCTTCGAGGATGCAAGAGACGCCCCGGTCCTCTACTCTAGGGTTTTGTACCATTGCGCCACTTACCACCATCTCAAGAAATAGACGCCCGAGCGATCATTGTGAATAGGAAGGATTTTGAGCAATGGGAACGTGTCATGCGGGATGGAAATTTTGGCCACGGAGAGAGGGGCGCGGACTATGGCCGGATTGGGTCGAGTTCCATCGGGGCTGGGTAAATCCCGATCAAACTGAGTTGATCCGGGTCTTTGCAGTCTTTCGTAATTAACAAAATTTTCTCAGTCGGAAAAATTTAGATGCCGGCACTATCCATTTTCACAGCAATGGCATCGCCGACAACCTTGCGTGCAGAGCTCTTTCTTCGTGTACTTGCGCTTATATTGATTTTATGGTTCCAGTTCTACCAAGAAAAGTAAAAGTTAACGAAATAAATGTGCTTGTGAAATGACTCAAAAGGGTGCGTTGTCAAGTAAAAAGCAGTGTCAAAATGGTTTCACCCGAACATTAACTCCAACACCCTGTCGGCCCCCCCATGAGTTACAAGACTTGTACAAATTATCTTGACCACCAGACGTATATAAGTATGCTTAAACTAACGGTATAACCAATCTTGATTTTTAGCTAGGATAAGAAAAACTAACTCGGTCAATTTTATTGCACGGGTGCCATCGGCAACGACGACTAACCCTACGAAGTGAGGCAAGAAATGGGAGGGTCGATGTAATTGAAACTAGCATCGACGGCGTTCTTGCAATTGGCATAGCTCCTCTTCCCAGGTTCCGAAGAGTCGAGGTCAATGTGCTCCATCACAATGTCATGCAACCCATCCCTCCAGCTCACCACAGTGTGATCAACGGCTCGTTCCCCGAAGTCGCCCTCACTTTTCGATACGTCAACTGGAAATCATACATTTTTGCCTTGCAACGGCGCTTCTGATCGTCGCAATAGCCCCGGTCGATTATTATCGGGTCATGAGCATAGGAAACGGTAATATTTTCGAAATGGATCCCCCTCACATAGCCAGATCCACCCTACACTACATAAAATAAAGATGATTAATTCACTATAAAATAAATTAATGCAAACATGAATTTGGGTGAAAAAGCACGATGTGTTATGCTTAATTTTGTTATTAATTAGTGAAAATTGATGTATACTAGCCGACCTCCCATGTCATGATCCTCGCACCATTTTCAGTTGAGTTGAATACGCAATCTCGAAGATTGATTTTGGATCCACTCAAAACGGTAAGAAAAAGACTTCAATAATGTCATTGGGAAGAGGGGTACCGAATTACATTTTTGCAAGGTTAAAATCATAACACTAAGGATACGTTTGTTTAAGAGAAAGTGTTTTCTAGAAATCCGTTCTTCGAACTTTCACCCATTTGATTCGCCAAAAATGATAAATCAATCGAAAATACTTTCCAGTCAAGGAAAACGCTTATGTATAAGACTAAGAAAGTGAATTCCCCAATCTAAGTAGGTAAAAGCAGTTTTCGAAATTACTCATCTTGAATTTGATACTATTTTCTTTTTCCTTTTCTTTCTTTCTTTTTTTTTCTTTTTTCTTTTCTTTCTTTTTCTTTTTCCTTCTTCCTCCCTCTGCCCGCCGTCGGCCTCAACGAAAGGCCACAAGTGCGGGTTGGCGAAACAAATGCATTTGGAAATTATTTTCCAAACGAGATCCAAATACCAGAAAACTTTTTCGATCACAAATCACCAAACAAAGGAAAACTAATCATTTTTCTAAAAAATGATTTCGCGAAAAATATTTTTTAGAAACGTTATATTTTTCATGAAATCGACACACCCAAAGTACCATCTATACTTCATTTTCATTGTTTGGCAATCTCCGTTTTCGATATATTCAACGTGACTTGTTCATAATATTCATCCAGACTTCATAGATAGTACGCCAAACGGCCGATGGATTGAGAATTCTAGGTCGAACTGGATAAGATAAGGAAGAATTTATGGGGATTTAGCATGTGGAGTAGAATGGCAAACCTAATTCCATGGGCAGGTCCACATTGAATGCCAGCGGTGTTGACGAACGAGGACCCACCCTTGAACAGTGAATGCCAGTGATGTTGATGAACGAGGACCCACCCATGAGAGATGGCAATACAATCATCGCCTGCTGACATTGTCATTCGATCAATAGGATAGTACGAAAGTCAACAAATTCGTGGAAATTTGAGTGGCGTCTCTTTCCGGGAAAAATTAACAACTCTAAAAAATGACCACTCGTTTGACTCGAAACAATCATTCAATAAAAAATATTTTAATTATTGACATCAATTTATATTTAAATAATTTTGTAAACGACGAACTTTTTTTGTTTATCTATTTTTCTAAGCGGCACCGGAGATAATTTTTAGGACAAAATTATTTATTTTTCGCGAAATAAACGCAGCCTGAATATCGGTTTTTTTTTTTGGCATAAGTTTTAGCAGTCCTGATGGTGGCAGCAATGGCGATGCCATCGGTGTTGGGGCTGTCTTCAGGGGCGTGGATTTGGAGGGCAGTGAGGTTCGCAGAAGTGGAGTTTGTGAAGTCATACGTGGGTCTTTGGGCTGTCCAAATGGGTGAGTCCCACTCAGTACATGGTTCTCTATTTTGAGGAAGGACATTCCCTGCAAAAATTTCACGCATGAAAAGACAAAAAGAGTAAAAAAAAATAAAAAAAATTTAAGAAACAGAGAAAACCTTCCGGGTGCCCCGTGTGCCCAACGCGATGCGAACTTTGATCTTGTCCGGCCCATCTAGGGAGAAACTCTTGACTGGGCCCCGGATTGATGGCCCCGACCGAGATCCGCATGATCAATGGTTATGATGGATCCGATGATGCACGTCATATTGATGATAGAATACCAGACTTACATGCATCCAGTGCACTAAGTAATAGCTCACAATGAAATGGAAGTCTTCATCTAATTCCTTGCAACATTTTTTAGTTTCCCATTTTGGTTGGTTGGTATATATTAAGAAGGGCCTAATTCCCTAAAGAAATCCCAAACTTTAGGTCTAATTTCAATTCTACCTTGAACTCTTTTTGTCTAAAAAAAAATCTAAAACTTTAGTTCTAGTTTCAAATATGTCCCAAATTTCGTTTTATCTAAAAAAAATATACCAGCTTTCAATTTATTCTCAAATCTACCCTCGCGATCCAGTTTCAACTTGACATGGCATTTCCGCATCCATAACACATCCACATGAGCAATGAGACATGGAAGTTGTTTCCAAAATGAAACCGTTTTAGGATATAAAAAAAATTGTGAGTAGATTTGAGATTAAACATAAAGTTGAGGTTTTTTTTAGACAAAAAAAAATTCGGGGCAAATTTAGACTGTATCTAAAATTTGGGATTTTCGTTTATACAAAAAAAATTATGGCAGAATTGAAACTAGATTTAAAGTTTGAGAGTTTTTTTTTTATGGAATTAGGCTCGATAAGAAGCCATGTAAATGCAATCTTTTACTTTGACCAAAAACAAAAAAAAAATGCAATCTTTGACATATGTGCTCCATCATAGGAGAAAGTTCATTTATTGTAGACTTAAATGACAATTGGTGTCCCACTACTTTTACTTTTTACTTTTTATTTTTTATTTTTTGGTCAAGGTAGCAAAACGAGAAAAATATTTTCCAGAAAAAAAATAAAAAGAAGATGAAAAAGACTTGTCTGACCTTAGGGCTTTGGCAAGGGGCAAGGTTGGTTGTTTCTTGCTATGGTGGGAAAGGAGATGGGACTTCTCGACTCTTCTCCACCAGATGTGACCACGACCGTCGATGACTCCACCTCGACTCCCAGCCACCGTCAGATTGGTGATCTCTGAAAAGCAAATCCAGCTTCCAAGATTCAAAGTTGTCCCATTCCTCCATCCCGGGAGGCGCCGTAATATTCCCCAAAACCTATTTTGTATTTATTTATTTTTTATTTATACTTTTTAGTCCCCAAAATTTGATAAATCAATAAAAATAATTAGCAAAGATTGCTGGGACTCGCAAATCAATAAGCTCGTATTACATACTTTGGCACTCTTTATTTCTATAATGAGCAGTCTTTACCCTTTGCAAATCAAGGGGATTCGATCGATGGGGCAATCCGAGCCTAAAATCTCTCCCGTTATTCAAGAAGTATTAATTTTTGTCACGTGAGTTTGACCGGGTTTGGACCGGCCAAGGTGGGCAAATCAAGCCCGAGAACAATTTCGTTCGTCCGAGTCGGCCCATCTTGCATTTCGCTCCGGCCGGTTCTAAAATGGTCCACGGCTCGACCCCATCCAACTACCTGATTTTGATTAAAAATCCTCATATTGATATAAAATAATTCAACTGAAATTAACTTGAAAGGCGGTTGTAATTTCCCCGGTATCCAGATATGTATCAAGATGATTTGAATAAAGTAACATTTCAGAAAAGAAATCATTGGCATTCCCGAAAAAGTCAAAGTAATGGTCAAGAAATAATAATTGATTTTTTATGGCCATCTCATGTCTTCTTTTCGTTTTATTTTTTTTCCAATTAAATAAATTTTCCACAAGTACTTGAAAATTGATGGCGGTGGACTTGCAAGGGCCATGAAAATGGAGGGGACGGACTAAGAATGATTTCCCAGGGATTACCTCAGTGGTCACTATTTTCATATGAAAATGAGTAGTTTGAATCTTCACATTCTCAAGGGCGTTAGGGGTGAGAATGTTTAGTTTCAATTGTGGGGTTCGACTCTCATGCTCTGCAAGAAGATATGGCAAAAGTTTGATAATGAGTTGAGAGTTAGAATAGTACAAAATAAAAAAAAAAGGTCTTTCAATACCCACAAAAAAAAATATTAATTCGTCATTAATGTAATATACATAAACAAAAACCAAGAAAAAAAGGAAGAAAAATAAAGCAAATGGTGTAGCTCTCATTTAGTGTGGTTTTAGGGTTTGATAGGCATTACAAAGGGAATGAGATGATAGGGATCGAACTTACGACCTCTTGCATATTAATAGGGTACGTGAGCATTAAGTCAATCCTTCGGATAAATATAGGTAAAGAACAAGTGGATCATACGTATGATGTTCATATTGAGTATGTTATTTCTCGGAGTAATTTGGCAACAGATTTTTGGGTTCATATTGAGACCATAATTTAGCTTGGACTTTATTCTTACCTTTACCAAAAAAAAAAAAATTAGCTTGGACCCATTTTTTCTCTCAACTTCTTTTGGCAAGCTAAGATATTCCTAGTCTATTTTGTTAGAAAAACACGGTGATCTCTAGATAAATACATTGCATGCAAGCACATTAAGTTGTTTGAAATGCTAATTAGGTCAGTCTTAGAGGATAATGCATAGATTCGCCATCAGAAATTTTTTTACCTCTATAGAACTCTCGAGTATCAAAACCTAAAAAATAAGATAGAGAGCGAGAGAGAGAGAGAGAGTTATCAATTTTGATAAGAATCGAGCAATCATTGCTTTATTACACTTTGATTAGCTCTAGATGATATCATTTCATGGATATAGAAAAGATCGCCCAAAAGTCTTGCGATTTTAGTGTTGGTGTACCTATTTGCGAGTCTACGCGTGTCATAAATAGGTAAAAGCTTAGCGATAGAAGTTTAGGGTAAATTGAAAAATCAAGATTCCACGAGATTCATGCGTGCATGAGAATTGCAAGAATTTTAGGGGACTTACTTCGGCATCATAGGAATGGCCATCGCCTTCAGCACCGTAATTCAACACATCGAGGACACTAAGGTCGTCTTCGTATGCATTACGAGCTCCGACCGCCTGTCGAGGCTACACATAAAATCACCATGCTAGCCAAAATCAGAAATTTCCGTTTAGCAAACAATGGGGTTGAGGATAGAGAGAGGAGACTAAAACTGTGTCTCGCCATTGTCATAATCGAGAAGAAAACAAGAGATTTTTAGGTGCTTCCAAACGTACAGACAAGACGGGTCCGAAGCCGGAGTACATGTACATGCCCTTTCTCTTCCTTCTTCCTCTGTAGATTATAATTGAGGACTTGTCTCGGGATGTAAACAGGAGAATGAACCATGGAAGGCAAGATATACAACATCCCAAAAGGTGATATGATCTAACAGCAATTCCAAGTTGACTTGTCGGTCCTTTTCCTTTAAACTTGTTTTTGTCACTCTTTATTATGTCGTGGCATGCCTAGAAGTCAAATCATATTTTCAGAACTTTCTATTAAATTTTCCTTTTTCTAAGTCTGTTCTTGGTGAAACAATACATGAGAAGTTTATCTAATAGCATATATGCCATTCCAAAGAAGACCTTCATTTACCGATCCGCTCGTTGCGGGACTTAATGCAACGCTTTACGGCACCACGGTTCCGAAGGATCTAGGTACAAGAGAATAAACAGTCTACTAAAAAACCAGATGTCGAAAGTTTGAATTCAATATAGTGTGATTGTCTGAAAATTTCATTATTCACATTGAATATGTGCCTCGGTATCCGATGTAAGCCTAGTCCAAAAGAGACACGGCTTTTAGAGTTTGAACAAGATTTTGTGCTTAACCTTTGTAGTTAGCTCATTTTTGCTCGTAAATCCAAGAAGCAAAAACAATGTAGAGTCAATGCAGTTGACTCGATGACTTAGAGAAAGAATAGTATTTATTGGTGCTTATAAATGCTTTTACCATTATGGAATAAGAGTGGAAGGGGATAGTTTTACCACAGTCGATCGCATTATGTGAATATCCCACTCACAATCTGATGTGCTTCCATCCAGGACATAAACTATTTATGAAAAAAGATATCAAGGTGCCTGATGGTACATGAAGTTTTTAGTATATTTCTAGATATTATTCTAACGTAGACATGCTCTGTGTAAAAGGATGAACTTTTTTTGTTTATCTATTTTTGTAAGTGGTACCGGTGATAATTTTTAGCACAATCATTTATTTTTCATGAAATAAACGTAGCCCAAATGTCGGTATTTCTTTTTTTTCTTTTCCGTGAGTTTTAGCAGTTCTGACGGTGGAGTTGTGGACTTGGATGTGGCTTGAGGCAGCAATGGCGATGCCATCGGTGTTGGGGCTGTCTTGAGGGGTGCGGATTTGGAGGGCACTGAGGTTCGCAGAAGTGCAGTTGTGAAGTCTTATGTGGTTCTTCGGGCTGTCCAACTGGCTCAGTTCAAGGTTCTCTATTTTGAGGAAGGTTATTCCCTGCAAAATTTCACCCATGAAAAAACAAAAGAGTAAAGAAAAAAAAAAGGAAAGAAAGAAAGACAACCTCTTGGGTGCACTAGGTGCCCCGTGAGCCCAACGCGGCGCGAACTTTAATCTCGGCAGGCCCATTTAGGGAGAAACTCTTGATTGGATCCAGATTGATGGCCCCGACTGAGATTTGCACGATCAATATAATTATGATGGATTCGGTAATGCACGTCATATTAATGATAAAACACTGGACTTACATGCATCCAATGCACTAAGTAATAGCTCGCAATGAAATGGAAGTCTTCATCTAATTCCTTGCAACATTTTTTAGTTTCCCATTTTGGTTGGTTTGTATATATTAAGAAGGGCTTAATTCCCTAAAAAAAATTTCAAACTTTAGGTCTAATTTCAATTCTACCTAGAACTCTTTTTGTCTAAAAAAAACCCAAAACTTTAGGTCTAGTTTCAAATCTCTCCCAAATTTCGTTTTGTCTAAAAAAAAAATCAGCTTTCAATCTATTCTCAAATTTACCCTCGTGATCCAGTTCAAACTTGACATGACATTTCCGCGTCCATAACACATCCACATGAGCAATGAGACATGGAAAATTATTTTCAAAATGAAATCATTCTAGGATATGAAAATTAGGGATGACTAACGACAATTTTTGGATGGAGGACTAATGAGGGTAGATTGAGGATTACAGTAAAAATTGTTGATTTTTCTTCGGGGCAAAAAAAATTTCCAAGTAGATTCGAGACCAAACTCAAAGTTGGGATTTTTTTTAGACAAAGAAAAGTTCAGGACAAATTTAAAGTGAACCTAAAATTTTGGATTTTCGTTTATACAAAGAAAAATTATGGCAGAATTGAAACTAGACTTAAAATTTGAGAGTTTTTTTTAATGGAATTAGGCTGGATAAGAGGCCATGTAAATGCAATCTTTTACTTTGACCAAAAACGAAAAAAATGCAATCTTTGACATATGTGCTCCATCATAGGAGAAAATTCATTTATTGTAGACTTAAATGACAATTGGTGTCCCACTACTTTTACTTTTTACTTTTTATTTTTTATTTTTTGGCCAAGGTAGCAAAACGAGAAAAATATTTTCTAGAAAAAAAATAAAAAGAAGATGAAAAAGACTTGTCTGACGTTAGGGCTTTGGCAAGGGTCAAGGGTCGTTGCTATGATGGGAAAGAAGATGGGACTTCTCGAGTCTTCTCCACCAGATGTGACGACGACCGTCGATGACTCCACCCCCGCTCCCAGCCACCGTCAGATTGGTGATCTCTGAAAAGCAAATCCAGCTTCCAAGATTCAAAGTTTTCCCATTCCTCCATCTCGGGACGCGCCGTACTATTCCCCAAAACCTGTTTTGTATTTATTTATTTTTTTATACTTTTTAGTCCCCAAATTTGATAAATCAATAAAAACAATTAGCCAAGATTGCTGGGACTCGCAAACCAATAAGCTCACATTACATATTTTGGCACTCTTTATTTCTATAATGAGCTACAATGAGCAGTATTTTACCCTTTGCAAATTGAGGGGGTTTGATCAATGGGGCAATTCGAGCCTAAAATCTCTTCCGTTATTCAAGAAGTATTAATTTTTTTCACGTGAGTTTGATCAAGCTTGGGCCGGCCAAGGTGGGCAAATCAAGCCCGAAAACAATTTTGTTCGTTCAAGTCGGCCCATCTTGCCTTTCGCTCCGGTCAGTTCTAAAACGGTCCGCGGCTCAACCCCGCCCAACTACCCGATTTTGATTAAAAATCCTCATATTGATTAAAAAACAATTCAACTAAAATTAACTTGAAAGGCGATTGTAATTTTCCCGGTATCCAGATATCTATTAAGATGATTTGAATAAAGTAACATTTCAGAAAAGAAATCATTCGCATTCTCGAAAAAGTCAAAGTAATGGTCAACAAATAATAATTGATTTTTTATGGCCATCTCTTGTGTCTTCTTTTCGTTTTATTTTTTTTTCAATTAATTAAATTTTCCACAAGTACTTGAAAATTGATGGCGGTGGACTTGCAAGGGCCATGAAAATGGAGGGGACGGACTAAGAATGATTTCCTGGGGATTACCCTAGTGGCCACTCTTCCCACATGAAAAAAAGAAGGTGGGTAGCTCGAATCCCCACATTCTTAAGGGCATTAGAGGTATGAACGTTTAGTTTCAATTGTAGGATTCAACTCCCACGCTCTACAAAGAGATGTGGCAAAATTCTGATAATGAGTTGCAAGTTAAAGTAGTACAAGATAAAAAAAGAAGAAGAAGGCCTTTCAATACCCACAAAAAAAAACATTAATGCGTCATCAATGTAATATAAATAAACAAAAACCAAGAAAAAAAGGAAGTAAAATAAAGAAAATGATGTAGCTCTCATTCAGTGTGGTTTTAGGGTTTGATAGGTATTACAAAGGGAATGAGATGATAGGGATCGAACTTACAACCTCTTGCATATTAATAGGGTACGCGATCATTAAGTCAATCCTTCAAATAATTTTAGGTGAAGAAAAAGTGGATCGTATGTATGATGCTCATATTGAGTATGTTATTCCTTGGAGTAATTCGGTAACAAATTTTTGGGTCCATATTGAGACCATAATTTAGTTTGGACCCATTTTTTCTCTCAACTTCTTTTGGCAAGCTCAGATATTCCTAGTCTATTTTGTTAGAAAAACACGGTGATCTCTAGATAAATACATTGCATGCAAGCACATTAAGTTATTTGAAATGCTAATTAGGTCAGTCTTAGAGGATAATGCATAGATTCGCCATCAGAAATCTTTTTACCTTTATAGAACTCTCGAGTATCAAAACCTAAAAAATAAGATATATATATATATATAGAGAGAGAGAGAGAGAGAGAGAGAGAGAGTTATCAGTTTCGATAAGAATCGAGCAATCATTGCTTTTTTACACTTCGACTCGCTCTAGATGATTTCATTTCATGGACATAGAAAAGATCGCCCAAAAGTCTTGCGATTTTAGTGTTCGTGTACCTATTCGCGAGTCTACGCGTGTCATAAATAGGTAAAAGCTTAGTGATAGAAGTCTAGGGTAAATTGAAAAAATCAAGATTCCATGAGATTCATGCGTGCATGAGAATTGCAAGAATTTTAGGGGACTTACGTCGGCATCATTGGAATGGCCATCGCCTTCAGCATCGTAATTCAACACATCGAGGACACCGAGTTCGTCTCCGTATGCATTACGAGTTCCAACTGCCTGTCGAGGCTACACATAAAATCACCATGCTAGCCAAAAATCCCTGCCAAAATCAGAAATTTCCGTTTAGCAAAAGATGGGGTTGAGGATAGAGAGAGGAGACTAAAACTGTGTCTCGCCATTGTCGTAATCGAGGAGAAAACAAGAAATTTTTAGATGTTTCCGAACGTACAGACGAGACGGGTCTGAAGCCGGAGTACACGCCTTTTCTCTTCCTTCTTCCTCAGTAGATTATAATTGGGGACTTGTCTCGGGATGTAAACAGGAGAATGAACCATGGAAAGGCAAGATTTACAACATCCCAAAAGGTGATATGATCTAACAGCAATTCCAAGTTGTCTTGTCGGGCCTTTTCCTTTAAACTTGTTTTTGTCACTGTTCATTATGTCGTGGCATGCCTAGAAGTCAAATCATATTTTCAGAACTTTCTATTAAATTTTCCTTTTTCTAAGTCTGTTCCCGATGAAACGATACATCAATGAAAAGTTTATCCAATAGCATATCTGTCGTTCCAAAGAAGACCTTCATTTACCGATCCACTCGTTGTGGGACTTAACGTAACACTTTACGGCACCACGGTTTTGGAGGATGCAGCTACAGGAGAATTAATTTGTGCAGGGTAATCATTTTGTGTTCGAAAATAAATTCTATTTAAAAATGATTATTTTTTATTCTATACTCGAAAATAATTTCTAAGTATTTAAAGGCGTTTGATAACTGCCCAAAATTTCTATTCTTAGAATAGAAAAAGAACATAAATGCGTTTGATAACTACACAAAATTTCATTTTATTAATAATATTTTAATATTTATTTCTTTATTTTTCTTTCTTTCCCTTTCCCGGCTATGGCCAGTTGCCGTCGACCAGCCATAGGCTAGGGCCAGCGAGGGCGTCACAGCCCTTGCCTCAACCTCGCCCAAATCTAGCGAGGTCGACCTCGCCATCACCAACCCAAGTGACAGCGAGGTCAGCCTCGCCCAGCCAAGGCGAGGCCAGCCTTGTCATCGCTACCTAGGCGATGGACCTGGGTGGCAACGGCGAGGTCGGCCTCGCCATCACGGCTAGAAGTCGCTTGCCAGTTGCTGGCAAGGGTCGCGACACCCTCGCTAGCCCTGGCCTATGGTCGGTCGCTAGTGGCTTGTGGCCAATCGCCGGCGGTTGGCAGCCGGCTTGTCGAAGAACAACAACAAACTAAAAAAAAGAAGAAAATCAAGAAAAATAAAAAATGAAAAAATTGCTCCAGAATTAAGAAACTATTTTTTTTTGCTTCCTGATTTGTTCCAAAACTGATTTTGAGAACAATTTTTTATAAAATTGTGTCTGGACACAAAAAATTTAACAAACGGATTTCTGTTCTTAAATTGATTCTTGAAACAAAAGAATAAAAATTTTTACTATTTGGTAAGTTACTAAACGGGCCCTTAACAGTCTACTAAAAAACTAGATGTCGAAGGTTCAAATCCAGTATAGCATGATTGTCCGAAAATTTCATTATTCACATTGAATCTGTGCCTCGATATTCGATGTAAGCCTAGTCCAAAAGAGAGACGGCTTTTAGAGTTTGAACAAGATTTTGTGCTTGACCTTTGAAGGTAGCTCATTTTTGCTCGACCTTTGTAGGTAGCTCATTTTTGCTCGTAAATCCAAGAAGCAAAAACAATGTAGAGTCAATGCAGTTGACTCAATGACTTAGAGAAACAATAGTATTTATTTGTGCTTATAAATGCTTTTACCATTGTGGAATAAGAGTGGATGGGAATAGTTTTTACCACACTCGATCGCATTATGTGAATATCCCTACTCACAATCCGATATGCTTCCATCTAGGACAAATGTCAATGCATGAAATTCCTTTTACCCTTTTTTTATTCTTTCATTAATTACTGCAAACTGTTACAAGAATTGTCCCTGCCAAATCCACTCTACTTTTTTACGATTATTAATTTGGTTGACTTTATTTTTCTTTATATATTTCTTTATTACAAGAATAAAAAAAAAGTGCCTTGAATCCTTTTTTTCTTGTTTTGACAATTACTAAAGGGTGGCGCTATTTCCACCCCCTATATGACTAAATCCACCCAGTTTTCACCAAAAATATAAAATTGTCCTCAATCATTCAATTACAATTTAAAGCCGTGTCCCAAATTTATTTACTTTCCTT
This sequence comes from Syzygium aqueum, assembly GCA_031216185.1. NCBI lineage: Eukaryota > Viridiplantae > Streptophyta > Magnoliopsida > Myrtales > Myrtaceae > Syzygium > Syzygium aqueum. Next base: position 12,907,013 of record CM062233.1, read on the forward strand.
ATTTTTTAGTTTATCTATATCTATATAGGATCTAGTTACCGTAATTAAGAATTTCACATATTTAGTTTTTTTTGTTTTAGATTTCCCATATATATTAAAGGCATTGTGTTTTTTCTTTTATTGTTAGATATTACTTCTATAAAAGTTCGTTTTATTATTATTTTTTTGGTAAAGGTAAGAATATGTATTACTTTTCAAAACACCATATACAATATAGTGCCAAATCCAACCCTTAACCCGATTAGGACATAGAGATGTTCGAACAGGGTCAACGATAGTTCAGCAAGAACTATACAACAAGCCAAAGAGAGACCAACTAAATAAAAGGCGACTTAATACACCGAATTAAGAGGCCATCTGGTTCGGTTCGAAGATTGAAGGTGGAAGACCTCACTTCCTTTGTAATTGCCAGTTCCTAGGAGTATCCTCAACTCCCCCAATAGATATGGCTTTATCTTTCACGACTTTGAATAGGTGCAAGCGCATACCCGGGATATATACACTCTTGTTTCTGAAGATGGCGTTGTCCCTTTTAGTCCAGATGATATGATATAGTGCACCAAAGGAAAATCTAGTGAGGCGGTGAGCAAAGGAAGATCCACTGCAAACTTTCATTGCCCACCTAATATGCTCTTACCAAGGACGGTTGTGCCATGGAAGGTTGCATTTAATTGCCCAGAAAGAAGCAGCAGCCTAGTAGTAGAAGTGCACTCAAAGAAGAGGTGGTTGATCGAATTAGGTCTATCACCACAGAAAGCGCACAAGGCGGTGTCAATCTTGCGGTTTTGTAGGAGGAGTACCTGGGTAGACAGCCGGTTGAAAGAAATAAGCCACAAGAGAAAGGCACGTCAGGGGGCAATATGATGATCCCAAATGAATGAGTGCCACGGGGCTGGATGCCCTTTCCTTATGATATGATTCCAAGTTAGCGCTACCGAGAAAGAGTCAGAAGGATGTGAAGACCATATCAATTTGTCCGGAGTATTTTCCACAAAAATTGGTGGAGAATCCGTCCAGCTCAGGATAGTGTCGAGTGTAAATGAAGGTTGCCATAAACAATCATAGAATTTCCAAACCGAAGTATCCCGGGGGATCCACGATTGGTATATGTCCACATTGCTGAATATGAGATAGAGTGGGCCTTTGTTATGCCACCAATCAAACCAAAAGGACACCGAGTGTCCATTACCAATCTTCCACTGAAATAGTGCTTTGGCGGAAGCTCACATATCCAAAATTTTCTTCCATGTCCAAGAGCAAAATGTAGGTTTGGATACAACCCAAAAGTTTGATTTTTTTAAGAAGGTCGAATGTATCCATTTGCACCACATGGATTCTTTATCAATAAAGAGAAGCCATATGTGTTTAAGATTCATTGCTCTATTGTATTCCACAAGTCGCCGTATCCCTATGCCACCTTCTTCTTTGGGTAAACATGCAGCATTCCACGCTACCTTAGCTCCACCAATGCCAAGGTCAGGACCTTTCCATAGAAATTGTCGCAAAATAGCCTCAATTCCATATAATATTGATTTCGGAATAGAGAAGATAGTAGCCCAATACACTTGCATGGAATGCATGACTGATTTGATGAGTTGTAATCGACCAGCAAAGGACAAGAAACGTTGAGTCCATGAGCGAGCTCAAGCCGTTATAGAATCAATCAAGATTTTACAGTCCTCTTTATGCAGTCTAGTCGATATAATAGGCATGCCTAAATAGCGAAAAGGGAGTGTACCTTGTTAAAAGCCGAGGCATTGAAGTAATTGTCCATGCAGAACCGGAGTCCCTCCCGAGAGGAAGATATTGCTTTTTCCTATTATTCGGTTTAAGGCTAGACAAGTTGGAGAACAAGTCAAGAGATTCCTTGATTAGTTTAATCGACCTCAAGTGAGCTTCGGAGAAAAGGAGCACATCATCCGCAAAAAATAGATGAGAAATACGGGTTTTTTTGCAGCGCCAAAATCAATGGAAATCCGAAATGTCTGTTTTTGCCTTTAGAATTTCGGACAAGACTTCCATAACTAGTATGAAGAGATACGGCGATAGAGGATCACCTTGTCGTATACCTCGGCAACTAGCAAAAAAACCATGTAATTCCCCATTGATTGAAACTGAGAATTTGGCTGTTGACACATAAGCCATAACCAGCTTGATGAAGAAATCCGGAAATTTGAAGGCCTTTAGTGTCTTTTTAATGAAGTCCTAGTCGACTGTGTCATAAGCTTTCTGAAAATCCACTTTGATGGCGCACTTAGGAAGGTAAGCCTCATGATGAAAGTTCGCGAACAACTCTTGAGCAATCATGATGTTGTCACTAATTCTGCGTCCCTTAACGAAAGCCGTTTGGGAAGGGCCAATCAAAGTTGGTAAGACATGAGCAATAAGCCTAACCAGGATTTTAGAAATGCATTTGTAAAGGGTATTGTAACATGCAATCGGCCGGAAATCAGTCATGGCCGAGGCATTAGGGGATTTCGGTACTAGAGTTAAAATGGTATTGTTTAACTCTTTAAGCATACAACCAGACTCAAAAAAATATCTTACCGCCATGAGAATGGAGGGTCCAATGATCTCCCAAGAGGTTTTGAAGAAATCAACGTTATACCCATCCAGTCCAGGAGCTTTGCCTCTAGCAAGTTAGTTCGTTTTATTGAAAAGATAAATTTCCAAGAAACTTAGTTCTTTTCTATGTCGTTGAGCAAATTTATGGATAAATTATCAGGTCTAGTATAGAACAAATTTAAAATAGACAACTGTTAAACACATTGACTTGTTTTTATATTTTCACTTTTGTTGTGTACATCACCATCAAACCCCATGTTATTGATTTTATTTTATATACATATACATATAATGGGATTAACACTTGATGCAAAAAAAACCCCCTCTTTGAAGATTTTCCAGAATAAAATCACCAAACATTCTCCAACATGAAACTTTATAAGATGGGAATTTAATTAAATCAAAAAATTGCTTAAAATAATAATTTTTTTTTGAAAATGCCAGTGAAATATTATTATTTGGATTGAGAAAGATTAATATCTTTAACGAACTATTTATGAAAAAAATATCAAGATGCCTCATGGTACATAAAGTTTTTAGTATATTCCTAGATATTATTCTAATGTAGACATGATCTGTGTAAAAGGATCTCGCCAATATTGTAAGCAAAAAAGATAAATTCGTTAATATAGTAAATAAAGAGACTTGATATATATTTTAAACTAATGAAATTCAAATATAAAAAGTTTAACAAGAAAGTTTGCTTTTGAGATAAGATGGACAAAGAATAGATAAGTTGTTATAAGATCAATGATGAACAAGAGACTTTTAATTTTTTACTATATGAGAGAATGACTTTTTTCCTTACTAATGGAAATATAATATTACACAAAGCATGTAAAACGATATAGAAATATCTGAGGACGCGCTTTTTCTTTAATATACTAAAAAATAAAACATGTAAAATGCTCAATTATGGTAACTAGATCCTAATTAGAAAAAAAAATAGAAAAAAGAAGGATGGGGTCATCGTTTTAAATTGCAATTGAAAGATTGATGGCAATTTCGTCTTTTTAATATAAATGGGGTGGACTTAGTCATTTAAGGAGTGGAAATAGCGCCGACCTTATTGAAAGTCCCACTTATCAATCTACGCATTAATTACTTCACATTAACTTCATATGATCCCTGTTTTTTTTGTTTGATTATGTTTAGTTTTTGTGGTCCTTTGTATATAAAAGTAGAGTTGCCATGAGGACGAGTGTCAAAGTCAACAAACAAAATTGACTTAAACTCTTTGTTATTCTTTTACTAGAAAGATATAAAAATCTATTTATAAATGGATTCCAACAAACGAAATGATTCGAGCCCCTTTTTCTTCTTTTGGCAAAGAGAGCAATCCTATTTTACCAATTTTTTCATCAATTGCTCTCCATAAACTCCACTTTCTGCAAGTTTTAAATGCATTTTAATTGCAGCTCAATTTTTTTTTCCTTTTTAGTATACAGTGGAAATCAAATAATACATGCTATACAATCTTCGTATAATCCACCTTTGATAGGTACATGTTAGACTTCTTCCTTTTACATCTTCGATTTACATCTTTAACCATGGATTGACTTAGTCATTGTTTGATGGGCACACTTGTATGACATCTAACTATCAAATGCAATCGATTCTGTGTAGAAGTCGTTTCAATTTCGGAATCTTTTGTAACACATGAAGTTATCAAAATACTTTATGAAAATGACTTTTGATCATACAAATTTGGTGTTCCTCATCATAGTGAAAAGGAAACAAAAACACAAAACAAGAGAACTACGTCCAATTGCTATTTAGCTATTTATTCAAGTCGAGATGAGCCGTACCTAGTGGGGCTACCTATCATTAATCGCGTACACATTTCGAGAGAAACTATGAGTGTCAATCAAGGCGTTTATCGAAATGGGGCAGAGTTGAGGTGAACATGAACCATACTAGCCCACCATCTCTCTCTCTCTCTCTCTCTCTCTCTCTCTCTCTCTCTCTCATGTGCAACCTGGCATGACCTTCGGTAATGCCTAAGAGGTCGCCCCTATGGCAACCTTAATCTGAGATCGTCATCAGCCATGGATGACCTGGATTTGAGGTCGTGCAAACTGGGTGAGCTCGAATTGAGGTCGCGGACACCTTGACAACCGAGACCTAAGGTCGGCGTGCTCTTTCACGATCCTTATGAGAGAGAGAGAGAGCGAGAGAGAGAGAGAGAGAGAGAGATGGTGGGCTTGCGCCGGAGAGAAACACCGCAGTGCCTGTGTTAGGTAGCCTCGTTCGACGGGTTCGAGTGGTGGTGGGTGCAAGAGACTGGGCTTTGGAGATTTGCCATGGCCTTGTGGTCGATCAATTTACAGTTAAGGTGATATTTTTTTATAAGGGAGGGTAATTTGGTTCTTTAAATAGTGTGGTTTGTCTTAAGATGCAGAACGGTATTGTAAAAAATAAAGGAGATAAAGTGGTAATAGAGTGAAAAATTGAGGAGGGTATCTGGTATTTTTACTTTTAAATAAAGTATCATAGTACATCTCAATTTTCATTTTGTGCATTTCTCCTTTTCATATTTTTCTATATAAGTTAAAAATTCCAACTATTATTTTCATTGGTTGCTCGTAATCATTCGATTCTTAGACTTTAGTCGTACTTTCAATCTCTGCTTATGTAACTGTTAATATATGAATAGAAGTACCACATCATTAATGAAATTGCTTGTAGTTGAGACACTAAAACTCATTAACAAAAATGATTTGACAATTAATATCCAATCACCTTATAAGATTTTTTTTAGGATTAATACCAGGAAAAATCATAAACCAGTACACATGTGATAAATTTACCACAAACTAATTTTTTAACCATCAAAAACCCAAAACCAGTATAATTGCGATAAATTTACTCTTTGTTAGTTTCCGTTAAATTTTATCGTGTATTGATTTGTAGTTTTTCGTGGTATAAATCTAATTTAACAGAAACTATCGAAGGGTTAATTTGTCACAAATATATCAATTTAGAGTTTTTTGTGGTAAAAAAATATTTTGAGGGTAAATTTATCACGTGTAAACTAGTTCGGGATTTTTTGTGATTTTAATCCTTTTTTCTCAACAATTATGCAAACTAAGTCTATAATTCTAGCTCTATCCATTTTCACAGCAAAAGCATTGCCGACAACCTTGCTTGGAGAGCTCTTTCTTCACGTACTTATGTTTATATTGATGTTATATTTCTATTTCTACCAAAAAAAGTAAGTCAAGAAAACAAATGTTCTTATAAAAAGACTCAAAAAGGTGTGTTTTCAAGTAAAAAGGGATATGCTAATAGCCATGTGGCCTTGCGGATAAAAGGATTAGAGGGATAAGGACGCTAGTATCGCAGGTACGGGGTTCGACTCCCGCGCTCTGCAAGAGGCAAATCAAAAGTCAGAGAATGAGAAGAATTAGAGACATAACAGAGAAACAAAAAGAGTAAAAAAGGGTATGAAAATAGTTTCACTGGAACACCAACTCTTATACCCTTTGGGACCGTTCGTGAAATACATAACTCGTATTCATCATCTTGACCGCCAAACACATATAAGTCTGATCAAACTATAACAATACAACCCATCTTGATTTAAACTACATCGGTCAATTTATTGCACGGGTGCCGTAGGCTTACAACAATTAAACCCTACGAAGTCTGGCAAGAAACAGGAGGATCGACTGAGGTGAAAGTGGCATTGACGACGTTCTTGCACTCGGCATAGCTCTTCTCCCCCGGTTCCGAAGAGTCGAGGTTGATGCGGTCCAGCACAATGTTCGTGCAACCCGTCCCTCCCGCGCACATTAGGGAGATCGACGGCTGGTTCCATGAAGTCCCCCTCACATTTCGATACGTCACGTCGCTTACCTTCACCACCGGCGATGCCATCTGCAATCAGGGTTCGAATGAGACGCATCGCAGATTACGAGTTCTGGTGTGTCTTAATGCTCTTTCTATAGGTAAATTTATGATTGCAATTATATCCCTAATGAGCCATGCAAGCACTTCCTGGAAGCATGGTGTTTACCTTGCAACTGCGCTTTTGATTGTCGCAATAGTTCTGGTCGATTATGATCGGGTTTTTAGCCTTGGAAATGACGATATCTTCGAAATGGATACCCCTAACATAGCCAGATCCACCCTACACGACATGAAATAAAGATGATTAACCTCAGTACAAAAGAAACTAATACAAATTAATAGAAACATGAATTTGCGTGTTATGAGTATATTGTGTTATGCCTAGACCAATCAAAGGGGTGAATCAGGTTTGGATCTGGTTGAAAATAGTCCAATTCAAATAGATCCATTTAACTCATTTTAACCCATTTCCATATAATAAAAATCTAATGACCCATACTCGATCCGATCCATACCCGACTCAACTCCTATCCAACCCATGCCCGACTTGACCCATATTACTAAAACACTTATGTATTTAACTCAATTTATGAAAACTCATACCTAAATTGAGATAAAAGGATAGAATAAGTTAGCGTGAGATTGAGTGAAGGCGAGAAAGATGAGTTGAGTTTAAATAATTTGTAAATCCATTTACGATCCATTTAACACTCATATTATGTTCATACCTATTTAAGATTCGTTTAGTAAATATAACTAACTCATTTATGATCAATTTACTGATACATGAGTTAAGAAATGAATTTATGACCCATTTTGACAGGTCTAGCAATGCCTAATATCATTATTAATTAATGAAAATTAACGTGTAACAACCAACCTCCCATGTCTTGATCCTCACACCATTTTGAGCTGATTTGATCTCGCAATTTCGAACAGTGACTTCTTCCACCGTGTCGTATGCTCCTTCGTATCCAAGGCTTCCTATACTGCAATTGATTCATATATGATGCACTCAGCTTAGTAAGAAAAAGCCTTCAGTAATGCCATTGACAAAAGGCCTACCGAATCGCATTTTGCAAGGTTACAATCATAAGACTAAAGCACCATTTATACACTTCGTTTTGATTGTTTGGCAATCGCCCATTTCCGATACATTCGGCGTGGATTGTTCGCGGCATTTATCCCGACTTTATACACAGCACGCCGAATGGCGGGCCGAGGATTCTGGGTTGAAGTGCAGAATATATGAAGAATTTGTGGGGATTTATCGTATGAGGGTGAATTGCAAACCTAATTCCATGGCCGGGCCCGCATTTAACGCCAGTGATGTCGATGAACGATGTCCCGCCCTTGATGGAAATGCAGTCATCACCTGCACGCAATGTCGTTCGATCATCAGGGCAATCGAAAAGTCAGAAGAATGGAGGAAATTTGAGTAACAAGGCTTCGTTCATTTCGCGTTACATAAATGATTTGAAAACATCGTCCTGAATCGCTCGCATCACTTACGAAAATGGATAGACGAAAGACATTTCCAACTTCCACAAAAAATGTTCAGACAAAAATCGGTGTTGGTAGTGAAAGCATTATCCATCGACTAATTATTTCAAGCAACATGAGCGATCATGTCGGGGTTTTACCGGTTCCGATGGTGGAGTCATGGATTTGGATGTAGCTTGAGGCACCAATGGCGATCCCATCGGTGTTGGGGCTTTCGTCAGGGGCTTCGATTAGGAGGTCGGTGAGCTGTGCAGCAGTGCAGTTCTCAATTCTTATGTGGGCTCTTGGGCTGTCCACACTGGTGAGCCCACTCACTTGAAGGTTCTTCATTCTGAAGAAGGTCATCCCCTGCAAAATTTCACCCCCATGAAAAACACAAGAGAGTTAAAGAAAGAAAAGTAAGAAAGAAAATTCCGGATGCCGCCGAGGTGCCCCGTGGGCCCGACGCGGCGCGGATTTCAACTCCGGCGGGCACATCCGGCGATACACTCTTCTTTTCTAGGCCCGGAACAACGGCCTTAACCGAGGTCCACATTATCAACAGTTACGATGGATCCGGTCATGAACGACCTGTCGATTATATGAACGGCCTTAGTAATCTGACCTTAGGGCTTGATTTGCAAGCGTGGTCGTTGTCATCATGGGGAAGGAGGCGGGAGTGCTTGGCTCTGCTCCACCAAACTTGACCACGACCGTCGATCACTCCACTCCCACGCCCTTCCAACGTCAGATTAGTGATCTCTGAAAAGTAAATCCAGCTCCCGGATCTGCAGTTTTGCCAGTCCTCTATCCTGTTGGGCGCTATGATCTTCCCCAAAACCTGTTAGTTATAATTAATGTTTTAGGGATCCCCAAATGAATAGATAGATCAATGAAACTATTGGCCAAGATTGCTGGGAATAGCGAAATTCATTTTTTTTGGCCGGCCGAAGCGGGCAAGTCGAGCCCGAGAACAAATTGGCCTGTCCAAGCCGGCCCATTTCGCCGTCCGCTCCGGTCGGGTCCGAAACGGTGCCCCGGCTCCGCCCGTCCGATTACCCGATCTAAAGTTGAACCAACTCATATTGATTAAGGAAACGATCTTAACCAAAATTAACCTAGCGGGCGATTGTTGCGGGACAGGACACTTAAATGTACGGGAGACAAATTTGAATAAGGTGCAACCTCGTAAACTAAAAATGTTCACAATTCAATAAAAAGGTTAAAATAATAGTTAAAAAAAAAAGAGACAATCGACCTTTTTCATGGTAATATGTGGCGATTTCTTTTCGTTTTGCTTACTTAGTTTTTACCCAAATACCTGAATTTTGATGGCTGAGGACTTGCAAGGGCCAAGAAATTGGAGAGGATGGACTAAGAATGATTTATCAGCAGGAACAAGTAGTGTTGGATATTGTCCTGCTTTGTCGCCTTGACATGCTGCTTCCCACGCTTTCAAGAAGGCCTTTCAATACCCACGCCAAAAAAAAAAAACACATTTATCAATGCGTCATTAATGTAATATAAATTAAAAAAAAACAACAAACCAAGAAAAATAAATCAAATGATGTAGCTTTCGTTCGGTGTCCTTTTAGGGCTTGATAGGTATTACAAAGGGAAAGAGATGATGGGGGATCGAACTTACGACCTCTTGGATCTTGATAGGGTTATTACGAGTATCAGATCCATGCATGCACGCGCGAGGAACGTAAGGATTTTTAGGGGAGACTACTTACACCGGAATCATCGGACTGGCCATCTCCTTTGGCACCGTAATTCAACACATTCAAGACGCCGGGGTCAACTCCATACGCACCGCGAGCTCCAAACGCCGTCAAGGCTACACAAACAATCACGACACTAGCCAAAAGTCTCTGCAGGAATCAGAAGAACAAAAGAAATTCCATTCAGCGAAATGCAAGAAAGGCGGACACGGGTGAAGAGAGGTAGGGAGGAGACATACAGAAACACGTCTCGCCATTATTGTCGTATCGAGAAGAAAACGAGAGATCTTTTAGGTGCTGCCGAACAAGACGGGTCCGAAGTCGAGGTACATATACACCTTTCCTTCCTTGCTTGCTTGCTTCCTTCTTCCTCCCTAGATTTATAGGGAACTCGTCCCAGTGGATACACAGGGTTATGAGCCATGGAAGGCAAGATTCACACAACTTCCCAAAATGAAGATTCCGTGCTTCAGTCCCTTGTGGGTTAGCTCGGTTTCGTTATGGTAAATCCAAGAAGCGGTGTGGAGTCAACGACACTCAGAAAAAGAAACATTGTACGTGCTCGTAAAATGCTTTTTTTACCCGGCTTTAAAAAGGATACGGAACGAGAGTGAATCTGGAAGTTTTTGACCACAGTCGATCGCATCATCTGGATATTTATTGCCAATGTGGTATCCTTCCATCTGGGACAAAATGTCAATGGACGAAAATCCCTTGATCCCTTCCATTTTCTTTCATTACTTACTGCTCATGTAATTACCCATACGTTGCAAGGATATTCTCTCTGCCACTTTCTACTTTTTCCAGTATCAATTTGTTTGAATTTTTTATATATATATATTATATATTTTTTATTACAATAATATAAGGAAGTGCCTTGAATACTTCTTTTTTCTCGTTTTGACAATTAGAGAAAGTCCACTTATCAATCTACGCATTAATTACTCTATATTGATTTCCATATAATGATTATGATCCCATTCCTTTTTGTTTGATTACTTTTAGCTTTTGTAATTCTTTGTATATGAAAAGAGAGTGGCCACGACGACGAGAGTCGAGGAACAAAATGACTAAACTATTTTTTGGTTCTTTCACTAAGAAAATTTAAAATTTTGTTATCACGCTATGCATGAATTACTCTCCACAAACTCCGGTTTTTGCAAGTTCAAAATTAATTTTCTTGTTCCGATTAGGTTTTATATTTTCAATTTACATTTCTAATCATGGAGATGACTTGGTTATTCTTTGGGGGTACGCACACGTATGTGCTTTAAGCCATCTTGCTAGTACTATCGAATGCTATCGATTTTATGTACAAGTTGTTCCAATTTGGGAAATGAGCCTTATTCACATATATCTAGAGTTCCGTCTCATAGTGAAAAGGAAACAAAAAATGGCAAACTACATTACGCTGCTGCTTGAAAAATAATGAAGTTGATTCATATCCAAATCATCATCATATTCGATCTAATTATGATGTAATTTCAAGACACTAAACATGTAGAACTTGGATCCAGCTATTGCCGAAGCGATATTCCAACCCAAAAGATGTCACCAATGCAATGGTTGAGGATGGTCAATGAGCATCAATGGCAGGCAGCGGTGGGAGGGAAAATTGTCTAGAAAGCTCTAAACCTATTACACTTTTATTAATTTAATCATAAACCTTTCAATTTTTTAATTGAGTCACGGACTTTTTCAAATTTTGCCAATTGAGTCAAGCCGGCCAATTTTTATTGAAAATCACTGACATGGACACCAACCATCTTACGTGGCATTGGCCGATGCTAACAGGAACAATTTTTAATAATATTTTTCAAATTCTTCATTAATTTTTATTAATATTTTCTTTTTCCTTTTTTTTTTCCTTTTCTTCTTTTTTACCTTCCATCTTTTCATTCTTTATTTCCCACAATGGCCAGTGGGGCCGGCCAGAGCCTTGCCGGCCAGTGGGCGAAGGCCATGAAACCCTTGCCGGCCACTAGCGAGGCCATTGCGGCCTCAAGCGAGGCAGCCTTGCCTACAATCACGCCCAAACTCCCAGATCTCGGCGAGGAACTCTTTCTTTCCATGGCTTTATGGGTCAGAGGCCAGTGCATCAGCAAAGGATCTTTCGGTACCGTCAGCCACGACTTCAACAAGCGACGTGGTGAGGTTTTCGTGGCCAAATCCTTGGACATTTGTTCCTACCTTCCTCATCAAATCAGAGTCCCTGGAGAATGGGATTCGGATCCTCCGCCCGCTCCCTCCGTCCCCTCACACGGTCACATATGTCGGAGACAACCTCACCGCTCATGAGGGTCCCGCGAAGACAAGATGCCGGGACCTGCACAAGGCGTACATGCCTAGCGGGGTACCGTCGCTGACTTGGTAGCCCGCCCAAACCATTGTGAGGCCAGCTACGGGCAAGGCCAGGGTCATAATGGCGTCACCCAGATTTGGCTGGGCAAGGGCCACGACTCTTGCCGGCCACTTTTAAGGGAAAAAAAAATAAAAAGGACTCAAAAGTATAATTTAGGAAAATATCACTAACAATTATTCATGTCAACGCCAGCTATGCCATATAAAACAGCCGACATCCACATCAATAATTTCTAACCAAAATTTGACCGAATAGACTCAACTAACAAAACTTGAAAACTTTTTAAGATTCAATTAACCAAAATGAATTGTTCTAGTCTTAATTGATAAAATATAACTTTTTGAACAATTTTCTAACGGTGGTGGGACCGTCACCAACCGACGACCAAGATCGCTTGAAACAACCACACCACGAAAAACAGATACCCTAGAAAAGGATGACCGGTATACGAAATCCCAAAAAGCTACAGAATTTTAGGAAGGGCAGATCTTCCTCAAATAATGAACGATAGTTTTCTCTTCCAAACGGATGGACCAAACGTACAAAAGAAAGATTCAGCCTTTAACACCAAATATTTTATAAGCGTTCCACAGGACCATAGTAAATCCAAGAAACCGATTGCTAACAGTATCAGCGTACGGGGTAGTCCAAGCATCACTCCCCTAGAAAGTCAAGAAAATGTCACATTCACAGATAATCTCATCACTTTATGATTCACAAGTTGGAAATGCAGCTGTGCAATAAAACTTTAAACAGTCGTTTTTCAGCGGGTTACTACCGAACCCAAGCAAAATCCCATGACCCCAAAATTATTTTGGAACCATCTCATCTAACTAGATATGAATTAACGAGATATACGGGATAACATCTAATGGCTAAGTCACTAAAGTATTGCTGCAATTAAATGTCAAAAATAATTCTCGAACTCTAATGGCACACCCGATATAAGATAAAAGCAGAGTAGACATGGCTCAATACTAAAAATTACAAACTCCTTAAAGAAAGGGTAGCCACCAGAAGCACGCAACTCTCCACAACGCAAGAGTTTGTCAAAAAGTTCGAAGAACAAAACCCACAACGCTTCCGGCAGCAAAACCCATCTTCTGCAAACAGTGAAAGCCTTCGATATCACCAAGCAATCCTTTAAGATGGCACTGCACGACAGAAATTATGCATAAAAGTCCTCATATTGGAAATTCTGACCCCAGCAAAGCGTAATCATACAATATAATCTCATAAAAGAGGAGATCGAATGCCACGCAAACGGACTTAATCTCAAGATGAAAGGAAAGAAGTCCATCAAAAGGGAAAACTTTACAAAACCTAGAAGTCTAAGCCAATCACATACAGAGTAAGTCTGTAATCGTAGACTCGTTAAAATCAACGCACGATGGCTTATCAGAAAACTAAAATGCAGAAATATTTAACCAAAAACCAGATGCTTTCAAGTATAAAGAGATCGTCCTTTCAAAGAAAAACTGAATGGGATAAGATAAAGTCGCAACACTTTCTATGTCCATAAAAAAAACAGAGAATTAAAATCCAGAACAATTCTCTCAAATGCCATTTAAAAAACAGCCTGTCCTACAGTGTGAGACTGAGACACTGCTAAAATACAACATACAACACTAAAACCAGACAGTAATCATCAATTCACAAACCAAAGCTTATAAGTGAGTTTGGGAAAAATAAAAAATAACTTACTATATGTAGAAGTATCAATCTGCTCAGGAAGCTCCTTTATGTCGACCTCAAATCGCGCTTGTACCTGAGACCACCCAATAAGTTTAAAATACATCCCTAAGGATCAAGATTATGAAAGACTAGGAACACCAAATCTACCTGATTGAGAATGTCAGAATCAGAGGCGGAGGAAACAAACGTGATCGCAAGTCCTTTAGTCCCAAACCTCCCAGCTCTACCAACCTGTCATTTAAGAGGGCCCAGGATATCATTTCATATATAGCCTGAAAATGTTCAAAAAAGGAACTTCACATTGAAAAAGTCACTAGCATACCCTGTGCAGATAAGTATCAGCAGAATCTGGCATATCGTAGTTGATCACGATGTTGACGCGCTCAATGTCTATTCCCCGACCAACCAAGTCGGTAGCAACCAGGATTCTTTTATGCCCCTCCTTAAAGCCCTTGTAGCGTGTTAACCTACAACCATATTAAATTCAGCTTAAGGTCAATCACTCCACGGCACACCACGGTAAACACCAAAACTAACAGAATTCTCAACATCAAATGTTGAAAAAAAACAGATGAAACTATTTGAAGGTTTTTCGCAACTGATACCAATATTCACTTTTGTAGTGCACATTCACAAAAACAACATAGGGGCAACATATGCAGATGAATATGATATTGTGTATGCAGACTAAGCCAACAGATAAACCTAAAAGGAATCACATAACAGTGTTAACAACAAGAAACAAAAAACTCAAGTCCGGCATGACATTTTTCTATCATCAGAAGATAGCACAAAAACGCCAGTCAATGCTTGAACGTAAATCCTACCAAAAAAGCCATGTCTTGAAATCAACAGCAACAAGAATACCACCCAAACACAAGTGAAACTATTCATGCTAGAAAATGACAAATATAATTGACATTCTAGAAAGGAATATCAGCTACAATCCCTGAGATTAACCATCCATTAAATGTCATATACAGTCTTTGACCCACATAGCAGACAACAGAAAGTAAGCAGTAACGATTGGGTCAAATGAAAATATCAAGGAGAAGGATATCTAAAGAGTTAAATCTGTTTGAAGGTCAATGGGTAAGAAGCCAAACCAGATTTCCTATAAGGAGAATTAAAGGAGCAGTCTGAGAGAAAGTACTAGATATGATGCTAATAAAACCCGAGCAGCTCATACACGCCATTCGAGTATATACTTATAAGATATACAAGTATGTTAGTCTTGCACTACCACAAGTGGAGCAATGGCTCTTTAACACAAATCCCACAAAAAGCTTCTATTTCAGTTTATTTTTTACCAGCAGCTCCAAGCCCGTGCCGTTTCTTCATCTTTGACCAATTTACCTTGAGGAAGTTTTCACTGTTTCTCATTCCCTTAAGATTGAGAATATAACCTCCCAGCTAACATTCCTGATTGCCTCAATTACTTTTGAATTGGATAGAAAAATTTTGAAATTCATATGCTGCTGATAAATTATATTGCCCCATAACATTACATTAAGCACAAAAAGTTCTCCACAAATGGGTAGACATTCCCTAAGCCTGAACTGTTATCACAGTGCAGAAACCTAATCAGACATTGCTCCTAATGCATCTCAGATTACATAAAAAATCAAGAGTGGAGATTTAAGATGCTACTAAGAATGTTAGAACTGCTGCAAGTTGGCTGTTGGCAAAGATAAAACTCGTCTAGCACCATTATGTCCCAGAAGGCAGCAAAATTAGGCGACAAGAAGTTTTAACAAGTCTTGAAGAACACTGATAGAGCCAAGTATCCAAGATGAGTTCTCATCTTGATCTGTTTTAGGACAATAAAATGTCACAAATCGAAACAATAAATAAAAACACCTCCACTCTATAAGCACCAAACCAGTAAATGAACAAGCTGGATCTCTTCCACAGGCACACAAAGTAAACAAGAATGCAACAATTGATGGCGCTCACCCAAAATCCTTAAATATAAAGAAGGCCCAAGACAAAATAGAAAAATAAAAACTGAGCACCCAGACAAAATTAAACAAGTGAACAAGAGCTAGCGAAAAGAAGCATTGCCATTACTAACCTTTCCTCCTGGGACATGCCAGAATGAATGCATATTGAGGGAAAGTTGCAGTCCACTAGTAACTTATTCAGTTCTGCAGCTCTATTCACACTCTTGACGAATATGACAACTTGATTGAAGTCCAATGCATCAAGTAGGTCATTCAATTTGCGATTTTTCTCCGCTTCGCTCAATTTGATGTAGTGCTGCATAGTTTTCCGAGTTAAAATATTACTTCACACGAGCAAGACCGATTAAATGGGAAAAAAAAAGGAATCAAATCATACCTGTACAAGACCATGAAGAGTCAACTTGGCCTCGTCGACATATATTTCCATTGGCTGAAAGGAACAAAGGTCATAGTAAAATAATATTAGATGCCTTCTCGAAGCTAACAGAATCCAGTAGCTAATGACTCGTGGAAGCAGATCGCTTAGTCTTGCTTCATCTGGTGTCTCCTCGCTGGATTTTCAGAATGTGTACCACGCAAGTGCCAGAATCCTCAAATCCAACCTAGGAGGAGCCATCCCACAAGAGGCTGCAAAACTTACCCCAAGCTAGACAAACCCCTCCACGGGTGGAAAAAAGTTAAAAAGGTCATCTCGAGCTATGCACAGCCAAAGATGCAACAACTAAATAAAGCAAAACTAGTGCAGGGACAGACTCAACCGATCTTCAGGACCTTGACAATCGACTCATGTCACTACATGCATCTCAACATCCTCAACTTTCACCAACTCTTCCACCATCGAGCTGCGATTCCGACAAGATGATTTAATGAAATTATGTGACAGTGAGAGCAGACGACTGTGGCACCCAAATTGAATTACGACTCTTAAAACCCATGGAAGTAGCTCGGAAAACAGAAGAGAGACTTCTAAATTGAAGCGATAACTGGCCACGAGACATTACATCTTGCATAAACTTCTTGCAAACTGGACGGATCTCCTTGCTGAGTGTTGCTGAGAACATCATGACTTGCTTATCATGTGGGGTCATCTTGAATATCTCCTGCACATCTCTCCTCATGTCTGCAAAAAGCACATGAACAAGTAAGCCAAAAAAGCAAGGCCAGAAAAAAATATAAAGTAGATCAGCATACTAAGTTGGAGACATAAAAGGACGAGAATCATACCAAGCGATTCAAGCATCTTGTCACACTCATCGAGTATGAAATGCCTGACATTCTTTAAAGAAAGGTCCTTATCTCTCGCTAGAGCAAGTATCCGGCCAGGAGTTCCAACAACAATATGGGGGCACTCATTCTTCAATAGTTCTTTATGGATTTTGATATTCACGCCACCATAGAACACAGCAACCTTGATATCAGGTAGATATACACTGAACCTCTCAAACTCGTGGCATATCTACGGAACAGATAAGCATTAAAAAACTTCAATGAGATGCCCACAAAATTTATAAAAGTAAACATTAAATCGATCTCAGAACTAGCAAGAACCTGATAAGCTAATTCCCTCGTATGACAGAGGACAAGTGCAGCAACTTGCCCTGCAACTGGCTCAATCTGCTGCAAAGTCGACAGGACAAAAACAGCAGTCTTTCCCATTCCGGATTTGGCTTGACAAATGACATCCATGCCCAAAATGGCTTGCGGAATACACTCATGTTGAACTGGTGAAGAACCAAAGAAAATTGGATGGAAGGAACCGTCGATAAGTAAAATTATAACCTCCCGGACCCTTTCAAATGAAAGGTCTATCAAACCAGGTTATTTCTCCAAAATCAAGAGAATGGCTTTAGTATGTTATATTACCTGAAAGAAAGTAAGACCAAAATGAAAGTCATTAAAGCAGAATATTCGCCGGAAATGCCAATAAAAAGGACGGCAATTCAAGAGGAAGAAGTTAAAATTGAAACAGCAATAGACAGAGATACCGTTTCAAAGTCTCATTCTATGTCCCTATTTTAGGTCGAAGCCTCTTACAAGCAAATTGACAGATCATTCTGTCTACTTTTTTTATATATGGAATAATATACCTGAGATATATCTCAAAAATCTCAAATCAGAATGATCATTTCGTCTAAAATCCAATGGTCATATCTTCGTTGCTTCTTATGTCCTTGTTACTGTTTAAATGGCTATTCCGGTATTAAAATTAAAATTGCATACTAGTCAAATACTTAACTGGACCAAGACAACAGCCCCAGAAAACCATCAACTGCAATCAAAGCACATGACAGGAACACACGCACCTTTACACACGGTTAAAGAAATATATTCAGATAAAAAAGAAGAGCAACAAATCATTTAAAACTTTGCCTTCAGAGGGATGTTCAAATCCAGAGTCAACAATAGCTCGAAGTAGCTCTGGCTTCAAGAGGAAGTCTCTGAACCCTGAACTGTGAATTCCCACGTATCCCCTGCACAAGGCGCCCAGAAAACCTAATCAGACACGCTCCCAAAAAGCCACATACCGACATATCAAACCAGAACGAACCCCAAATCCGCTACTAGTACCACCACCGCCTCTCGACGAGCAACAGCAGCAGCAGCACCAACCGAACTAGGACGGACCGAAAAAGGAAGGAAAAAAACCCCAAAACCAAAAAAAAAAACCAAACCTTTTAGCAGCCTCGCCGTTGGCCTTAGCGTTGACGGAGTCGGGGGCTTTGTCATCCTCTTCTTCGTAGTCGAGGAGCTCTTCTTCGTAGGCGTCGTTGTCCCTAGCGTCCCCCATCTCTTCCTGCAAAGCCAAAAAACGCACCAACTCCGCCCCCTCAGCAAAACGAAACCCAACGCGAAAAACCCCCCAAAGACAGCCGACGAACAGAAGCCGACAACTGCGGGGAGCTAGATGATCGAAGAAGAGCGAAGCGACGGACTAGGGGGCTTCGCCGGGGAGGAAACGGTGAGGGAGGAGAGCGCGGAAGTACCTCCGAGCTGGCGAGAACAAGAGGAGCTTAGGGTTAAGTATGCTCAAAGAGAGAGCGAGCGCGCGCGCGTCTGCAATGGAAAACAAGGTTAGCTGAAGCGGGAAGAGCAAAACCCGGCGGCGGGCGGGCGGGCGGGCGGCGGAAACTCTCCGGTTCTCCGCGCAGCGGCGGGAGGGAGGAAGGAAGAACGACGACGACCTCGACGACGACGGAGATCGGGAGGAAGACGACGGAGATCGGAGGAGCGCGATTAGGGTTTTCGCTCCGATTCGGACCTCGGAGCGGGTCTATTTATAGCCCCGCGGGGGGCGACATTCGGGTTCCCCATTTTGCCCCTGCCGCACGGGGGGGGAAATTTCTGCCCAATCATCAATCTCGTCGCATCGCGTCGGCATTGTCGTTGAAAATTCTACTTGGTGCGAGTGATTGTACCTTCTGAACTCCGTTTCTTTTTTTGGCCAATTTGGGACAAAACCTTATGATTGATGTCGGGTCGTGCCGTGCCGTGTTCGATTTTTAGTAACCTAATCCACGATTGGGGCCCGTCAATTGTATCTGGTTAAGGTCGGTCCCTGCCGTTAGAAAACTTGATGACCATGCCCGATATCGAGGTCTCTTATACTGCATCAATACGCTCGTATGACGGATCATTGATGGCGAATGAGGAAAGCAAATTTTAGAAAATCGCAAACAAGAGGGAGGGGGCAACAGCGATGACGACGACGAGAATTTTAGAGCTATTTTTTGAAATTATATCGGGCGAGTAGAAGAGGTTTTTTTATGAAATTCATAATTGTCCCTATGTCTATTTCTTTTTCCTTCTTTAATTGTCTGAGGCAATTTAATGTTCCTCTTTGCCGTACATAAACCAAACCCTATGGGAAAGATAAGCACAAAAATTAAAGCTTCTATGAATATATATACGACCTCGTTACGTCGAGCCTCGTTGTCTATAAACGAAGGAAAATCGTTTCAACATCAAAAACATTAAAACTTAGAGCAAACATATACGGCGGCATGCCCGGCCTCTAACGAGGGTCACTGGACACTTGTCGATGAACTAATGCGCCGCCACTTCCGTCCCTCCTCCTCGCTCTGATTCTAGATTTTTAGTTTTTCCTTTCATTTTACATCAGTGCTTAGTGGAACGAAAATACCGACGTGGCGATGACATGGATTATCAAATCAACATCTTGTCAGTTTTTGTTTTTATAATAGAAGTACCGATTTGAATAAATAAATATACAATTTCAACGCTACAAAAAGAAAGTACGAAAAATGGCATTAATAAATCAATTGGAAAAAGTCCAAGGCATGTGCAAATCATTGAGGCATGTACTTTTGCTATTACACTTCGATTCCTTTTCGGTGGAACATCCGAAAAAGCCCCTTAACTTTACGCTTCTCACAAAAAGAAATAGCTTGAACTATGAAACATCCTGAACCTAATTTTTCTTATAAGAAAGATATTAACCATTTACATCACTAAGATATTGACGTGGTAACGTAATTCTCAAGATAAGTTGGTATGGACACCACGTAAGGTTGACATAGCACCGACCTAGTCCTAACCTGATTTTCGAGATGAGATCGAGTCTCGTTCCGAGAAACTGTACGCCATATAACTCTTCTATCGAGTCGCATGCGATCGGGTTAGTAGTAGATCTCGACTTACTAGAGAGGCCCTCGAGCCTCCTCCAAATTATGCGTCCGCACGTACACGATAAAGTTATGAAAATTTCAAGTTGGAGCTCTACCTAATAGAGTCGAGAACATTGATTTCGAGTTTGGGGACATGGAATGCTTCGCCGAGTCAAGCTAGAGAGCTAGAAATATCGGAGTCATTTCGACGAAAACCCGCTAAAATAGGCAATCCGTTCTATTTATTCTTTAGACAATTAAAAAGAACTCGAGAGACTTTCAAGATTCAATCTCCAATTTTCGTCCAGATTGAGTTCGCTTCCATGGTCATGATTAGTTTAAAATGACCGATCTAAGGAGTGCTAGAATCTCTTCATGAAGTGACTCATTTGCTCATGGAGCAAGGAAGTGGCCTCGGATTTAGGATGATACACATGGTAAACATGTTGCTCCCCCTTGGCCTCCACTAGCTCCACCTCCTTCACTCCTTGCCCCTTCAAGAACTCGGCATACGTCGCTCCCCTCTCCTTGAGAAAATCCAGCTCGGCCACGTGGACCGCCACCGCCGGGAACCGCCGCCACTCCTCGGCCGACATTCTCGCCGTCTCGAAGTTGCACCCGGGATAGTCGCGGTCCGAGCCTTCCGGGATGCTCAGTCTCCAGAACAAGTCGTTCGTGCCGACCGTTTTGCCTCCTTTGTCTGCCGATTCCATCTCGGTCCTCCTCTCACTGCCGAAGTATGGATGTATAGACATCAACCCCGCGATCGACACGGGGCAGGCGGCGTCCTGCAGTGACCTGATCGCCACGTGGTGAGCTATGTTCGCCCCGGCGCTGTCTCCAGACAGAAACAGGCGGGAGAGGTCGGCACGCTCGAGCCAGGGGTCGGCGCCGTTAACGCGGCTTAGCCACTCCAGGGAGGCGTAACAGTCTTCATAGGCAATGGGAAGGCGATTCTCGTGCGCCAATCGGTAGTCCACCGAGAGGACGATGCACTGGGACGCAAGACAGAGGTCCCCAAGAAAATGGTGGTACCCCAGCCATGTTGTGGAGCCAATGCAGAAGCCGCCGCCGTGGAAATAGGCTAGGACGGGGAGGCGGGCGGAGGAAGTGGCAGGAGCATTGGGGATGAAAATTCTTGCAGTTATTGGCTTGGACGGGTCTATCATCACATCCTTTGAGAAATACTCTGCGGAAAAATCAGTCGAGGCGGGGGCGATTTCAGGCACGAAGCGCTCGACGGATCCATCGGACAAGACTTGAAGGAAACCGAGCACTTCTGAAACAACGGACATCTTGTTGGAAACGTTTGAACTGATACAAACGGCTTAGAAGATTCTGAGCATTCAGAAGAAAAATCAGAGGTACAAGAACTTGGAAGGAGGCTCAGGTTGAAATAGAGAGTGTCATTGTGGAAGAAGGTTGGAGCTTGTCACATGGAATTTGCTCCGAGGATTAGACTCGATGTTTGGTGAGTCTCGTGTCAGGTGTGAGTTGCTCCAGTTTCGCGCATGAAAAAGCGTGAGCAATGAGATCATGCAAAGAACATGGAACACCAGATGCAACGAGTCGAACGGCTATTGCTATTACATTATAGGATCGATGCAAAGACGGTGATGGGACTAGAGGGGGGAGAAACTGCAGTGGGGCTACAGAAGCTTCATATGAGAACTCGATGCGGTCTTGACAGCAGCTTTTAAGCCCTATGAAAATCAACTTCTGTTCGCAATGGCCATAAATTCTGCAACTTTTCAGACACTCATGAAAAAAGTTGAAACAAGGACTACAATATGGCACGGTCTTGGCTGCACTGAAGAGCAAGCAAATCAAGAAAATGAAGAAGTGAGAGTTGCCAAAGATGAAACAAAAGATTTTGCTTAAATTCCACACAAGAAGCCCAATGAGTTATTCTGCTTGCACAAGGATAATTTTAGAACAAGAAGAACCAACAGAGTTTTCCAGGGTTTGCTCACCCCTAACTCTGGAACAGAAGAAAGTACAATCAGTATCGATATCAGGAAAAGGCGCATTAATATGAAGCGAACGGGTCCTTCCAAATCACTTATTAGCTTGCGCGGTACCGCAATGGGTCGTTCTTCTAATCTTCACCCCTTTGATTACTATGCAGAGGCGGTGGTGAGAACTTGCTCACTGTTGAGCTTCCGCTCCGAATCTCCTCAAATACACGCAAAGCTGCTAAAGTGAGCTTCTTGTACATGCTCTCCATGTGCTCAACCTCAACGTCTTCGCTGGGAACTCCAAGCAGGATATCATGCGGATCAGCCACAGTCTCATCGCCCTTCGCCTTGAAGTCTACTGTCTGGTGGTCGTTCTTGAACAGAAGCTGGTCGAGCATTCTTTCGCACTCCTTCACAAACTTTTTGAGCACATCCGTCCTGCAAAATGGCTGCTGCAGAACGTTTCGGATGAAAGGCAAGTAGATCAGCGCGCCGCTTCGCTTGTCGTACTTCTTTATTATCTTCACTAATCCTGAGTTTTGAAACACGGTGTTAGGCAAGAAAATCAAGGGAAGCACCGAAGCAGTCATCTTGAACTTTCAGGAAGTTTCTTTCGAGTGAGACGACTAGCCATTTTGATATTACGAGACGTATCCACTCGATGGCCCCATACTAACAATCTAATCGGCATGCTTTTTGCTGCAACTAGCAGATATCATGGTTTTCGAGTGATTCCACGGAATCATGAAAGGTCACCAACAGTGCAATTAGCCAATCACTATAGAAATTAATTACAATAACACTTCCCAAATTCCAGTAATCCTTATCCGTCCTTGGATTTCCTTATCAGATAAGCCAATGCTATTCTTTGATCAGGCTTTCCCAATCAAAGAACAAAGGACAAACCCAAGCAAATCTTCCTGATATGCAATATATATTCAGCTCCAAGCACATGCACTATCATCTAGAACTCAAAATGATTAATAAGGTAATGTAATGCAGTAATCGAACAGATTTCCAGATAACTAATTTGACACAAGCCGTGTTCCAGGCAACTATGGACTAATACAGCATGATTGTTAATTACAATCGGTCAAACTGTTTCTGCTTGAGAGAGAGATATATAGAACTCTGACCTTCATGCATCTGTATGCCTACATGTTTCTGTGGATGGACGCACTCAAAAGGATATGGAGCCTCAATGGCCAGAACCAGTTTACACATTGTTACCTATGCAGTTCAAAGCGCTGTAATTCTGCAGCAAAACCATTTCGCCGTGGAAATCCACTATTTCTTTACGCACTTCCATCAACTCGTTGTCCATGCTCTTGGCCTTTGCTACCCGATCTTGCAATTCCTGCACTCCAGCAAGACCCGTGAGGAATGAGACTCAAGTTCAAAGTTAGAGTATCACAATAGCAAAACCAAGCGACTGCTTTTAAATTAGAAGAAAAGTTGCAAAGACACCGAACAAAGACATCACACGTACACAAAAAAGTTGGAAAAGGGGAAATTATAACAAATAGCAGCGTCGTTTTAATGAAGTTGCTGGCTTTCAGAATTCTGGTCTTGGCTAAGGCATTTTATCAGTCCAAAGCTCCTTTTTTCGGTATCATCTACCGCACACAAGCAAAATCTTGGTTTTGAAATAGGTTCTGTCCTCAAGAAACAGAAAGCAATTTATAAGGATGTGCAGGCCTGATTATAAAACTCCCAAGAAGATGTCTTCAGATATTTCCACTAGGCTATTCCATGAGCATTGAAACACAAATACTAATCAATTTGATCGCGCCACCCGTTATTCCGAAATTGACAATCCAGCTCGATCCTTTTGTCTTTCTAGATCGACCTCATTAGCAGCTTGATCAAGCCCTCAATTGGTTAAGCTCTCGCATGTTATGAAACCACTTTCACAGGGAGATGCTAGAAAACAGAACCATTTCATTCATTCATTGATTACCAGAACTGTTAAAATATGTCTCGAGTTTAAGCCCGATAAATATAACCCGACTCGAAATTATTTGTGTGGATGTCTGAATATTTTAAATTGAATATTTCCTGATACGAAATTGGAATCAGCGAAGAAAGAAAGAATATTATTCTTTCCTAATTCTTGTGGAATTCACGGCCAGAAGAGGAAAGAAGAAAAAAATATTCTTTCCTAATTGACGTTGGAGTCTACGGCTTGAACAAGAAAGTCCAACGTGGCTTTTGATTCAGAGCATGACTCGGTCAACTCTTGGGGCACATATATTATATTCTATCATGGGCACCTTGGCAAGACGAAGTTGAAGAAAGCAGAGTCGTTTTTCGTGAAGCCTATGTCCAGAGAAAGAGCAAAGACTTCTTGAAGTGCCGCTGCTTGCGAGTGCTTGACAGTTGATTTCGTTCGTGAATTACATTCAAGAAGAATTAGTGTTCAAGCGTAAATCTTGTGATAAGATTTGTGTATAATTCTTCCGCGAGATTGAGAGATTGTTTCGTGAGGAATTGTGGGGCTAAACACTGCGTGAATTATTGGGTGTAATTGGGGCTTGGGAAACACCGAGAGTGTTTGAGTGACTCGAGTGTGATTGTAATCTCCGTTGTATCGCTTGATCTATAGTGGAATTCCGTGCTGCTCTCCCCGTGGATGTAGGTCACTACGACCGAACCACGTAAATCTGGTGTCCGATTAATTTTCTTTTTCTATCTATTTTATTGTTCGATCGCTTGGCTTCCGCAACAATTGGTATCAGAGCCTGGTTTGGTTGAGTTGAAGCGAATCGATGGCGATAGAAGAAGGAAAAGTGAGAATCGACAGATTTGATGGGAAAGATTTTGGTTTCTGGAAGATGCATATTGAGGATAACCTATATCAGATGAAATTGCACTTGCCCTTGTCTGGGGAGAAGCCAGAGACGATGAAGCAAGCTGACTGGGAATTGCTGGATAGACGAGCTTTGGGTGTTATTCGGCTGACGTTGGCACGTAACGTTGCGTTTAACATCGTGAATGAGAAGACTACTGCGGGTTTGATGAAAGCCCTGTCGGACATGTACGAGAAGCCCTCTGCAATCAACAAGGTCTATTTGATGCGACGTCTGTTTAATTTGAAGATGAGCGAAGGTGCATCAGTTGCAGATCATATCAATGAATTCAATGTGATCGTTAGTCAATTGAGTTCAGTTGAGATTAACTTTGAAGATGAGGTACGTGCTTTGATTCTATTATCCTCATTGCCTGATAGTTGGAATACTACTGTTACTGCTGTTAGTAATTCCTCTGGATCAACAAGTTTGACGTTTGATGGTGTTCGAGATTTAATTCTAAGTGAAGACATCCGTAGAAGAGAATCTGGCGAACATGTATCTGCTGCTTTAGTAGGTGAAAATAGAGGAAGAACTGGTACACGTGTTAGCAGAAGTAGTATGAACTCGAATAGACGAAGTCAGTCTAGGACTGGTGGTGTTGTTTGTTGGAGTTGTGGCAAGAAAGGGCATCTTAGAAGGGATTGCCTTAAGCTGAAAAACGAGAAGGCTAAGGGAATTAGAGTTGATTCTGCGGATGATGTTGCTGCTATAGCAGATAGTAATTCGGATAATGCTGATTTTGTCTTGTCTGTCACTGATGATTCGTCGTTTGGCGGATGGATTATGGATTCTGGTTGTTCTTTTCACGCTACGCCAAACAGGAACTGGTTTACTACTTATCAGTGCACAGATAGTAGTAAAGTGCAGTTGGGGAACAATTCTGAATGCGATGTTATTGGTGTTGGTAATGTCAGAATCAGAATGCATGATGGTATCGTGAGGACATTGACTGGAGTAAGGTATGTTCCAGAGTTGAAGAAAAATCTGATTTCCTTGAGTGCCCTGGATTCAGCTGGGTGTCGGTATTCTTCAGAATGTGGAATTCTGAAAGTTGTTCGAGGTGCATCGGTGATAATGAAAGGAATCAAGCATAGCAGCCTGTATGAGCTTCAAGGTGAGACAGTGACGGAATTCGCTGCGGAGACGTCGGATGCATCTGTTCGAGAGTCTGAATTGTGGCATATGCGTTTGGGGCACATTAACGAGAAAAGCCTGAAGGTTTTAAGTGAAAGAAATTTGTTATGTGGTTATGTGGCTAACGAACTGAATGTATGCAGGTGCTGTGATTTAGATCAACGGCGGAAAGTGCAGTTTAGTACGGTTGTCAAAGAAACCACGGATATTGCAGAATTAATTCACTTAGATGTTCGCAGGTTATCGCGGTTTCCTTCGAGAAAGAGTGCCAGATTTATGCTAACAGTTGTTGATGACTACTCGAGGAAGACTTGGGTGTTTGTGCTAAGGCACAAGTTTGATGCTGTTGTCAGGATCAAGCAGTTAAAAGTTTTGATCAAAAAGGAGACCGGTAAAACGATCAAGCAGGTGCGGACTGACAGTAGTATGGAGTTTTGCTCGAAGCTGTTAAATGAATTCTGCATGAAGGAAGGCATAGTGAAACACCGCACTAGTGCCAATGAACCACAACATGTTGCAGAGTTGAGGAGCAAAACATTACTAGAGACGGCCCATAAAATACTCTCTAGTGCTGGTATGGCTAGGAGATTCCTAGCGGATGCGCTTAGTTCGGCGAGCTACCTGAAGAATAGATCCCCATCGACTGCGATTGAATGTCGGACTCCCAAAGAAGTGTGGTCAGGTAACGTTGCTGATTATTCTGTTCTTAGCATATTTGGTTGTCCATGTTATGTTCGAGTTAGTGATGGTAAGCTCGATGGAAGGGCAATGAAGTGCATGTTCCTAGGTTATGCACAAGGTGAGCGGGGCTATAAGTTGTGGTGCCCGGAATTAAATTCACCTGTTGTCAGCAGAGAAGTTACATTTGACGAGTCTTCAGTACTTCTGGCTAGGAGTGTTAATAGCAGTGTTTATACGGATCTAGACGGTGTTCAGTTTGAGGTGGAGTTGCAACCAGAAACTCCTGAGGTAGCGGGTGTTAGCAAAATAATCGACATGGATGGTGCTTGTAGCGAGGTGGAGCCTATTGAGCCAACAGTTGTTGTAACTGCTGATATTGGCAAGGTGCGTATTCGATCTCCTAACAGATATAGATGCAATGATGGTTTTGCTTTATCTGCGGTTGAGGAGGTTGTGTTGGAAAATCCTTGTGGACCAGTTAAAGGTGCATGTGGAGTTGGTGTTCTGATGAGATCCACGGCTATGGCGAAGTTCAAGCGAGGCTTGGACTTAAAAGACATTTATGGCGATTGAGCCCATTGGGGCTGTGGGAGAGTAGTAGCAGAATTCGGATTTTATCAAAGCGATTGTGACTTGGCTCAAACATCGAGCCAAGGTGGAGATTGTTAAAATATGTCTCGAGTTTAAGCCCGATAAATATAACCCGACTCGAAATTATTTGTGTGGATGTCTGAATATTTTAAATTGAATATTTCCTGATACGAAATTGGAATCAGCGAAGAAAGAAAGAATATTATTCTTTCCTAATTCTTGTGGAATTCACGGCCAGAAGAGGAAAGAAGAAAAAAATATTCTTTCCTAATTGACGTTGGAGTCTACGGCTTGAACAAGAAAGTCCAACGTGGCTTTTGATTCAGAGCATGACTCGGTCAACTCTTGGGGCACATATATTATATTCTATCATGGGCACCTTGGCAAGACGAAGTTGAAGAAAGCAGAGTCGTTTTTCGTGAAGCCTATGTCCAGAGAAAGAGCAAAGACTTCTTGAAGTGCCGCTGCTTGCGAGTGCTTGACAGTTGATTTCGTTCGTGAATTACATTCAAGAAGAATTAGTGTTCAAGCGTAAATCTTGTGATAAGATTTGTGTATAATTCTTCCGCGAGATTGAGAGATTATTTCGTGAGGAATTGTGGGGCTAAACACTGCGTGAATTATTGGGTGTAATTGGGGCTTGGGAAACACCGAGAGTGTTTGAGTGAATTGTAATCTCCGTTGTATCGCTTGATCTATAGTGGAATTCCGTGCTGCTCTCCCCGTGGATGTAGGTCACTACGACCGAACCACGTAAATCTGGTGTCCGATTAATTTTCTTTTTCTATCTATTTTATTGTTCGATCGCTTGGCTTCCGCAACAAGAACAATTTTTTTCTGGGTCGACTTACCATTCTAATTCAATAAACATAAATCACACGCTCTGCCATCCACAGAAAACAAGCTATCATATTTGTCAAATCTCATTCCTGGTGCACTAAGTTTAGTTGCCTCAAATCTCGCCCACAGATTTTGAATTTGAAATCACAAAACAAACGTAGGGAGATGAGAACCAAGCAAAGAAATGAGATTACCGCCCATCTAATTATAAGATCTTCCTCTTTGTCCATGAAGAACCCATTGATCTTGATGATCTGGCCACGCAACCGCTTCATGAAATTGACCCGCTTCTCTGCCTCCACGGCGCAATCCGTGGAGTCCAGGCGGCGGCGCTTGACCAGGTGGCGCGTCCCGCAATCTTTCGGGTAGATGAGCCTGAGCTGCTTCTTCAAGTCCTTGTAGGACAAGAACTCGTCGCGCCACTCAGGCTGCACCTCATCGATCAGCCTCTTCAGGATCTTCCAGAACTTCATCGTTATTGCAATGTGGCCTCTCCCCTCTCTGGGTTTTGAAGGAAGTGGGGGGAGAGAGAGGCCGAAAGGGAGAACGGTGAGGATATTCGGCGCGTATCGAGGAATAAGGGAATATCCTGTGACGACGACGGACTGTTGCTTGGTTCTTCTTCTTCGTCTCCCTGGGAGATATCAATAGGATATATGATTGGACTGGCTTCGTTTACTTCTTAGGACATCTGGAGATGGCGACAACGTTGGGATTGAAAGTTCGTTTCCAGGAAGCGACGAACGTCGTTGTCTGTTACACGCTTACGAGGAGGAAGGCGAGACATGCTCAGAATCTTCTCTTGTATTCATTCCTTTTCCTTTTGTTCGTTTCCTCCGCTTGATTTCGTAACCTCCGACAATGAGACAAGAGGGAGTCATCTACTCTCGACACAATCGCCGCTGGTCCGAGATCGCAACTCGAACGCAGCGTGAGCTTACTTACGAAAATATTTGAAATTTAACACGACATGCAACCGAAGGCGATCAAATTCAAAAATGACACGACTCGACACGTTTTGACAATCCACGTGGAAACATGATTTTGGCTCGAGCATGTATGATGAATGCTTGTTTTATGTTCAAAGTGTGTATGATGAATATTAAACGAGTCAATATGGTGAGAAACGGGGCAGCTTTGGTTTGGCTTGATTTGAATCCCCGGAAGTACCGTGCGAGAGTACGGTTGATCAAGGAAAGGAAGTGAAATGTAGGGTATGTTTGTTCGAGTGAAAGGATTTCTGCAAATTGGTTTTTTGGACTTTCAGGCGTTTGGTTTGCTGAAAATGATAAGTCTTCTCGGTCGTGTCCCCTAGCCTCTCGTTCGACGCTTTGAGCTCTTCTATTCGCTTCACTGACTTGGCAATCTCAACGTTGTTGGAGCATATCGTGCCCTCGAACATCGGGACGAGGGATGCTGTTTCTCGCGTGAGCTTGTGGTCGAGGAGCCACTCGCGCTTGCAGAGGTTCTCGACGAAGCAGAGGAGCTCGGACATGTCCGCGGGGCAAGGTTGGACCTAGGCTGAGGAGCGCAGGAAGTAGGCTCCGAATGCCGCCTTCTTGGAGGAGCTCTTGGCTGAGCTCAACAATGGTGACGGCGACTGATGATTGAGGACTAGATCTTACGGTCGTTTGTGGCCATCTTCTCTTGTTCGAAGTAGCTCTCAATCACACGATTATTCGTTAAAGGCCATTCGTATGCCACACATGCACCTTCTCCCTTGCAATGGACGACGACGAGGGTGACGTGCCATTTGTACGCGCTGGGGAGACTAGAGGAGATGTGGGGAAAGGATAGACCAGAGTTAGCTGAAAGTTGCCGAGGATGGCGGTGAGAAGTGGGAGTTCGTCGGGAGGGACACCTTCGCATGCCTGATGTTCACTAATACTTGGTGATGGAAGTCAGCCGAATGGTTTTTGTTTTTTTTTTTGGTAAGGACCGAATGGTTTTTGTTTGTTTTGAATATATTATAAATTTGCTAACTGCTTAATTGGTATAATTAGAAAATATGAGTTATGAGGGTGGGTTTGAGTTGGATTTGGGTTGGATTGAGGATGAGCCGTCTAAATTATTTTGAAACAAATGTGCCAAAACGAGTTACATAAGTGAATTTGGGTTGAACCCATTTATGACCCGTCCAAATCCTACTCGACCCACTTATTTGCCACCTCTAACTTGAAGTTAGGAAATGAATTTCCCTAAATCTGAAAAAAGGATGACATTTTGTTGTAAAATGATTTTCTGAAAAGCATTTTCTCTTATCATGAAATTTTCTCGAGAACAAACACATCCTGAAAGCATTTCGGCATCCTAAAATTGTCAAACTTAATGTCCGAAAATTGAAGTCAATAAGCAATTGATGTAGTTGATAATGCATTTACAATGACTTCGAATATGGTATCAAAACGAGGCCACGCTCAATGAGAAAAGTTCCGATACTATCGAGGCAAAAAGGGAAACTCATAAGTTAGAGCAAGTGGAGAGCATTGACTAATATGTAGTCAAGGATATAAGAATGCTAAAAGTGTCGAAAATTTTGTATGACGCTCATTTTAATGATAAAAGTTATTTTTGGATCACTTATATATCACTTTTTTTAAAAAAATAATTATTTAAGTGCCAATTTTAATTTGGGTCTATAGAAATCGAAAGTTACCATATTTTATTAATTTCTCAAACCAACGTGGCTCGCCTGCGTGCCCAATTAGCATATATTCCCCTAAACGATGCCGTCTAGATGCTTTGGCCCAAATATAAACCCTAAATTGGACAATCAAGCGTTTTTCCGAATTCGCCAAATATAAACCCTAATTCTCAAAAGCCACCGATTAGCTTAGGTCCTCTCATTACGCTCAAGGGCATGGAGGAGGGTTCGGTTCTAGAGGATGTTGGCCGGGAACGGACTGGGCGAGGGAAAACACGACCTTTGGGTTGGTCAAGTAAGGCATTTCATCAAACAGGTTGCGGGTGTCGTCTGGTGGGAGGTAAGGGCAAGAGTTGGGGTCGATTTGGTAGAGGGGGAAGGCGAGAAGCGAGTAGTTCCTCAAGTTTGGATCCATGGATTTGTGGGTTTGGGTTCGATTACGGAATTGAAGCAGAGGAGTGCAAATTTATAAGGGAAAATATGGTCCACTGTGAAGATAGACTAGAGAGTTTAACAGAAGAAAGAAAACTGTGCGCGATGTTTGATCACACAGCTAGATGCCACGTCTACGAGCTTCCTTATGCCTAAAGTGAAGGCATAGTATGGATGGGTAACAGATGATGAAGGGAGCAAATGGGACATCGGACAATGCTGTGATCTATAAGGAAAAGAGATTAAGAGGTATTCCTGAGTCAGTAGATGAGAATCGACATGACCGTCACAAGCCAATCAAACTTAGGTCGATTTTGGAGAAGTGAATTGAGGCAAGAGCGGTTATTGCAATCAAGCTCATTAGGACGGAGCGATAACTAAAAGAAGCTCGATTCTCATTGGTTGATAGCCGAGTCGATAGAGAAATGTTGGGATCGGCTAACGAAAATTAACTGAAATCACTACAAGAAATCCGGCCTTTTTCCGATGAATTATCAGCGACGAAAGTCAAGTTGCTCGGTGGAAGTACCCTCAACCGGCGAAAATAGCTTCAGCTCTCAGCTACAAAACCATGTATTGGGTCGCCAAAAGTACTTTCTAACAACGAAGTGAATCATTCGTCAGTAGATGTTGTGGATCTAGTGACGAAACTTGTGTTTTTTGTCGCCGAACAATATTTTTTACCATTTTTGTAGCAAGCAGTAATTGGACATCTAGGTACAAATATAAGTTTCACAGCTAGAATACCTTAAATTTGCTCAAATGCTTCGGGCACGAATGACATTCTTGATGAAAAATCTAGAGGAGTCTCAATATGCATCTCATCTTCTAACTCTCCATGAAGAAAGACATTCTTCACATCTAACTATTGAAGATCTCATTCCTAATTAATACCACAGGAAAGTAGCACTCGAAAAGTATTCAGCTTGGCAACAGGAGCAAATGTTTCTTAATAGCCAATTCAGCTTGGCAACAGGAGCAAAGGCTTCTTAATAGTCAATTCCATAAGTTTGATTAAATCCCTTTATCACCAATTGTGCTTTATATCTATCCACAGTTCCATTCATCTTATGTTTGATTATAAACACCCACTTAGATCATACCAGTTGTTTTTCAAGAGGAAGAACAACAAGATCCCATATGCCATTTTTGTTCAAAGCACGCATCTCCTCTACTATTGCTGCCTTCCACTTCTCATCTGCAATAGACTGATGGGGTGATAAAGTGCACGATGATCATCACCAGTTATTGGAAACTGAAAAGGTATGATCTTTGATACAAAAACTTTCCCGCTTTGCAATGATGATGACTTTTGGGAGAATGGAAAGCGTGAGGCAACTTACAGCACGTCATCAATCATTAATCGGGGCCGAAGAAAGTTACATTCGAAGATGGACAAAGAATTTCATCTGAGCATGCACATTTGGAAAGGTCGATATCAACTGGTGATAAACAAAAGAGTTAATACCACGAAAAATTCTAAATTGATATATTTATGATAAATTTACTTCAAAGTATTTTTTTTACCACAAAAAACCTCAAACTGGTACACCTGTAATAATTTTACCCTGAACTATTTCTTTAACCACCAAAAACCCCACACTGGTACACTTAACAATTTCACTTTCGAACTAATTTTTTGACCATCAAAAATCCTAAGTCGGTACACTTGTGACAAATTTACCTTTCATTAACTTCCGTTAAATTTTATTGTTAAATTGCTAAGTTTAATGACACAAGGTAATTGACAGATGTACCGATTTTGGGTTTTACCCCTCTGTTTGTCACAACTTAACCAATTTGTGATTTTTCGCGATATTAATCCAATTTAACGGACACTAACGGAGGATAAATTTGCCATAAATGTACCATTTTGGGATTTTTAGTGGTCAAAAAATTAGTTCTGAGGTAAAATCATCACATGTGTACCAGTGTGGGATTTTTTGTGGTAAAAAAAAGATAGTCCGAGGTAATAGTTCGGGGTAAATTTGTCACAAGTGTACTAGCTTGACGGTTTTTTGTGGTCAAAAAAATAGTTCGGGATAAAATTATTACAGGTGTACCAATTTGGGTTTTTTCGTGGTATTAATCCTAAACAAAAATGGAGTTCCATTGAAATGATGTAACTACATGCCATTTACAAAATTTTTGACCTCTTCTTGGAAAGCCGACATTAAACTAAACCAAATGCTTAGTTAGGTTGATGTGACCCTAATCTACCTATCTATTTATAATAAAGATTACAATATCACTCTTATTGCCACCATTTATTTGAGAACTCAATGCAGTCTCAACAGCAGCTAAATCCCTATGAAAATCAACTTTAGTTCATACAAAGCGAAAATTTCGCAATAATTTGATCTTTTCAGACACTCGTGACAAATTTGAAGCAACGACTGAAAAATGGCAAGGCCTTGCTGCACAGAAGAGCAAGCAATCAAGAAAATAAAGCAGTGAGGGTTGCCAAAGGTGAAACGAAAGAATCTGCTTAAATTCCACTCTTTAGAAGCCCAATGAGTTATTCTGCTTGCACAAGGATAATTTTATAACCAGAAGCACCAACAGAGTTATCCAAGGTTTGCTCACTCCTAACTCTGGAAAAGAAGAAGGTTAATCGGTATCAATATCAGGAAAACTTTCGAGCAGGAAAAGAAAAGAGATGCATAATGGGAAGCCAAGGGGTCCTTCCAAATCACTCATTAGCTTGTGTGGTGCCAAAGTGGGTGTCATTCTTCTCATTTTCACCCCTTTGATCATTATGCAGAGGCGGTAGTGAGAACATACATGCTCTCCATGTGCTCAATCTCAACGACTTCTCTGGGAACTCTTAGCAGGTCATCTTTCGGATCAGCCATGGCCTCACTGTCCTTCGCCTTGCAGTCTACCGTCTGGTGGTGATTCTCAAAGAGAAGCTGATCGAGCATTCCCTCGCACTCCTTCACAAACTTTTTGAGCACCTCCGTCCTGCAAAATGGCTGTCGCAGAACCTTCCGGATGAAAGGCAAGCAGATGAGTGCTCCGCTTCGCTTGTTGTACTTCTTTATTATCTTCGCTAGTCCTGCGGTTTGAAACACGAAGTTAGGCAAGAAAAAAAAGGAAGCAGCGAAGCAGTCATCTTGAAATTTCAGGATGTTTCTTTCACGCGAGACGATAAGCCATTTTGATATTATAAGAAATATCCACTTGATGGCCCCCCTTTTAATGATTTTAATCGGCATGCTTTTCACTGCAACTAGCAGAGAACATGGTTTTCAAGTGATTCCACAGATTCATGAAAGGTCACCAACAGTGCAGTTAGCCAATCACTATAGAAATTAATCACAATAGCACTTCCCAAATTCCAGTAATCCTCGTCCGTCCTTGGATTTCCTTATCAGAGAAGCCAATGCTATTCTTTGATGAGGCTTTCCCAATCAAAGAAACAAAGGAAATACCCAAGCAAATCCTCCTGTTACAGAACGTATAGTCTCCTCCAAGCACATGTATTATCATCTAGAACTCAAAATGCTAATTAAAGTAACGTTACATTCTATTTGACTAGATTTCCAAATAACTAATTTGACAAAGACCATGTTCCAGGTATCTATGGACTAATACAGCATGATTACTAATTACAATTGGTCAAACTGTTTCTGCTTGAGAGAGAGATATACACGAAGTCTGAACTTCATGCATCTGTATGCCTACATGTTTCTGTGGATGTACAAAAGGATATGGAGCCTCGGTGGCCAGAACTAGTTTACACATTGTTACCTATGCAGTTAAGAGAGCTGTAATTTTCGAGGAAAACCATTTCTCCGTGGAAATCCACTATTTCTTGACGCAGTTCCATCAACTTGTTGTCCATGCCCTTGGCCTTTGCTACTCGGTCTTTCAATTCCTACACCCCAATGAGACCCGTGAGGAATGAGACTCGAGTTTCAAGTTAGAGTATCACGATAGCAAAACCAAGCTATTGCTTTTCAAATTAGAAGAGAAGTAGCATACACACCGGACAAAGACACAAAAAAGTTGCAAAATGGGAAATATAACAAATAGCAGCGTCGTGTTAATGAAGTTGCTGGCTTTCAGAATTCTGGTCCTGTCTTCAGACATTGCATCAGACCAAAGCTCCTTTTTCGGTTTCATCTACCAAACACAAGCAAAAGCTTGATTTTGAAATAGGTTATGTCCTTAGGAAACACCTTGCAATTCATAGTGATGCGCAGGCCTGATTGTAAAACTCCCAAGATGATGTCT
Source organism: Syzygium aqueum (assembly GCA_031216185.1). Lineage (NCBI taxonomy): Eukaryota > Viridiplantae > Streptophyta > Magnoliopsida > Myrtales > Myrtaceae > Syzygium > Syzygium aqueum. The sequence continues at coordinate 12,942,653 of CM062233.1, forward strand.
TCAGATACTTCCACTATGCTACTCCATGAGCAGTGAAACACGAATACTAATCAATTTGATCGTGCCACTGGTTATTCTGAAATTTACCATCCAGCTCAGATCCTTTCGTCTTACTAGCTCGACCGCATGAGTAATTTGATCAAGCCCACAATTAATTAAGCTCTTGCATATTATGAAACCACTTTCACAGTGAGATGCTAGAAAACAGAACCATTTCATTCATTCATTGATTACACCAGACTAATTCAATAAGCACAAATCACACGCTCTGCCGTCCACGGAAAACAAGCTGTCATATTTGTCAAATTTCATTCCTGGTGCACTAAGTTCAGTTGCCTCAAATCTCACCCACAGATTTTGAATTCGAAATCATAAAAAAAAGTCAGGGAGATGAGAACCAAGCAAAACAGTGAGAGAGAAATTACTTTACCGCCATCTATCTAATGATATACTCTTCCTCTTTGTCCATGAAGAACCCATTGATCTTGTTGATCTCGCCATCCAACAGCTCCACGAAATCGACTTCCTCCTCCGCCTCCGCGGTGCAATCCGCGGAGTCCAGGCGGCGGCGCTTGACCCGGGGGTGGCGCGTGCCGCTGTCTTTCCGGTAGATGAGCTTAAGCCGCTTCTTCAAGTCCTCGTAGCACAAGAACTTGTCGCGCCAATCGCGCTGCGCCTCGACGTTCAGCCTCTTCGGGATCTTCGATAACTTCATTGGTATCGCAATAGGCCCTCTCGGTCCCTCTCTGGTTTTTGAAGGAAGAGGGGAGAGAGAGAGAGGGTGAAAGGGACAAGGGTGGGTGAGGATATTCGGCGAGTCGAGGAATATGGTAATAAACTGTGACGATTGGCTTCTTCTTCGTCTTCCAGGGAGACATCGATGGGATGTATGATTGGATTGGCTTCGTTTACTTCTTCGGACATTTGGAGCTGGCGAAAACGTTGGGATTGAAGGTTCTTTTCCGGGAAGCGACGAACGTCGTTGTCCGTTGCATGATTTACGAGGAGAAAGACTGAGACATCCTCGGGATCTTCTCTTCCATTCGTTCCTTTCCCTTTCGTTATTGTCCTCCGCTTGGTCTCGTAACCTCCGACGGGGACAGAGTCGATGTCAACTCTCGACGCAATCGCCACTGGTGCGAGATAGCGAGGCGTGAGTTTTACTTACGAAAGTACTTGAAATTTAACATCACATACAACCGAAGGCGATCGAATTCAAAAATTGACACAACTCGACTCGTTTGGACGATCCATCGTTATACATAGAAACATGGTTTGGCTTGAGTGCGTATGATGAATGTCAAATGAGTCGATACGGCGAGAAACGGGGCAGCTTCAGTTTGGCCTGGTTGAATTCCGGGAAGTACCAGGCGATGCTAGGGGCTTGATCAAGGAATATGCGTTGAGTTTACTAAAGATGTGCTTAAAATACCTTAACTTTGCTCGGATCCTTAGACTTGTGGAAACACTTCTTCCCCCATGGATTCGCTCGAATCCCTTGAAAATTCCAAGCTCACCACCACCACTAGCCGAGCACCACTACAAGGTCGACTGCCACCACCAGCCGAGCATCGTAGCGCCTCCCTCCGGAGCCGGTAGGAGCGTTAGCTATGTTGGAAAAACGAAAGCCTTGACGTTCCGAAATATATCAAATCCAATGGAGTCGGGACCAATCGATCTTCAAGAAAACTAAGGTGATTGCACACCTGAGTGCACGAGCAAAAGTATTATCATTTGCAAAAACTAGAGAAATTGCGGTCCGAGTGTTCGGTTAAGCATGAGGAAGGGTTAGCGTCCACACAACGCTGTTTCGGTACCATTTTTTTTCTATCGGGTTCTTAAACGTCAAAATAATTCCCAAAAACTATTAATGCCATTTTTTTTTCTAGAGAAGAAATCAGGTGAAATGCATTCATCATTTTACGACCCCAAACGACTCCGTGCGCCGTGTGTGTTCATATTTTGAGTTATAACGTGCAAAATATGAATAAGTCCTAATGTGCGAGTGCATACATGTGCAATAGACTAAATGATATGATACCCCCTTAGTTTTGAAATTGACTAAATCCTATTATTATTTGGCCTACTTTTTTTTTGGTCAGAACAAACACTTTTCATTGAAATCTTGAAACGGAGGAACCCATAAATGGGGTCTCAAAACAAAGCAGTTCAATAAGAGCTTGCGGAGGACGGGTCAACCAGTGTTTGGTAAGTTCTTTTTCCTTAAAGGTCTTGGCTACATAGTCTGCCACTTTATTACTATTCCTATTACAATATTGCAACTTTAAATAAGGAAATAAAGGAAGCCTCACGCGTGCTTCGCAGATCAGGGCACGCTGTTCCCACGGTAGAGACTATGAAGACTTCACACTGTTGACCACTGAAAAGCAATTTGACTCCAGAGTTATTCGTTCACTCGCACAAGAAGAGAGAAAATCGAGGGTTTCTACCAAGGCTAAACACTCTGCTTGCTGAGCGGAGGAGACGAGGACGTCCTTCGCAAATCCATCGATCAAGAGTCCAGACGAGTTGCGACACACACAGGCTATCGATCCTTCATAAGAACTAGGTTGGTGCGCAGCATCTATGTTTACCTTAATTTCTCCTCTTTAAACGAGGTACCTTCATCCTTTCAGCTATCTATAATAATGACTTTGGACGCCGACGGTACTTTTAGGGGGAACAGCTGTAGCTTTGAAAGTATTTTTGAAAATCATGACATGCAAGGTTTAAAACAGAAATCAATCACGGCCTAGAGAAATTACAAAATTTCCTAAGTTTATTCTAGTAGAGTAATTGAGAAAAATTACTAAAAAAGTCACAAACCTACTATACGTATGCTAATTCAGTCATAAACCTTTCAATTTAGCTAATTAAGTCCTGAACATTTTGACAGTTTGCCAATTAAGTCATTCCGGTCAATTTTGGCCGGCAATCGCTGACGTGGACACATGCCGCCCTACGTAGCACGGCCGGCGCTGACGTGGACAAATCTTTTACATTTTTTTAATCATGCAAAAATCAAGACTTTGCCCTTGTTACATAACTTTTAGATGAAGGAAGGGACTAAGGTCTAAAGAGATTAGTATAGCAAGAAGAAGTAATGAAGGCATGATGAATTATTGATTCTTGGAAGCAAAGGTGGGAACAGATTCTGGCTTTCATGGTGTATGAAAGACAATATCTCTTTCTTCTCTTGTACATCTTGCAATGCCGTGATCTCTCTCTCTCTCTGCTTCTTCCTTTATAACCCAAACACTTCTTGCCTCTGCCATTGTACCTCCACGTTCTGTCCTAAAAGTTGCAACTTCTTACACGAACATCAAAAGTAAAGTATGTTCCTTTTGCTAGATTGACCTTTTTTCCATTTTGTCTCTCTCTCTTTGCACACGTCCCTTGTTTTTTCGAGCATCCATGGTACATGCTTGATTCACCCTTTTTACTCCCTTCTTGACCCCAATGTCATTTCAGGTTTTCCTTTTCTTTCTTTCTCCTCGCGGCCGGACACGTGGGTCTCGAGTACGTGAGTTCGGCCCTTGAAATACCCCGCGAATCTCGTGAAATTATTTTTCGGGTTTTATTTAGGTTGATTGGTTGCGCATGTTTTTTGAAGGGGAGATGACGTCGCGTCTGCTTCATGGGATACTCAACGTGGAAATATATGAGATCGATAGGCTCCAACTAGGATGCGGATTTAATCTTTGTGGGAAGGTACACGGTTTCATCCTGCAATTTATGTCCTTTTTTTTTGCTAGAAATACTACAATTTATCATGATATAAGCAAAAACACATCGGGAAAATCAATTGAGTTAAACTTTCTTCTTTCTTATTCTATAAAATAATAATCTGAGGATTTCTCCAAGAGGGCAATGTATTCAAAGAGAATGATTGACATAGATGTTGGAGTTAGTACCTTCTAATTAATTTGATTTATTTTGTTGAGATCGATAAAATAAAATGTTGCTTAATCCACAAAATTTCATTGTACCCATTTTTCCCATTTTATTATTAGACATCAGATTAGCCAAATAAGATGTCATCAAAAGACGTGCCCTTGCCTGAAGCATGCTTCATATTTCTGTCATTGAGATTGTCTGCAATTGAGGATCTTGCGATCATTCAAGTTATCATATAT
>CM062233.1:17146988-17387073 GCA_031216185.1 Syzygium aqueum
ATGGCCGGAATCGGAGAGTTTCAGTGATCGAGGGCTGGGCCCGCCGCCGCGCAAATGGACCGGCATCTGTCAGAGTTCATCCAATTTCACCTGCAACAAGTACATAAATCATATAATATTCCACATAAGAAAACTGCATAAACGTATCTTACTCGTATATCACATGCTTTAATGTACTACGACAACGATGTTTATGTTTGCGAGCAGGTAAAGAGGGTGATGTCACATAGACTTTTTCTTAAACAAAAGTACCCAAAGAAATCAAAGTGAACAAATTTGGACGGACATAACTCGTTCTATCCATTGATTGATAGCTTTGTCTTGTAATGAGATGGTCATGTTTTTCTTGGCTTGTATAGTTTCAAGGTCAATTATAGAACCCTATTTTCGATAGGCTCGATCTTTTCCCTTCATTTCTGCACAATCTCGGGATAATAGAAAAGCAATAGAACTACACCCGGAAAATCAAGAGGCTTATTAGAATTATCTAAAATTTGTATTGACTATATTAAAATTTTGTATATTTTGAAGCGAGAGAGATGAGACCATAGAGTCGAGAAGAAATGTGAAGAATATAGGTCGATCAGTTCAACAAAAATTACCATGCATTCATTTCATATGATAATGAGTATGCTCATACGTCCAATTCTTTTATAGCAAGGTTATCGGTGCGAAATACTACCGAGTAGATGGAAAATTTGGTCCTAGTGATCTCCGATCCCCGAGAGACTCTGATGGCCACGGGTCGCACACGGCGTCGACGGTAGCCGGAGATGAAGTAAGCATGGCCAACCTATACGGCCTGGCTCAAGGCACGGCTCGCGGCGGAGTTCCATCGGCCCGGGTTGCGGTATACAAAGTGTGCTGGTCCGATGGTTGCCATGATGCCGACATGCTTGCCGCGTTCGACGACGCGATCGCCGACGGAGTTGACGTGATTTCCGTCTCGATCGGGTTCCCCATTAGAGACTATTTCAGAGATTCGATTGCGATAGGGGCTTTTCATGCCATGCGAAGTGGTATACTCACATCAACTTCTGCAGGCAATGATGGACCCGATCTTGCCTCCATCGCTAACTTCTCGCCATGGTCTCTCTCGGTCGCTGCTAGTACTATCGACAGGAAGTTCTTCACGGAAGTGCTACTGGGTAGCGGCAAGACTTACAAGGTAATAAAATTATCGCATTGTGATTGGTTCGACTAGTTTGTACAGAACTTTCTCCAAAGTAGCACCAGTAAAAGATTCGTTTTCTATGTACCTAACATGTGGTACGTCAAATCGAATTGCCAGGGAATCTCTATAAACACCTTTAATCTCAACGGTGACATGTATCCTATGATTTATGGAGCAAATGCTCCCAATGTCTCTGCTGGGTACAATGGGTCCATATCCAGGTAATCTTTACTAATCACCAAAGTCCATTAAACTTCACTAGCGGTCACCAAGTCCGGTGCATTTTGCAATCAAGTCACCCAAGACGAATTCCTATTTGAAGGTATTGCTATCGCGGTACATTGGATTCCAACTTGGTGAAGGGCAAAATTGTGTTTTGCGATGCTCTTGTAAATAGAGGACCATTCTATGCTGGTGCTGTTGGTGCTTTGATGCAAGACGATGGACCCAAAGACAAGGCCGACTCTTTCCCCATACCCACATCTTACCTAGACCCAAAGGCTGGCAAGGATATTTACTTGTACATGAACACCACCAGGTCTTCTTCTTCTTCTTCTTCTTTTTTATTCCCTTTCGTTCAGTATTTTTTCGCCTTCGTAGCATCAGTTAATCCAAAATGCCAATGTCATGAACACTAAATTGATTTCAAATTATTATAAAACTCTCTTAGCGACCCAATGGCGACCATATTCAAGAGCTATGAGGGACTCGACAAGCTCGCGCCCTACGTGGTGTCCTTTTCATCGAGGGGTCCAAACCCAGTTACATTTGATATTCTTAAGGTAATTTTACAAGTTAGATTAGTATACAAGATTATATATGGAGAGTTGTATGAACTGAGATAGAACTGATATACCTGTAACTATAATATGTGATATCTTGTTTATTACAGCCGGATTTGGTGGCACCGGGCGTTCATATTTTGGCTGCATGGTCTTTAGACAATCCGGTTTCGGGTGTTCAGGGAGATGATAGATTTGTACCCTATAACATTATATCAGGGACATCGATGGCATGTCCACATGCATCTGCAATCGCAGCTTACATTAAGTCATTCCACCCCACATGGTCTCCTGCTGCTATTATGTCTGCTCTTATGACCACAGGTAATGTGCATTAAATTGTTGAAAGAAATCCATTTTCTAAACGCTGGATTGACAGTTTTGAAGCAAAACAAAAGATAATGCGGTAGAAAAAGATACATGAAAAGCTATTTGTGTCTTTGGCCGAATGGCGCGCCATTTGAAAAGCATACATCTAACGCTGTTATGTGATATCGAATGTATTGATTACTCGATGAATGATCTGATGTGAATACATTGACTAATCTGGTTTGATGATGGTACTATCAATTTGTCATCAATAAAAATTAGGATCACTAACGGACATTTGTTAGAATGCAGGTCTAGTTAGTAAGTTTTAAAATGGGGTTGTGCAAAGAGCACAATGACCTCCAGGAAGCTTTCAATTTTCATGTTTCAAAATATGGACATCTATCCGGTCTGATTTCACTTTCATTTCTCGATAATTTCTAGCTCTTCCCATGAGCGCGGACATCAACTCTGAAGCCGAATTCGCATACGGGGCAGGCCACATTAATCCTGTCCAATCGCTAGATCCTGGCTTGCTGTACGATGCGGATGAAACTGACTATGTCAACTTCTTATGCGGACAGAATTACACCACGAAGGCACTGCAACTGGTCACAGGTGATAATAGCACTTGCTCGGGATTAAACAATGGAACAGCAGCTTGGGACCTGAATTATCCATCATTTGCACTTTCTACTTCATCGAAGGCCTTTAACCGCACCTTTACAAGGATTGTGACAAATGTCGGATCGCCCACATCAACATACTCCTCTGTCGTTAAAGCTCCAACTGGGATCGAGGTCACAGTTATCCCCAGTGTCTTGACTTTCTCGAGTGTTGGACAGAAACTAGCTTTCAGCGTAATGGTTGAAGGGAAGTTGGACAGCTTCATGCTTTCTGCCTCTCTAACATGGGCTGATGGGGTACATCAAGTAAGAAGCCCCATTGTCGCATTCCTAGTCGCATAATTGTGTTGTCATTTCAAGCCTTGTAATCTAATTGTGATGGAACATTCGATGTTCCAAAGAAATAAGAGGTAATAATATGATCAGCGATAGTATGGCTACGCATTCTATGGATTTTGATGACTTTTTGACGGGGTAACCTTGTATGTCAGTAAAAGTTTGATTAGCAAACTTTTCAAAATCTCACTCTGTATACTCTGTTAGAAGTGGGGATCGACCCCGACCAGTGGTCACTTAGCATGAGTAGTTTGATGTACTTGTCTTACTACTAAGTCCACGTAGACCTTAAAAACGAGAAATAACGAAAATCGTTCTGCAAACTCGGAAGTAAGCAATGGATACTTCCTCTCCTTCGGTGACCAATTGCTTTTCTTGCCGCTGTCCCATCCTTCGCAATGCTGTTTCTCACTAGTACACCATATAAATTTGTGCTACAGAATACTAAATTGAGATTGAGTTCCTTGAATCGTTATAGGTGCTTTCGCCTAAAGATTATTTTACAGTGGCCTTGATTGCTTTCATTGAGCTTGCTTGAAGAACACGCTCAAGGAAACAATATTTTTTCTTTAACAAAGATAGTACGATATATGCAATTAAAAGTGTATAGCTCAAACTATAACAAGTGGTTTCAAGAAATGCAGAAGTTTGATTCATAAAGCTGCCAGAGAGTTATGATAAAAAAAAGCATAGATTCACTGAATTAAAGTCATAATCACCAGGTAATGGATTGATTTAGCTGCTGAATGTTTTGGCCATGCACTTGCATGGACAGAAAATTCAGCAACGACAAAGTAGGAAAGGAAGCGATGAACTCTTGTAAATGTTCCTTACCAAAAAAAAAAAAAACTTTTGTAAATGCTAGAGATCTAACAAAGGAAAAGCTAACAATTTCAATTCAGTACATAAACTGATGGAAAACTAAAGGTTACTATAATCTTCAAGATTCAAATTTTTACTTTTATGAGAGTACTAATATTCATGAAACAAAAGGAATGGAAACGTGAATTGAAAGACAATTCCTAGTAGGAGTTTAACCTCTAAAAGCAGAGTCCGACAATGACGACAGGTAACCAGTTAAGCTGTCAAGAGACCTATATGAGGATCCCCCTTCCTTAAAACACTGATCCACCTTGGCCTTCAAACTCACTGCTCTGTCCCTAATAGCTTCACCTGCTGGATCCGCCATTAATCTTCTAATGGTACGCTCTATCTCACCTCTCTCAAGCTTATCCTCCAAATGCAACCCGACTCTCCAAAAGTCACTCACATATCTTGCATTCACCTTTTGATCCCCAAAAGAGGGCATACAAATCATCGGCACACCTTCACAAATGCTTTCCATCGTCGAGTTCCAACCACAATGAGTCCAAAATCCGCCAATGGCCTGATGAGCAAGCACTTCTTGCTGTGGTGCCCATTTCACAATATGACCCCTTCCATTTAACATCTCTAAGAATGAGCTTGGCAAATGTTCGAGCCAGTGCAACCCGCAAATTGATCCAGGCCTGACGACCCACAAAAAGGGCTGCTCGCTATTTACTAGCCCAAATGCTATTTCTAGGAACTTGGCCGCATCGATGGATGCAATGCTTCCCACGCTCACATAGATGACTGACTTGGGCTTTTGCTTGTTCAGCCAGGAGATCGAGCTCATGTCTTGCGCCAGCAAGCTGCTCAAAGAGGCTATAAAGTACTTGTGAAATGGACCGATCACGAAGATAGGAATGGGAATGGCTTGTCGAGCTTCGGCAAGTTTTGCCCCCTCGAGTTCTTCAGAGGAATTGCAGATAAGTCCAGCGGAGGCCCTGGTCTCTCTGCCCATGTTTGCTAATATCTGTTGGAGATCCTCGGGATTCTTTGTGTGGACAACTGGAAGGTCTTTCATTTTGAGAGGAGGAACTTCGGGAACTGCCTTGTCCAGTTCGGAATCTGACAGAGCAACAAAAAGGAAGCGGCCAATACTCTTTCTTGAGTTGAAAAACATGGAAGGCCTATAGTCCTACTTTTCCCTTTGCTATTTACAGCTTGTATATTTAACGCAGAACAGCATGGGATCAAACATTTTCCAGTTATAGATAAGAGATGAAAGTAGCACAGATATGAGTCTCAGAGTGACACCGTATGCATGGCACAATGAGCAGTGTCATCATTTAGACTTCCACAAAATAAGCTGACTACAAATAAAACTAACATACACACAACGATCATCAATACTTTTGATAAAATTTGTTAAATCAGAAAAGAATGAATCATATGTGCACTACATAACATGAAATACGGCAGCAAATTTGTAAAGATAATTTTTTTTCTTTTTTTGCCGAAAACTCAACTGTTGAGGATACCTCAGTGTTGGCTGTTGGGTATCAAACCATTTTGGCACCCAGTGTCAGTTCTGTCCTCTAAACCCACGGTCATCAGTCAGCTGAGTCCAAATTAAACTTAATCTTTATGTCTAATCTAAAGTTTAAAGTACGAATTTGTTGCTTAGTGCTGGACAAAGAAAGCAGCCCACCATACAGTGTATATGGAAGTTTCAAAGGCATACTTTTCCATTGAGTATCCGAGAAAGATGTTTGCAAAGCGGTAAAATTTAAGTGGAGAAAGATGGAAGTAAAACAAGCACATAAAATCTACTGAAAGCATACAAGGTTGGTCATGTTGTACAAAATACAAATACCACTGCTGAGACATGCAGAGATTTTTAATAATTTAGCTAGAAGTCACACCTTTTATTGGGAGGCAACCCTTTTCTCTCAGAGCGGATAAGGCAGAGAAAGCAGAAATTGAAGAGATACTAGTAGTCCTCAGCACAATCCTCGGGATCTTAAGCTCATCCGCAACTACTTGAGAAAAATACCAAACGCCATCAGTTATCAAGCAACCGACAGGATCGTCTGAGTCATCACACAAGACCTTTTGCAAGCAATCCCGAAACGGGACAGTGCAGCTAACGTTAAGGCGCGCTATGAAAGCTAGGAGATCAGATTCCGAGATGTACTCGGTTTCTAGTAGACCATCAGGGAATGAGTTGAAGGTGAAGTGAGGGAAGTTGCGAGGATTGGGGGAGTTGTACTGGGTGTGCACAATGCAAATGTTGAATCCCTGGGAATGAAGAATGCTTGCAAGTTGAAGCATCGAGTTGATGTGGCCTTGGAGGGGGAATGGAAACAGCACAATCTTGTGATGACCATTCTCTTTCTTGAGCTGAGAACGAGACTGACTGCCTAAGTACCCCATGGACAGATCAATGCTTATGCTGATGCTTCTTTCTCGTGGCTCTCTGTTCTTCTTGCATTTATAGGATTGGATTGGCATGGTGGAATTTGAAGGTTGGAAATGCAAATATGAAATTGAAATTTAATGGTTTGATGTGTTAACTTTGGTCCATGCTATTCAATTGGGTGGGGCTAAAGATTTGATGGTCTGTAACATGCTGATTTAGTATTGGAGCACGAGAGAGACCCGTGTGCTCCAATGTATATATAGATAAAAAAACAAAACAAAAAAACAAAATAGGAAGTCCCCACTCTACAGCATTAATATACATATCTATATATACGTCCATCCATATATATATATATATATATATATATATAGTATAAATTAGTTGTTCAGACACTTAAAGAAATTGCCACGAGATTCGGGTGTTAAGATATAAAATTGGTTAAAGGACCATTCCAAAATTGGATAATTTAGGATATTAAGCATAATTACACAGACTTGAGAAGCGGACAACAACGAAAACAAGTGCCGACGTGGCTAAAAATACATTCAATTGATTGAGGGTTCGTCCCTTGGATGTTTTCAAAGGCCACAATTTTTATTTGTTTTTTTTTCCAAAAGTACATCAATTCAAAATTCATATATATTAAGGGACCGCAATCGAAACAATTGAATTATAGATATTATTCTGGCCAATGGGGGAAAAAAAGAACACCAATATTATTGCTCATATATTGGAAGTAAGCCCGGCCAGGCTGGCGAGATTAATAGGCTGCTTCGTTCCATTTTTAGTTCAGGTGTGGCCCTGCCCAAAAGTCAGTATACAAATAATATGTGGGTGGATTTGGACAACACATTAGGCCCAAATCCGTCCAAAGACCAGCTATCACATCAAATTGTATAGTCACTTTTCAAAACTCGAACTCCTTGGACTGCAATCGATCATGTCCACAACATCGCTCATAAAATAAAATTTATATAATATTTTCTCAACTCGAGAAAGTATGTATAGGCGTACTAGATCAAATTAATCACATTTCAAGGATTTGAAGAAAACCACGAATTCTCAGTACTTGATTGATACCATCCGGCCTCTTCTCCACCACATCATCCATAAATATCATCTCTGGACCGCAGAAAGTCGCAGCAGCAATCCCGGTGATGTTGCGGTGCGAGGTAGAATAAACGTGGGAAATAGAAAGGTGGGCCAAAGTGTCAAGAATAGAGAGATATTAAGGTGAGAGGATCTAAGTGGAAGACCCTCATGTCTAGGTGCATGGCCAAGCATTTAGAATTGTAATTACTCCCAGGGCAATATGCCCAACCACCCTCATGAATCCAAAGTACCTGACGGATATGCAGTTGAAACTTAGGTCGGTGACATGAATTTGGTTGCTTGATATCTATTTTCTGGGATTGTTATAATTGCTGAGCTACTGTTTTGACTTGAGCTTCTTAGTCAACTGGAAGACATACATCATCATGTAACTCAAAATGTCGAATAAGTAACTGAGAAAATCATGTGAGATGTTGTGTGAATTCACTTGGGATGAGACTGAATAAGTACAATTGGCATTCTTCAGGGTTTACCTATCTGTATACATACTGTGGCTAAATGGAGGAAAATGTCTGAGGTTATTCATAACCCGTATGTTTTATGAAGAGTTTGATGGTAGGGCTAAACTCTGGAAGCTCAATGTGAGATTTTGTGAAACTACTGCTAACTGTTCTAAAAACTTAAGCTATTAGATAAAGGCGTACTATTTAATTATTCTAATACTTTCTCACACATTGAGTCTGGTCTTTTTGTCTAGTACTAAGCGTGAACATATTTAATTAGGAAGATAAATAGAGACCCGGAAAGATTTGAACTCGGAATTTCCTCGCTCTGATACCATGTAAGATTTTGTGAAACTACTACCAACTATTTTAAAAGGGCGTGGTTTAATATTTAATTATTTTATTACTCAAGAAGCTGAGACATCTTTCCTTAAGCAAGAATCTCGAGTGAATTGGATGAGACATTGTCACCACAACACTGGTTATGTTAATGAAGTAATCAAAGCTAGAAACTCCAAGAATTCTATTAAGGGTTATCTATACCGTGGATGGAAGAAAAGTAAAGAGTCACAAGACATTTGCTGAAGTGGCCGTGAGATTTTTCTAGTCATTACTTGGTGCTCCTGACAATCTGGATGGTGATTTGTCTGAATTACAAGATCAATTAGATTTCAAGCTCTTTAATGGCCAAAGGGATGTTCCTGAAAAACCTGTCACTTTTCAGGAGATTAAGCAAGAGTTATGGTTCACGAATGGGGGACAAGTCTCCTGGAACAAGTGGTTTTATAGCGCCTTTTCGTTAGTCAGCTTTGGGTTTTGTGTTTGGGAGGACTTTTTTGCTGTGATTATGGAGTTCTTTAAACCTTTGAGATGTCTCTGAAAGGTGAATACAACTATGATCACTTTGGCTCCTAAGGATCCATTTATTTAAAGGAAAACTATTTCTGAAAAGTTGTTTTCTAACTTTTCATTATTTTGATGAAGGAAAATTAATTAATTTACGGAAAAAAATTTCGTGGACCGATTAAACACAAGTTCAAATTGGGGAAAATTGACTTTTCATATTGGCAAAAAAGAAATTATTCTCCCCAAATAAATAAAAACTAATTATTTTCCTTGAAAATGATTTTCATCAAAGATATTTTCTTTTATTATGAAGTTTTCAATGAAATAAATACACCCTAAATTATCAAATGTCTCAAAGATTTCTCAATTCCAACCCTAGCATTTAGTTTAAATGGATACTTCAATAGATGTTAAATTTATGTCTCGAGTTTGAACCCAAAAAGGAAAATTTTCTAATTCAAGTTGGAGAAAGTTTCCTATTTTGGATCTAATTCTAGTTGGAGAAAGTTTCCTATTTCCTATTTTATTATGAAGTTTTTCAGTGAAACTAATACACCCTAAGAAGTGGATATTCTTTGTGGCCGGTCCGACGACTAGCAAGAGGAAGAAAGTAAGGAAAAAAAAGAAAAAGAAAAGGAAAAAATAATAAATAAATTTGAAAAATATTATTAAAAATTATCCACGTTAGCGTCGGTTGTGCCATGTTGGACGGCTAGAGTCCATGTCAACACCGGCCGGCAAAATATGCCAAATGTACTGAATTGATACAAATACAAAATGTTTAGGACTGAATTGACAAAAAAAAGGGTTTATGATTGAATTGGCATAATCACAATAGATTTAACACTTTTTTAGTAATTTTCCCTACATATAAAAGGTGACACAATTGTAACAATTGAATAATAGATGATACGGATCTAGCCAATGGAAAATAAAAAGATTATTGATACAATTACTTATACATTGGAGGTGATCAACACACAGGTGGTCCGCCCAAAATTGGCTTGAGCAATGCTCTTACATGGAAAAAATTTGACCTGCCCAATTTTACAGGGGCCCGACCCACCCTATGGTGCTATACAAATAATATGTGATGGGCAGGCTCGGGAATGAATTAGACTCAATTTTCCCGGTTCATCCTAGCCCGAGCCCCATCCAGTGATCACGTTTATCATTTTAACTTTAGGTAACATTTAAGCCTTTAGGCCAACCACCACGCACTAGACTAAATTCACTTTTCTCGTCTCCAATTCCGTGGACTGAAATCATTCAACCGCGACATCACTCATAGGCTAAGGTCTATACAATATTTTCTCAACTCAATCAATTATGTATATAGATCAGGTGTACTAGATCAAGCTAACCACATTTCAAAAATTCGAGGAAAAACATGAATTCCCATACAAATCCTGTAATGTTATTGATATTTTATAGTGTCCACCGCATCTTCTGTAAATGTTCTCTCAACCACATAAAGTCGTAGTAGCAATAGTGTAATTAGAGGTGAGCACCGGTCAAGGGTCAACCCGAAAAGCTATCAAGTCCTTCAAAGAAAAGCTGCCGAATTTACCTTCTTACAAATCCAAGTGTATTCTGCAAACTAATAATTCTGTTCACAAATATTGGCCAGCAGTCCTTTTTGAAGAAAAAAAATGGTAAAGTGAAGAATCTATGGACATAAGAGTGGAATATTCTCTCAGGCAGAAAAACACTCCACACTCAAAGAAATTTTGGTTGTTAAGTATGGAAGATCATATTTTCTTATGAAAATGGATATGTCATCATTTCCGCATATGACAAAATTCAAGCAAAAGACAGTTCCACACCCACAACTCTTGAGATGGGCAGAATGGTTCTTGAAATATTCTTTTGAGACCAAGTACATTCAAAGCGAGAAGAATGTTCTCGCAGATTTCCTTTCAAGGCCCAAGGAGACAACACTGTCTATCTTCATGTTACGTGGTGGTGAAGGATCGACATAAGAATCTGCATTGCCATCAAAATTCCGCAGAGATATCCCTCTATCAATCTCCTTTGCAAAGGTAAATAGGTTGTATGGATGCAATATTGCAAATCTTGATTCTAAAAATAGAGTGATCCAAAAGACACGGTGAGAAAAATCAAACTATTCCTAAGGAGATTTGGCCTAGTGCTTTCCAAGAAGAAGTGCCATGGGATTATATATAAACAAATAAATCGACCAAAGATGCCATCCGGCAGGCCCTATCTAAGTTCTATGCAAATAATCATCATCAGCCAATACAGTCACCTTAGCGTCTCAAGACCATTGGGGTGGACCACTTTCTTCCAATCCGTTGCATTACAATTCCCCATCTAATCTCCAGAATATAGCCAACTTGCCGCAGCCAATAATTCCTCGCAAGAAATCCAATGCTCCTCAAAGAGAATCCAATGTCAGCACCTACAATAGCAATTAAAGAGCATCTCCAGACTCCCTCGGACATAAAGAGATGGATGTGTATAATAGATCTTGAAGAAAACAATCCTGATGATATCCATTCGTCTGGCAGCGATATTTCAAAGCTCTCATTAAAATATTGTACTGTTAAGAATAAATGCGCCAACTATGTGTTAGTGTGCTTTGTAAGAGCATCTTTCAAATATGCATGTGAGTCTTGTATTGTTTCAATATTTGGTTGTGATAAAAGTCTATAATACCCTTGGCACCGCCTATATAAGGGTATCGTCCTTCAGTTGTTGAATAAGACCAGTTTTTGGGTAATTTCTATAGCGTACACATCTCGATTGTCTTTCTAAACTCTTTCCCTTCTCTTCCTCAAGGTCTGGTGTCATTCGATGTTTAGAGCGGCATTGTTAGCTTGATAAAATGAATCGGTCGTGTGAGTATACTCTCCACTTATTACTCTGTAGACCCTGTGGATCAAAAAACTTTAGCGAATTGAAAGTTTTATGGGACAAATTCATGATATCCAGAGATTAGAAGACAGTCCCCTGTTTAAGGCCACGGAGGGCTGCCCATTCTTATTAAAGGCAATTTATGGTCCACAAGCACAGCAACGTCCTACTTCAATATAGGCAAAAACTCTTCTAAGATTAATGATAATACCAAATTCTTAATGTGCGTCCAACACATGCGCAGTGAACGTGCACATGCCACACATAGGTCTTGTGCTTGCAAATTAAAAAAATAAACGAGCCAAATGGCATTGCATGCGACCCGCTACAATATGTTTAAATAATCCATTGATGTTCAAGAAAATTCATTGATATATAGTAACGAGATACTCTATTTTTTTTATTTTACCATTTTAAATTAAAAGCCCAAAATTTTAAATATCTAATGATTTGTCGATGTTGTTGAGGGTAGAATTGGGAGACGAAATGTTTTAGATAAGATATGGTTAGGGTACAAGTGTCAATTTGAGATGTTTAAAAGCATGCTGATTTTTCGTTCCTTTATAGGCGGTATGGCATGGATTGGTGTGGAGAAAAGTACCAAAAAAGTTATAAACCTACTGCATTGATATCATTTCAGTCCTAAACCTTTTAATTGAACAAATTTAGTCTTAAACCTTTTCACACTGATACCAATTTAGTCCATCCTGCCAATTTAGGCCAGAAATCACTGATGTGGATATTGGCCATCTTACGTGGCACAGCCGGCGCTAACTTGGATAATTTTTTAATATTTTTTTTGAATTTTAATATTATTTTCCTTTTTTCCCTTCTTTTTTTCCTTTTTTTTCCCTACCTTCTCCTTCTTTATGCTTGTGGCCATTGGCCGATGACCAATGGCTGGGCCGGCAAGGGCATCATGGCCCTCGCCGACCACATGGGAGGGTTGCCCTCTCCGGGGAGGGCAAGGGTTAGACACTTGCAGCTTGGGATCTGGTGAGGGTGGCCCTCCCCTAGGCCGTGAGGGTCTAGGGCTAGACCCTCATGGCCTGGGCTAGGGCATCCGTCACCGGATTTGGCAGGTCACTGCCACTCTCGCTAGATCTAGTGAGGGCCGCCCTTGCCCAGGTTGTGTGACGCCATCGCCTATGGTTGGTGGCTGGCCATAGCCACCGGCTATAGGCCCAAAGAAGGAGAAGACAGGAAAAAAAAAAGAAAAAAGAGAAAAAAATATTAAAAGGAAAAAATATAATTAAAAAATATTTAAAATTGCCTACGTCAGTACCGGCCATGCCACATAGGAGATCGGCATCCACATCAGCGATTTCCGGACTAAATTGGCTGAATGAACTGAATTTGTACCAATGTGAAAATGTTAGGATTTAGGACTAAATTGGTACCAATGCAATAGGTTTAAGACTTTTTTGGTACTTTTCTCAATTTGTGTGTCATAGGGATGATTGATTCTCGGTCTGGTCTCACCTAGGAATCGAGAACCGGACCAAAAGGATTGGTTCCTAGTTCTGGAATCAAGGACCTGTCCGATATGGTTCCCAGGCGATCCAATGGGAGATGAAATTGAAATTAAAATGCAATCCCTCATGCATATTCATATCCAGACATTGAGAACCCAAACTACTCCTTTCGAACAATAAGTTCATGAATTTGACCACATCACAAACCCATTATGATACTAATTGGTCAGTGTTGTACTCCCTTTAAGATTTTATAGATTATTCATAGTGGTTAATTTTATGAGCAGCTTACCGAACACATAGGACAAAGATAGAAAACAAAGCGGGACACGTGAGAAAGGAAGGGAAGAAATTTGCGTGAGAAATAAAAATAATAAATAAAATAAGAAATCATCAATCCTGTGCAAGTGGTCTAATTTCCCCCCGGAACTAGGGATTGGACCGAAAATCACTGGTTCCAATTTTATGAAACCGAATACCGGACCGACGTCCCTGGGAACTGCCTAGAATCAACCAGTCCAATCCAAGTGGTTCCCAATTCGATTGGTCCGTGTTGTTCACCCTTAGTGTGTCATGTGTAGAGCAATGTGCAAGTTTTCAATAACCATATGATAGAACGAGCATTTATAGAGAACGGTTGAAATTTACAATCATTAAATTAATGAAGAAAGAAGAGCATGCAAAAAAGTACAATGAAAGAGAAGTTTCCCATTTAACTACTGGTCTCCAAAAATTAGATAGACGAAAGTTACGCAACTAGAACATTGAACTACAACTATAAAGTTGGCTCTTGACTTTTTTTTTCTTAACTCACTTTTAGACTTTTACCTTACCTCTTTACAGAGTATGGAAGTCAAAACCTATATCTGAAACTAAACGTCCCTACCCCTAGCCCCCCGAGAACCCCTACCCCTAGCTCCCCGAGAAGGTAGAGAATCAAACTCTCAATCTCCCTATTCCCAAAAGGGTGGAACCATTGGATGTTGGTTCAAGCGAAACCAGACATCACACACGAGTATCACATGCACGTACCGACATCAATTTTATTACTATATGATAGTACTTTGAAAAATTTACTGGTTCACATGTAGAAGGAGACATTTTGGAGGCCATACAAGCCCTATTTTATGCATCATCTCGAAGCTACATCCTTTTGCACTTGCTCTTCAATGGCAACGATAAAGTTTCTCCTCCTCGATATCTTTGTACTCGCCCTTGTTGGTAATCTATTGCTCAAATGGATAAAAGTCCCCCAAGATGATGATCGAAAGGCAAGTCTGCACCCTTTCTCTCTCTTGAAAATTTTCTCGTTCAATTTTTTGTCTTATTTCTAATGAGAAAAGTATCAAAAAAATTATAAACTTATTACATTGGTACCAAATTCAGTTATAAATCTTTCAATTAGATCAATTTAGTCATAAACTTTTACGCGTTGGTACCAATTCAATCCATCCAGCTAATTTAGACCGGAAATCGCTGAAGTGGACGCCGGCGGTCCTACGTGGCACCGCCGACGCTGACGTGGATAAATTTTATAATATTTATAATAATTTTTTTCAAATTTTTGTTAGTTTTTTTCTTTTTTTTCCATCTTTTTTTCTTTTTCTAGAAACTATTGGCCTAGCGAGGTTGCTGGCCGACCATTACTGGCTACAAGCTAGTTTGGGACGAGGGCTGCCGCTCCCTTGTCGGCCATAGGCGAAGGCATCAAGCCTTCGCCTAGATCCCAGTAAGGGCTTAAACCCTTGTCTGTTGGCCGACGAGGGCTTCACTGCCCTCACTTGGATCTAGGCGAGGGCTTTGCCTCCCTCACCTATGGCAGGAAGGGTTTCGGTCATCGCCTGGATCCAGGTGAAGGCGTCAACCCTCACCCATGGCCGACGAGGGCATGATGGCCTTCTCCTGTGGTTGGCGAGGGCACGGGGGCCCTTGCCCAGACCAGGTGAGGGTCGTCGGCCCTCGCCTGTGGCTGGCGAAGGTTTCTAAAAAAAGAAAGAACAGAAAAGAGAAAACAACATTAAAGAAATCTGAAAAAATTATAAAAAATTGTCTACATCAGCGCTGGCAATAGTGGTGGCCACGGTTCGGAACCGCCGGTTCCGGTTCGTGGCCACATATGAACCGGAACCGGAACCGCCCCTAGCGGTTCCGGTTCCGGTTCCGGTTCGTGGCCACATATGAACTGGAACAGGAACCGCCCCTAGCGGTTCCGGTTCTGGTTCCGATTCGTAATTTAAAATTTTAAAAAATAAATTATAAAATAAAAAATAAAATAATTATAAAAATATGAAATAATGAATTATTCAATATAAATTATAATCAAAATGAAAATTGTAGGGGTGATCGGTTCCCGATCGGAATCGGGAACCGAACCGGTAAGACCGGTCTTTTAATTTTAGAACTAAGAACCGAACCGGCAAACCATAGAACTGAGAACCAGACCATTGGTCCGGTCCGATTCTAGGCGGTCCAATGAAACTCTTTCTCTTAATTAGCAAAGGATTGTAGCCACAAAAGGCATACAACTTCACATTCTCATGGCTTGGCTTGGATTTTATAAACAACCCCTTTGATGGTCTCTTCATTCCCATTCGATGTGGGACTCTTGGCATTTGCATGAAGACAAAGCCAAAAGTCTCATATTGAAGGCGTTTAAGGCAAACCGAAAGTCCCACATCGAATGGGAATGAAGAGACCATCAAAGGGGTTGTTTATAAAACTCAAGCCAAGCCTTGTAATTAGAGTTCAATACACCCAAGCCAAGCATTGCAATTGAAAATCAATGCACTTACAATGCATGGCAATTAGAGTTTAATTTGTTTTATAAAAAAAATTAAATAATGAAATTTTTTTTAAAAAAATTTCATTATTATTTTTTTTTATAAAATTTTTATTTATTTTTTATTTAGTAGAACCGGCCCGGAACCGGATGTTCAGGGCTGGTTCAAATTTTTTGGGAACCGGAACGGGGCCCGTATGCCACGGGCTGGTTCCGGTTCCGAACCACAGGCCCGGTCAACGGTTCCGGGCCCGGGTTTGACCGGTCCGGTTCCGGGCCGGTTCCGAGCCAAACCGGCCCGTGGCCACCACTAGCTGGCAGTGCCATGTAAGCCTACCAGTGTCTACATCAGTGATTTCTAGTCTAAATTGGCCAGATTGACTAAATTGGTATCAACACAAAAGGGTTTAGGACTAAATTGATCTAATTGAAAGGTTTATAACTAAATTGATATCAATGCAATAGATTTAGAATTTTTTTGGTACTTTTCCTTATTTCTGACATGAAGTATTCTCTTTTGTTTAAGTAAAATTCTTGCCTAAAGAGCATTCCGATAAATCGAATAAATCTAATTGAACCTTCATTAATCCTATGAATTCCACACCTTAATTTGATAAATGGAATAGACATCAATAGGAATTATTCATAATGATTGATGACTGCTCACCGACTTTAATATATAGAATGCTAACACTGTGTTTTATGAGGTATGAATCAAATAATTAGCAGAAATGTCCTAAATCTATTGTATAAATGTCAATTCAATCATAAACTTTTAAATTCTGTCAATTTAGTTCAAACCTTTTAATGATTTGCCAATGTAATCCTTTTGGTCAATTTTAGATGAAAATCGCAAACATGAACGCTAGCCAGCCAACCTATGTGGTATGGTCGGCACTGACGTTGACAATTTTTGCAATTTTTTTTCTTTTTTTCGTTTTTTTCCTTTTCTTTGCTTTTCATTTTTCTTTTTTTTATTCCTCAGTAGTGACCAACAGAGGTTGTCAATCACAACCCATAGTGAAAAAGAAAAGAATAAAAGAACAAATCAGAAATTTTAAAAGAATGCATACATTGTCTACATCAGCATCGACCATGCCACATAGGACGGCTAACATTTATGTCAGGGATTTTCTACCAAAATTGGCCAAAAGATCTATATTGGTAAATCGTCAAAAAGTTTAGGACTAAATTAATCATATTGAAAAGTTTAAGACTGAATTGGTCGTGTACAATAGATTTATGACTTTTTTTGATAATTTTTCCGATATGACTTTTTTTTTTGTCTGTCCTACTCTAACTCTTAACTTACTCTCAGACTTTTGCTCTGCCTCTTACAAGGCATAGGAATCAAAACTCACATTTGAAACTATATGTCCCCACCCCTAGGCCCTCTATCTTACACCTGAGCAATTATATTCATTTGGTTAAGAGCACCTTCACAGTCATTTACACATTTCTCTTACATGTTTCAAATGTCTCCCTAATATGCGACCAGGCCTTCATTGTGTACATGGTTGCCCGGCTCAAAAATGATGTTTTCACATCGTTGCCTCACCACATCAACATGCTCCAAAAAATCATTGGCAGGTCAGACAATCAACAACCAATTCGTATTTTATGTTACGGAAGCTAAGCGATCGAACAATAAATTTGATAAAACAAGAAAATAAATAGGACACCACACTTATGTGGTTCGGTCATAGTGACCTACATCTACGGAGAGAGCAGCAACGAATTCGACTATAGATCAAGCGATATAATGGAGATTGTAACCACACTCGAGTTACTCAAGCATTCTAAGTGTTTTCCAAGCCCAATTACATTTAATAACTCACGCAGTATTTAGCCCCGCAATTTTTCACGAAATAATCTTTTGATCTCATGAATGAATTATACACGAATCGTACCACGAGATTTAATTGCTATAAAAACTTGAACTCTTGGTATAATTCCACAAACAAAACCATGAATCCACTGTTAAGCACCTAGCACCTATGGATGACCCACGGCACTTAGAGAGGTAACGGCGCTTCAAGAGGACTTCCCTGTTCAAAGCATCCTCTGAATAGGGATGTCAAAACTGAATCGTATACCTGAACAGAAATATGAACTGACCCGAACAAGCCCGAAAGTTTATGTTATTTTCGGTTTGGGTCTTATTATGTTCGGGTAAGAGTTATAAAATGGGTTTTGTAACATGTTTATGTTCGGTTTGGATCCTAACACGTAGAGATGGCCACGGTTCGGAACCGGCGATTCCGGTTCGTGGCCACATGTGAACCTGAACCGCCCCTAGCGGTTCCGGTTCCGATTCCGAGTCGGCCGGTTCCGGTTCGTAATTTAAAATTTTTTAAAATAAATTATGAAATAAAAAAATAAATAATTATAAAAATAGAAAATAATGAATTATTCAATATAAATTATAATCAAAATGAAAATTGTAGGGGCAATCGATTCCCGATCGGAACCGGGAACCGAACCGGCAAGACTGGTCTTTTAATTTTAGAACTAGGAACCAGACCGACAAATTATAAAACCGGGAATCGGATCTTTGGTCCGGTCCGGTTTTAGGCGGTCCAATGGAACCCTTTGCTATGAACTAGTAAAGGATCGTTGTCACAAAAGGCATATAACTTCACATGCTCATGATTTTGCTTGGATTTTATAAACAACCCATTTGATGGTCTCTTTATTCCCATTCGATGTGAGACTCTTGGCATTTGCATGAAGACAAGTCAAAAGTCTCATATTGAAGGCATTCAAGGCAAACCGAGAGTCCCACATCGAATGGGAATGAAGAGACCATCAAAGGGGTTGTTTATAAAACCCAAGCCAAGCCTTGTAATTATAGTTCAATACACCCAAGCCATGCATTGCAATTGGAGGTCAATGCACTTACAATACATGGCAATTAGAGTTCAATTTGTTTTATAAAAAAATTAAATAATGAATTTTTTTTAAAAAAAATTTCATTATTATTATTTAAAAAAAAATGAATTGGAACCGGAACCGCCGGTTCCGATTTCGGTTCCAAAATTGTGGTACCGGAACCGGGCCCGTAGGCCACGGGCCGGTTCCGAACAGCGGGCCCGATCAACGGGCCGGGTCCGGATTTGATCGAGCCGGTTCCAGATCAAAATCGACCCGTGGCCACCTCTACTAACACGGACTGAACCGAAACACGTTACTTTACCAAAAACATACTTTGTCTTCGCCGTTCCGCGAGTAGAATCGAAGAGAGTTCTGGAGTCCAGAGAGTTGCCCATGACATTAGACTTTGTCTTCACTTCACGTCTTTTCACGTGTCTCTCTCATATTTTCTTGGTACTTTGTGATGACTCTAGCAACCTACACTCTGTCTAGTCTCCCCCCAAACTCTCTAACTCCCCAAAGCATACTCTCTCTCCAGTACCTAGTACCTAGCAGCTGGTCCTGCTGATAAGCCTCCACATCTCTCCATGCACTTCGAAATTCAAAATAAATGACCTTCCACTTCTGTCTCTTTCTCTTCGCTCTCCAAGAACACAAAGAAGACAGGCATAGGGACATTTAACATTTTCAGTTTTAGTGACGGGATTGGGGACCGGTGGTGCTGTTGGTGCTACTCAGCCCGAGGCTACTGTTCTAGATCCCGGGATGCCACCGGGTGGTTGAGTTCGGCAACATGCAGACCAGCGGCGCCTTCGTCATCATCCACGCCATCATCTTCTTCGGCCTCATCACCATCTTTAAATAGGGAAAAGGGAAAAAAATGAAAACTTTAGCAGTCACCAACCTTGGTCAATCTTGGGTTCTTCCCGATCTGCTACCCTCCCCCCACTCCCTCCTCTCCATCATTGGGCCGGGGGCTGCAGCCCATGTCCAGCCAAGTCCTTCGACGGAGAAGGAGGAGTCAATTGAGGCATGTGAGGAGAGAGTGATGGCGGAAAAACTTGGTGAAGAAAGACCAAAAAAGGGAGGACAATCTCTTTCACTAGACACCTCTCACGATCTTCTTCTTTTTTCTAAAATAGGGAATCGAGCATGATTGTGCCCTAGAGGCTAGAAATGTAAATGCAATAAAAAAACAAAACAAAACAAACTCAAAACCCAACCCGAGGTTTCAGCTTAGGTTATTTGGGATTTAGATAATGTTTGGGACACCAAGAACACACATCTCTTATGGGTTGGGTTGGGCCGGGTAGTGTGAAAATCCGATCCATTGACACTCTTAGCCCTAACCTGTATATAATATATGGTCAACGAAGTCAATCACGTAAAGTAAAAAGTAATTCACGTTCAGCATCCAAAAAGAATTCGGTCAACAAGTCAAACTTGATGAACATCCCCCCTTCAGATAAACTTTAGCCGTGACTTCCACAAGAAATAGGAAAGAATTTATTCTTTCTACTTTCCTTTTCCAACGTGAAGTCCAACAGCAAGAAGAAAATCCCACCGCCAGGAGATACTCACAATTTGGTCCAATTCAAAATACACGTTGGACTTTCCAACTTCGGTGCCGAAGATTGCAGCACATAGCAGGAAACCTTATTTCCGAAACTTGGTCTTACATTAATTAATATTTCTGAAATTTAGATTTTTGCTTCGGATTTAAACTCGAGACATATTCGAACATTTTAGGTATTTTAGGTATATATAGCTTATAAATAACCAAAATTTTGGTGGAAAACCCATTTTTGCTACATTTCCTTATATAGCTTGGTACCATCCGAAAAGAAATCATATCCACCTTTATTACACTTTTCACATGGAATTTTTTCATCCGGATTGTATCCGTGTTTTATCCAGCCTTATCTTATCTTGGACAACAATCAAACATCGGATAAAATAAAATTTACCCTGTCCAGACTTTCACCCTGATCACCAACCATGGCCGTAGTATTCATTTGGCTTTGATCTAGACCAGACCGAACCATTTCATAAGAAGTTTTGGAATATGTACAGCGAAAATCCCTCAAGGCATCTGTCGCGACCTAAAAAAAATTGTTGTTTTTCGATCTTAGGCTAATGGATTACTAGATCAATTAAGTTAACTAACCTAGCTCGAGTTCTCCCAAACTCTACCAAATCGCAACTTAGGTCCAATTGTGAGCATACAAATATTTTCATCGGGAGTCATCACTAATCATTTAGGGTAGTTTGATTAGAAACCTAAATAAAATAGCGGGAGTACTATTTTATTTCTACGAACCAGAAAAATACTCAATTTGACAATTTTGAAAAATTCTAACTTAAAGTTCAAAGGTGCAGAAATTTCTTTTTGATTTTCTTTTATTTATATGAAAGCTAACCTATATATAATGACGTGCAAAAATTTACATGCGATTAATGCAACCTAACATGCAAACTATATGTCATGTGATGACGTGATCTATTTCTAATGACAGGCATATTATTTTTTTATATTTTTTAAATAAAATTCGGAATTAAAAATGCAAATTATCTAAACATGCAATTTTAAACTAAAGAAATTAACCTATTCTAGAGCAATCTTTTTTTGTATTTTTTTAATGAAAATTCGAAATTAAAATCAATTAAAAAAATATAACCGCTAAATCTCTCGAATTAAGTTTCGATCTGAAGCCTACAGATTGATTCTAAAATTCGAAATACCCGCTATGGAGATAATTCTATCTAAAGCCTGATAGATAGATTTATTTCCATGTGTGCGATTGCGGATTAGGAAATTTTCCTAATCGATCACATCTTGAACAAAATTCGATATCTCAAATATCTTGGATATATTTAGAAGATTTTGAAAATTCTAAATTCTATCCAAATTTGATAAATAATAAATATCTAAGATTTCAAAAAGGAAATAAATCATAATTGGAATATACCTATTATTCAAATATGCAAAATTAGATATCAATAGCACAAATTAGGCAACAAAATATTTAAAATCAAATCGGGATAAGATGATTACCTAATTTGCCGATTTCTTTCCTAATTTGAATTTGGAGCGGATCGGAATTGCGGATCGGCGGTGTGTCAAGAACGGTGTCCGGCGCGGCGAGGCAACGACACGGTAAGCGGCAGTGTAGCGGCGTCCAGCACAGCGGGGCAACGGCACGGTAAGCGGCAGTGTAGCGGCGTCCGGCACGGCAGTGTGGCTCCTGGCGGCGGTGCAGCAAGACTGGAACAGCGGCGGTGCTGTGGGCGATGAGCTGAGGCGGTGTCGGCATAGCGGGCTCCAGGCGGCGCTGCTGTGGAGCAGCAGCAGCGGACGGTGCAGCGATAGCGGCAATCGTCGGTAGTGGCACGGCGGCAGAGTGCAGCGGTGGGGCGTCCGGTGTGACGGCGTGCAGCATTGGGACTCTCCGGCGGTGTGGTGTGGCGATGGGAGAGCTCCGGACGACGGCGGAAGAAGCGAGAACAGCAGCGTCGTCGGTGACTCCGGGAGGCGACGTGCGGCGTGTAGCGATGGCGGTGTGGCGTGGCGGTGGGTGAGCCGCGACGATGTTGGGCGGCGCGGTGAGGTGCGGCGAGCGGCGGTCCTCGTGCGGCGGCGGCGGCGGCAGCGGTTCTCTCTCCTTCGCTCTTCTCACGTGGATCTCTTGCGTGTTTCTCTAAAAAAATTAGCTCTGAAAATTATGAGACCTCCTTGATTATGATGCATAATTACATATTTATATTTCAACCCTAGGTTAATTAGCCGAACTTTTTAGTTCTAATGGGCTTAGGTTTAGGTTTTACCCTTTAATTTAATCTAAGTGGGCTGAATTAATTCGGGCTTTTCTTTAATTAAGCTTGACGGGCTAATTTAAGTTCAAATTAAGATAACCAAGCTCTTTTGACATGTGATTTTCAGCTCCGTCTTCTGAGTGAGCCGAGTTTCGTTCGGTACCCGAGCTCGATTTACGTGATGAATTTTTAAGCTCGCTTACCACCGCCGATCCGATGCGGAATGCAATTAATCTAAATGAACCTAAACTATATGTTATACAATTTTATTATTTTTGTTTAGAGTTAAAATTTAATCCCTAATTTTCTATGTAATTAACCACTAAATAATGAGCCGAAATTTAGGTATCAACAGCATTTGCTTTGTAGATAAAAAAGGAGCTTCGATGGATTTGCTGCAATGTTAACGGAATAGGAAGCGAAGAAGATGGCTGGTAATTAACATCATGGTTTAGTCTATCATAAATTTACATATATATGTATATATGTATTGCTTGTAACAAATACAAAATCATTTCTGTGGCACAAAACTTAGGATTGGAGGGCGTGGTGTCCGTGTTCCCCAGCCAGAAGCAGCAGCTCCACACCACGAAATCACGGGACTTCATGGGCTTCTCACGACAAGTGAATAGATCGGAAACAGAAGGCAATGTCATCGTCGGAGTATGGCGTGTGGCCGGAATCGGAGAGTTTCAGTCAGGAAGTGCTGGGCCGCCCCCGCCCGCCGAGCAAATGGACCGGCACTTGTCAAACTTCAAACAATTTCACTTGCAATAAGTACGTCATTATTTAACATTCTTCTTAAGAAAATTGCATGAATATATCTTATGTGTATATATATTGTATGCTTTAATGTGCTACGATAACGGTATTTACGTTCGCGAGCGTGCTGAGAGATTGTTGTCACATCGACATTTTCTTAAAAAAAGTAGATAAAAAAATTGAACAAACTTCTATTTGACTAAAAATTTTGGTTTACTTGACTCGTTTTATCGATTGATTGATAGATTTATCTTGCAATGAGATGGTCGTTTTTTAATTAGCATGCATAGTTTCATGGTCAATTAGAACCATCTTCTCAATGGGTTTAATCTTTTTACTTCGTTTCTATACAATCTCCAAAAAAATAGAAAAGCAAAAGAACTGTATCGGAAAATCAAGAAACGTATGATTAGAATTATCTAAAATTTGTATTGACTATATTAAAAAATTAAAACTATATATGTTATGAAGCTAGAGAGATGAGACCACAGAATCAAGAAGAAATATGAAGTACCACGTCAATATGATAATGAATACACTCATATGTCCAATTATTTTTATAGCAAGGTTATCAGGGCGAAATACTACCGAGCAAACCACAGATATCCGAGGGATTTTGTATCCCCAAGAGGCTCCAACGGCCATGGGTCGCACACGGCACCGACGATAGCCGGAGATGAAGTAAGTATGGCCAATCTATTTCGCCTAGCTCAAGGCATAGCTCGCGGCAGAGTTCCATCGGCCCGCATAGCGGTGTACAACGTGTGTTGGTCCATTGGTTGCAATGACGCCAACATCCTTGCTGCATTCAACAACGCGATCGCCAACGGAGTAGACACCATTTCCGTCTTGATCGGGTCCCCCACTAAAGACTATTTGAGGGATCCAATTGCGATAGGAGCTTTTCATGCCATTCGAAAAGAGGACTACTCAAATCAACTTCTACAGGCAATAGCGGATCCAAGTTTACCTCCATCACCCACTTCTCGCCATGGTCTCTCTCGGTCGCTGCTAGCACCATCGACAGGAAGTTCTTCACTAAAGTGCTATTGGGTAATAATAAGACTTACGAGGTAATAAAAGTTCCCTCTAAAAAGAGTAGTTACCTTCTGGGTTCGATCTTGCACGTAGAGAACAAAATTTCTGCAGACTAAATCGTCTAATTCAAGCCAAAAATATGTGGGACTCACAATGGTCCCCTTTGGAAAGCCCCGGTTCCCACGCAATTATTCCACCGTGATTAGATCTGATTACCATATCGTCCATAAATTAGGATGTACAAGATATTCTCCTAAGTAGCAGATGTAAAAGATTTGTTTTCTATGTACCTAACATGCGGTACGGTAAATCGAAATGGCAGGGATCTCCATAAACACTTTAGATCTCAAAAGTAAGGTGTATCCATTGATTTATGGAGGCTATGCTCCCAATGTCTCTACTGGATTCGATGCGTCCATGTAATTTACTGACCAACGAAGACTATAGTAAATTCCGCCAGCGGTCACTAATTTCCGTGCATCTTGCCCTCAAGTCACTAAATTTTTTAAGGATGCTAAACAACTAAAGGCTTGAGTTTTTATCTGAAGAAAATGCTCTCTGGGAAAATTGGACCCCAACTTGGTGAAGGGCAAGTTTGTGTTCTGTGATGCTCGAGAATAGAGGACCATTCTTTGCTGGTGCTATTGGTGCTTTGCTGCAAGACTATGGACCCAAAGACAGTGCCGACTCTTTCCCCATATCCGCATCATACCTAGACCCAAAGGCCGGCAACGATATCTACTTGTACATGAGCAACACCAGGTCTTCTTTTTTTCTAATTTCCTTTATTTTCTTTTCTCTTTTTTGCCTGTCGCACAAAAAAGCTTCAGGTGATCCAATTATGGCAATGGCGTGAGCACTAAATTGTTTGAAAACTCTCTTAGCAGCCCAACGGCAACCATATGCAGGAGCTATGAGGGACCCGTTGAGCTTGCGCCCTACATGGTGTCCTTTTCATCGAGGGGTTCAAATCCAGTTACACCTGATATTCTTACAATAATTTTACATGTTGTATTAGTCTACAAGATTGTGAATGGAGAGTTGTATAAACCAACATTGAACCTATATGGTATTCCTATAACAATAATATGTGATATCTTGTTAATTACAGCTAGATTTGGCAGCCCAGGTGTTCATGTTTTGGCTGCATGATCTTTGGTCAATCCGATTTCGTAGGTTCAGGGAGATGTCAGATATGTACCTTACAACATTGCATCAGGGACATCAATGGCATGTCCACATGCAATTGCAATTGCGGCTTACATTAAGTCATTCCACCCCTCATGGTGTCTTGCTGCTATTAAGTCTGCCCTTATGACCACTGGTAATGTTCATTATATTGTTGAATGAATTCAATTTTCTTATGGCCACATTGACAATTTTTAAGTAGAACGGAGGAAAATGTGTTATAAAAAGATGCATGAAAAGCTATTTGTCTCTCTGGTTGAATGCTACACCATTTGAAAAGTAGCATCATCTAATGTGTTGAGTACTCAATGAATGATTTGATGTGAGTACATTGACTAATCTGATTGGAGGACGATACTATCATTTTGTCATTGGTGAAAACTAGGACCAATAACAGACATTTGTAAGAATGCAGGTCTAGTAAGTAATGTTTCTAATGGCATTGTGCAAAGAACACCAAGAACTCCAGGCATTGGGCAACTTGGCAATCTTCAACTACTCTTGACTCCATTCTAAGCTGGCCTGACTCGCCGTGTTTATGGATGATCTCTCGGATGAACTTATATGGGCTCCCTCTCCGGCTGCATCTTTTTCTGTTGCGCACGCCTGGAACCACATTAGAACAACAGGCCATACAACCCCTTGGTACTCCTTTGTTTGGGATAAGCACATCACTCCTCGTCATAGCTTCCTCTTAGGGATAGTCTTTCTTAACCGGCTGCCTTCCCAGACTCTTCTCATACAAAACCGGCGAATTGATACAGCTTTGTGTGCATTCTGTGGATTAGTCCCGGACTCAGTCAACCATCTGTTCTTTGTTTGCCCGTCCACGAGCAGATTGGCCTCCTGTTGGGCTACGAAATGCAGCCTCCCTTAGCGCAATAGACCCTGGCACGACCATATCACCTGGGTTATGAAAGTTTGTGGTAGCACATCCTTTGCTTATCGCCTATCCAGATTTGCTTTTGGAGCTTTATGTTATATCATCTGGACCGAAAGGAATAACTATATCTTCAGGAACAAGAATGTCTACATTCCGGATATGCGCAAACATTTTATTAAGGTGGTGAAGGATAAAGCGTTATCTATGAGGACAATTGTTGATTCTCCTGCAAACCTGAAGATTCAAAGGAATTGGGGGCTCTCTCCCTCAATCTTTGATGTCAGTCTTGTACCCCCTTAGGCTGTTGTTCTTCTTATTTTGGGTTCGGTGGCCCACTTTTGGCTCTTTGTATAGTTTTGCTAAGCCATCCTTGACCCCATTTGGGCATATCATGTCCTTCTTGGGTCGACGGGTGTCTTTGGCTTTAGTTTGTACATGGTGCTTTTGATAAGTAATACAATTTCTTACCTTTACAGAAAAAAAAGACATATATCGGGCCTGATTCACTTTCATTTCTTGATAATTTCTAGCTCTTCCCATGAGTGCGGACATCAACTTTGAAGCCGAATTCGCATATGGGGCAGGCCACCTTCATCCCGTTCAATCGCTAGATCCTGGCTTGTTGTACGATGCCAATGAAACTGATTATTTCAACTTCTTATGCGGACAGAATTATAGCACGGAAAAATTGCGACGACTCACAGGTGATAATAGCACTTGCTTGGGATCAAACAATGGAATAACGGCTTGGGACCTGAATTATCCATCATTTGCGCTTTGTACTGCACTGAAGGCCTTTAACGGCGCCTTTACTATGATCGTGACAAACGTCGAGTCACCTACATCAATGTACGCCTCTGTTGTTGAGTCAACGACTCGACGAAAGTGGATCGTAACTTTGCAATGAAGTTAGGAGTCGTAGAATCGATAGAGAAATAAAATAAGAAATAATAAAAGGACACGAAAAATTTACGTTGTTCGATCTGAATGTCGAAACCTACATTCACGGAGAGAACTGACAAATAATTAACAAATAAATCGAAGAATTATAGAATTATAATCACCCACGCTTAAGTGTTTTTCAGCCCTAATATATACCAAATATCCATAGTATTTAATAACTCAACTCGATTGACTCTCTCCCTTTACGCACAAATATCTCCGAGCTCACGCCTCTCTTCTGGAGCTCTCTTCTCGGCTTGCTTGTTTCTCGGCAGAAGGACACCATTGGTGCTATAACTTGCGTACGGCGATCACTTTGGTGCCATAACTTTTTTTCGGATCACTTTGGTGCCAACTTTTTTGAAAAATGATCACTTGAGTGCCAATGCCGACATGGCACGCCGGAAAATCTGATGTGGCTCTTTTTTATTAATATTCGATGCTGAGATGGCTGGCCGGAGCTCGCCGGAGAGTCTAGTAAGCCCTTATAGAGAAAACGACGTCGTTCAACCTTTCTCCTCCCAATATAGGAACCCTAAATCGTCTAATTGGACATATTCCCCAATTGCAAACCCTAACCGGCCATATTATTTCCTTGTTTTCCCCGAAATTGACAGCTGAAGTTGCAAATGGATGGGAGGAGCTTCACTAGCGGCTCAAATTCGTTTGAACGAAGTGAAGAAGAAGGTCGGTTCTTCTGTTATTGTGGATTACCGAGTCCAAGAAGAACATCTTGGACTCGATTGAACCCCGGGAGAAGATTCCATGGATGCGCCATGTTTAGAGAAGGCTCGAAGTGCAAATTCTTCAAGTGGGTTGATGCGAAATTTTCAAATCGAGCAACAGAGGTGATAGTGAAGCTACTTGAAGGTCGACATCAACATGTACCTACATTAATGGACGAGTTGGACGATGTCGACTCATTGCAAGCTGAAATGAAGGCTTTCGCATCTCTGGCCAACCATTTGAAGAAGGAAGTTCGAAGGATGAAAATCGAAAGAAAGTGTTATCGATTGTTGATTGTGTTCTTAATAATTTTTATAGCCTATTTTATGGTCAAACGTACTGTCAGTGATGAGCAAAAGCTTCTTAGTCTACCATAATTTAAGATAGGGTTGTACTATGTACTTGTATTTGGCAATTTGTAGCTACGGTTGTGTTATTAGTTTGTTGCAATTTATGTATGTAACAAGAGGTTTGCTGCGATCTATGACAAATGGAAGGTTGGAATTTATTGGTTCTCAATATTGAGTTGCTTAGTATTTTGTTGCTGCATATTTTGATGCAATTTTGCCTCATTGGGAGCATATTTTGTTGCATATTTTTGCTCATTTGCTGTCTTTTGCTGCACTTCCTCATTTGCAGCATATGTTGCTGCATATTTTTGCTCATTTGCTGTCATTTGCAGCATATTTTTGCTCATTTGCTATCATTGCTGCAAATGAGGACATTGACAACAAATTTTGGCTCATTTGCTGCACTTCCTCATTTGCTTCATATTTTTGCTCATTTGCTGCATATTCACTTGCTCATTTGCTGTATTTTTTTCATCTGGTTAGATGGTTGCATAATATGGAGTAAGGCTCACTACTGAAAAAATTAGGTGCTGCAATTGCTGTAACTCTGCGTAGCAGCAAATTATGAAGTCGTCACAAGTTCAGCAGTTGACATTTTAGTGCCAAATGTATCTAATCGTGATCACTTAAGTGCTAGTCGTGGTTCAAAAGTGATCACTTAAGTGCCAGTTGTGGTTGAAAAGTGATCACTTAAGTTCCAGTCGTAGTTCAAAAGTGATCACTTAAGTGTCAATTGTGGTCGAAAATTGATCACTTTAGTGTCATGCCGTGTGTTTCTTTGAAAAATGGAGACTTTGGTTCTAACAAACCAATGTTTAAACCAGAGCATTTTAGAATCAAAGCAGTAACTGTACCAGCACTGCTCACCAGCACCAAATCGCCCCAAACCATACAGATAAACTGGTTCAAACAGCCCCCAAACCATATTCAATCAGCAGCACCAAACAACCCGCAAACCATATTCAAAATCCGGTCCAAAATGCTAGCACCAGCACGTGCGGGCGTGCTGGTGCAAGGACAATAATCCACTCCCAAATATGACAAAATCAGCAGCTACCATACTATACTCCCAAACAGTACAAAATCAGTAGCTGGTGCAAGCACCATATTGCACCTGAAAGTAGCACAAAAAACCAGTACTAGCAACACCAATTTCCACTCTCCACACTAGTACTATACTAAAACAGAACAAACACATGTGAAAAAAATATGGAAATCACAACCGCATTAACCACGGTAAATATCGAATTTAGTCATTACACACAACATCCCATTAGTCCATAACATTCTAGGACAAAAAAAAAATCAACCTCCTATTAGCCAAAACGGTAAACCTTCCTAATTTGACAAAGGACTGAACTATCATCTCAATACCCTCCCATTAGTCAATAGTGATAAGTCGACCATATCCTTTTCCTTTCGACGGCTTCTTGAATTGATTCATAATTCTTTGACTCTTTCGAACTGGAGGAACAGCAGGTTGTTCTTCTGAAGATGCAGGTTCTTCAATAGCTGGAGCTGCTTCTTCTTGAACTGTTGGAACTGCATCTTCTTCAACAACTGGAGCTGCTTCTTCTTCTTGAACTGATGGAGTTGTATCTTCTTCAACAGCTAGAGCTGCTTCTTCTTCAACTGCTCTAGCTGCATCTTTTTCAACTGCTGGCCTAGCAGGTTGTTCTACTGGCCGTTTTGCTCGAGATATCTTCTTAGGCGCAGCAACTATCTTCTTCTTACCGGTGTTGGCGGATGTTTTGGAGCTGTCAGCATTTGCTGGTTGATCAGGAACTTGTGTTGAGTTTTTTGTTGGTCGCAGTTTACGAACACTCTTCTCCGCAACCACCCTTCTTCTCTTCGGACCAGCTGCTTGCGACGTTGATTGGATTCTTTTTGGTGCAGCCATTGACTGTTGGCTTACACCAACTTGAGATATAAGAACCTCTGAACTCCTCCCAGGCTACAACAACATAATCATGGATGAGAAGAAGCAATATTGTCATAAAAGTGAAAAACTCAAAAATGAAATGCATGAGATGAACAAAACTTACGTGCAAAATAGTCATTCCAGTATTGAAGTCCGTATAAATTCCATAACCATATTGCCTCAATCTTCTGCCGATGACCCCTCTTGTTTGATATGGTGCCTCACTTTGAGGAACCTGAGCTGCTTGTTCAGTTGGTTTTCTTCTCAACTGATAAGGACAAAATAATGTCAACTAAAGCCAAAATCTGCTCACTAAATATTAATACAAATACATATAGCTTACTGGATATTTTCTCCTAGCCTGTGCAACAGTCGTCAAGGAGGTTGCCCTTGAACCTGGGCCTCCGGTTGGCTCTTTAGCTAGTTCTTGCACTTGGCCTTCAGCAGGCCCTTCAGCTAGACAATAAGCATGCCTATCAGCTGGCACTCCAGCAGGCCTTTCAGCAGCCTCTTCAGCTGGTTCTTGTGTTGGCGCTACACTTGATCCAATTTGAGTCCCTCCACTTGGCTGTTGAAGCAACTGATGTTGCTTTTTCAAATGACAACCACTTTTGTTGTGACCTATCTCACGACAATACGAGCATTTTATCTGTACACCTGACCTGCTCATCTTCTTACTTGTGGGCTCTCCCTCCTGCTTTCTGCGTCTCCTTTTAGGCCTTCCTATTTCTTTCTTAAGTGGTAAAGGATGAGGGGCTTCATGATGTGTCGGCTCTCAGAATTTTGTGCCTCTAATAGGTTGCATCATGTGCTGGTACGCAGCAAGATATGTGGTTTTGTGGTAGCAACCATGCAGGTAATCCTTGGGATTTTTGCCCTTCGCTTGGATGGCACAAATGGCATGTGCGCAGGGAATTCCAGATAATTGCTAAGCTCGACATGAGCACTTTAGTTTGTCTAATTGGACAACATACTTATCTGTCTTTTCCATGACCTCATAGCCATCATCTCCATTCCAGATAGGATGATAGAACCTACCACTCGCCAAGTTCTCATCCAATCTTTTAGCAATCCTAGGACCACACTGTCCAGTCCACTTTGCAATATCATCTCTCTGTTTTTGCAGCCTTGTCATGACTATTACTCGAATATCCTCAAGCATGCTGATGATTGGTTTGAACCTCGGCTCTAAAATTCTCCCATTGAAGGCTTCACTGAGATTATTATCAATGATATCGCACTTAAATTCTTCACTGAAGAAGGCCTTGCACCAATGCCTAGGTTCAGTTTGAAAAAGTGCTTCATAACCGTCCTTCGTCAAGTCAAGCAGCTGCTGTTTGTGAATTCTAAAATCAGCCATGTTGGTGCTCTTAGCTATCATCCAAAATTGCTTCTGTAGTTTCTCCCCTTTGTAGATTTTTGCCCAGTTTGCATATATGTGCCTCGCACACATCCTATGTTCAGCAAATGGCATCAACTCAGCTAAAGCAGGAAGAAGTCCCTACAAGAATGCATACATTAAGGCATTAATATAAAGGCATGTGCAATATAAAATGTCATAAATATTGTTTGTGCAGTTGCACCAGCATTACCTTTTGTTGGTCGCTCATGAATGCCCAACCTCCTCCATTAGTGATCTCAAGGTCCGCCATCAAATTTTTCAGGAACCATGACCAAGTGTCCTTGCTCTCTACCTTCACAACAGCCTAAGCAATTGGAAACATCTGATTATTGCCATCCCTCCTAATGGCACCCAACAATTCTCCCTTGCACACACCCTTCAAGAAACATCCATCTAACCCTATGACTCGTCTACAACCAGCAACAAATCCCCGCTTGCATGCATCAAAGCAAATATAAATTCGGTCAAAGTTAGTCCCATGGTTAGGCAGTGGCCGCTCCACAACCTCAACATAAACTCGACTACCCGGGTTTTGCAGCCCACATTCTCCAGCATATTCCCAAATTTGACCATATTCTTCCTTGTACATCCCTAGAATTTCTTTCATCACCTTATGCTTGGCTCTTTTACACTGATTGAGTGACACGTTAATCCCTACTTGCTCCCTTACCAACTGCTTCAGCTGAGCACTCTTCACATTAGGCATCGCTTTGATGGTATCGAAGAAGTGCTTGGACAACCAAGCACTCGTTACCCTTTTGTTGTCAAACATGATGGAACAAGTATGTTCCTCCTGTAATGACCTAATTTGGAATGACCCGTCCCTCTTTAAACGTGCGCCATATATCTTCCATGAACAACTAGGTTGAGAACACTTTGCTCTAACATAGTCCCGCGTATTTCGAGTGAACTGAAGAGTCCTCTGTTCAGCTATTGAATACTTGATAATCCCTTCTTTGAATTGTTTGGCATCATAAAATTTCAGACCTACAGTCAACACAGAAGAAGAAGAGCTAGGATCGTATAACGGATACTTACGTTTCCTTCTGCGCACAACGGGATCATCATCTTCATGCTGATTTTCAGAATTATCATTATGTTCATCATATCCACTTTCTTCATAATCAGTGTCATTACCTTCAGCTGGAGCTCCATCAATGCTATGTCCTGGTTCAGCTTCATGCAATCCTCCAAATGCAGCTATTGATTTTTTTCCAAATTCCCTTTGCTTTTGCCTTGACTGTGCAAGTTCCTCATCGTCATCATCACTTGGTAAATTTACATTTCCCACAACCTCATCATCTGATTCACTAGATGCAGCAACTTCCCACGACAATCCAGTGAACTCAAATCCAGTGAACTTTTCACTCGCTGCATGGCTTGCCTCCCTCTCATGTCCAGCTTCATCTATAATAGAACTAGCACCAACCTGAGTACTAGGTAAAGCAACACCATCCCTTACGTCTCCTCCCTCAGCCCCTTCATCAGATTCACCATCACTATAGGACTCAACGTACACAACAGCTTCTTTTCCATGAAGATAATGATAGATGATATCCTTAACACCATTATCATCGTGAAAGTTTCTAATACCGTCCTTCAAGCTGCTTCCAGGAACACAATAATGCAAACATCCTATTTTACATCTTAATTGTTGAACTATATCCCTCATGAGATTAATATATGCTGGCTTGCTTCTATCGAAATAAACAGTACCTTCAAGTCCTCCAAAGTATTCCCACTCGTCAGTGCCGATGACAAATTCTCCTCCATAGCGAACAATGATGCCGATAATTGTGTCTTTATCCCCCATATCGACCCTGCATTGAAGGAAAAAAGCCAAAAAATTCAATATTTTAGCTTTCGGGACCACACCACCTAGGAAAAAGAGCACAGCTTCACATGAAGGTGCCCTACATGGTCGACAAGATTGAAAAAGCCACCATCAGACCACATGGGTGACAATGACAGAGGTCCCCACATGGACCACAGTCTATTGCATATACTCAGCCCGGCACCAACACAATCGAATCCACTTCAAGCCCTAATATCCGAACAACTAGCCATAATTTATGAACTTCAAGCCTTAATTTCAGAAGTTCAACATCTAATTTCAAGTTCGAGCCCCAATTTCCCAAGTTCGAGCCCTAATTTACTACTTCAAACCCTAATTTCCCGAAGGCAGCACTAATCTACCACTTAATTGAGTGAAACATAGGACAAATGTAGCACAATGTGTCGAGCAATTCAACAAAATAGAAATTAATAGCCTTTATTTGAAGACCGACCTTCGTAATTTGCCACGGAGATGGGACCGACGCCGAAAGGACGAGTGATGCTCGGTCCACGGGATGAGGAAGCGACGCCGATCGACCGCGAGGGGAAGGCAAGAGGTGGCGATGGCGACGGTGACGGCGACGGTGACGGCGACGGCGACGAAAGGAGGGCGCCACAGGCGACGAGCAACGAGCGACGGGCGACGGCGACGGGACGAGGGAGACAGAGCAGGTGTGACGAGCGACGCGATGCTAAGGAGACCTTTGAACTGAGCGACGTCGTTTGCTGTCCTAAATGGAATGACGTCGTTTTGCTCGTCCACGTGGACATCAAATGTTGAGCCCAATATCCACATCACACTCTTTTTTTAAAATGAAAAATTCCACGTCAACATTTTGGCCGGAATTTTGGCCAGTGTCACTAAAGTGATCTATTTTCCTCCGACTTGTCACCAAAGTGATCCGAAAAAAAGTTATGGCACCAAAGTGATCGCCGTACGTAAGTTATGACACCAATGGTGTCCTTCTGCCCTTATTTCTCTATGTCCTCTGCTCCCCCTTTTATAGAAGAATGGATGTAGAAATGAGACAAATGGCGCCCATCTTCAGAAGCCAAGGGTCTTCGTGCAATTAATGATGGCATGTGCGTATGACCATCATGCACCGCCACAAGAAAAAATGACCATAGCTTCTGTCTTCCCTCGTTCTTCTTTTAATAACAAAAGGACAAAGAAAGCCCACAAAAGTTGACCAAATAATTGAGAGAAAGAGGCCGGTAGCGCTCACTTCTTCCTCTGTGGGCATGCATTCACATCATTTGCATGCATTTAAGAGGAAGAAGAAAAATGGACGTGGAGACATGCACATAAACCGCTGTGCCGAAGATTTGTCCATCTTTATTTAATGCTTCACGATTGGCGCTGTTCTTGTTGCATGCTCCACGAATGTTCTTTTCCTTTTCAGAGTATTAATAAACGTTGCATGTGCATATTGAGTATCCTGTACGAGTTCAAACTCGAAATATAATTTAACGTATTGTTGACACCTAAATTTTACCGACTATTTAGTCGTAATTTGCATTAGAAAATTAGGGATTAAATTTTAACCCCTAGACAAAAATA
Organism: Syzygium aqueum; assembly: GCA_031216185.1. Taxonomy (NCBI): domain Eukaryota; kingdom Viridiplantae; phylum Streptophyta; class Magnoliopsida; order Myrtales; family Myrtaceae; genus Syzygium; species Syzygium aqueum. The sequence continues at coordinate 17,182,274 of CM062233.1, forward strand.
TTTAAATTGCATAACATATAGTTTAGATTCATTTAGATTTAATTGCATTATTGCATCGGATTGGCGATGGCGAGCGAGCGTAAAATTTATCGAACAAAAAACGGGACGCTCGGGAATGCAAGGGCTCGGAATTTCAAAACGAACGGGCTCGAGTTGTTTTAATTTGGGTTTAATTTAGTAATGTTGAGTTTAATTAATTCAGCCCATTTAATTTAATTAGAGCCCAAGCCCAAGTTTAAGCCCATTATGACATTAAGCCCATTTAATTTGACCTAGGTTAGAACTATATAAGTATGTGTTTAGGTCAGAATTTAGGGGGAGGACACAATTTTAGATCTGAAAATTTTAGAGAGCACAGACAAGAGAGAGAGAAGTGGGTGTTGTCATCGCGGCCGTGTCGCACCATCGTCCTCGTCGCGCGATGGAGCCACCCTCCGAGCACGACGCACACCACCAGCCTTGTTGAATTCGGTGACGTTGCTGTTCTATCTTTCTTCTTCCACTGACAAGTGACATGGCGGATGAGCTCCCTGTTCCACGAAGATGATGTTCCTGGTTGCTGCATTGAGCCCCTCGGTCAACAGGAATTGTTCCACGTTGATGCTTACTGTTGCCCTCTACTTTGACAATTCCACTTTCACGTGCAGCAGGTTCAGTGGTCAAGACATTGAAGAATTCCGTTCCTGCTTATTTCTTCTTGTCCGGACGCCCCGCGGTCTTGAAGAAGAACTGTTGTTGCCGCTCTTTCCCCGGCAAGTTGACCAGTGAAATCAACGACTTGTTCGCCCACTGTAACGCCACGAAGACAGCCCCGGACAAGCTCAACTGAGCGTGAGCAGCGCCAGCAAGCTTTCATCAACGAGCATCACCGAGAGCCCAGCAGCCTCGCCGGTCAGCCGTGCCGAACACCCCGCGACGTCCTCACGCTAGCCACCGGGTATTCGCACATAATCGCGGCTGTCTGGACAGCCGTGTCGGAGCCCCGCCGCGCCGGGATTGTCGCCGTCGTCGTCGCAAGTCGTTCCCGATCCGCAATCCCGTCGTCGCAAATTCCGAATTAGGAAAGTAAATTAGGTAATTATCCTTATCTTGATTTGAATTAAATATTTGATTGCCTAATTTGTGTTCATTGATATCTAGATGTGCATATTTGAACAATAGGTATATTCTAATTAGGATTTTATTTCCTCTTTTGAAACTTTGGATATCTACTTGCTTAATTTGGATAGATTTCAGAATTTTCAAAAATACTTTCAATATATCCGATATATTTGAGATATCTAAATCTTTCAAGATGTGATCGATTAGGAAAATTTCCTAATCCGCAACCGCACACGTGGAAATAAATCTATCTATCAGGCTTTAGATAGAATTATTTCCATAGCGGGAATTTCGAATTTTAGCGTCGATCTGTCAGGCTTCAGATCGAAACTTAATTCGAAAGATTTAGCGGTTTTATTTTCTACGTGATTTTAATTTCGAAATTTCATAAAAAAAATACCAAAAAAAAGATTGCGTTAGAATAGATTAATTTATTTAATTGCATGTTTAGATAATTGGCATTTTTTAATTCCGAATTTCATAAAAAAAATACAAAAATATACCCGTCATTAGAAATAGGTCACGTCGTCGCATGACATATAGTTTGCATGTTAGGTTGCATTAATCGCATGTCAATTTTTGCACGTCATTGCATATAGGTTAGCTTGCATTTAAATAAGAGAAAACCCAAAAAGAAATTTCTGCACCATTGAACTTCAAATCAGAATTTTTTCAAAAATTGTCAAATTGAGTGTTTTTCTTGAAATTGGTACCGAAAGGGCGTTAAGGAATTTAACGTAACCAAGTCCCGAATTCATAATTTCTGGTTCGTAGGAATAAAGTAGTACTCCCGCTATTTTATTTAGGTTTCTAATCAACCTACCTTAAATGATTAGTGGCGACTCCTATTGAAAATATTTCCATGTTCACAATTGGACCTAAGTTGCGATTTGGTAGAGTTTGGGAGAACTCGAGCTAGGTTAGTTAATTTAATTGACCTAGTAATCCATTAGCCTAAGATCGAAACGCTCAATTTTTATTTTTAGGTCGCGACAGCTTGGCGACTCCGCTGGGGACTTACTTGAATTTTTTTAAAAATTTAAGGAGGACTTAAGCCAAAAATTTTCGTGGAAAAATCACTCAATTTTGCAAAATTTGCTTGAATTCTCATTCTTAGGTGTTAAATGTTTTTGCAGGATGGGAGGTATAAGGGGAGTAGTGATTGGCTAACCCTTTGTTTTGCAGGTTTGGTGGAGTGAAATTGTGATTTAATTTTTGCACTATTGAAGCGTTGTTTGCATATAACTGTTGTGCATGATTTACAGTTTTTGCACTACACCACACACAACCTGTGACCGGACCTGGGTCACACCCATAGTTCTAAGATGGTATTTAGATGGTTCTTTAACCTTGGCGGTAAGACCTCGCTAAAGGTTATCCCATTTGGATCCCGAAAATTTTCCAAAAAATGGCTCAAGGGTCGTCCTCGTGCACGTGAGGCTACTGCATGTGGAGGTTCCCCTTGTCGACCGAACCAAGCCGAAGTGATTGGACCCGACTAGTCATGACTACTGTATGCGAGGCTGCGACTAGTCATGATGAATGTACGCGAGGCTGCGACGTGTCGTTCCGTCCATCATTTCATTTTGCAAAGCCATTAGGGTAGATAGCTTAAGGTTCGAACCTCACATTTCATGCGCATGTCTATGTGATTGCCATTACCCTACCCGGTGCAGTAAGTGTTCTGAACCTTGATCTTGCAATTTAATTACTTTTTCGTGCATATGGTCGGTCCATGATAGGTCTAAGTTGATCGTAATTTTTGAAAGTAAAAATCATTGAATTCTTTTCAAAGTGAAAGAAAAAGAAAAAATAAAGCTTTGAAAAGAGATTATTTTCAATTCTTATTATTATTTTCCTAGGTCTGTCATAAGTCATTATTTCCTAAGAAATGTGCCATCATTTTCACAAATACATGGAGTAATGAAAAATGTCATGGAAAATGGGAATAAAAAAGGACGATTAGACTGAGTCATGGACCGATCGTTTTGATGACGCATACTTACCGTGCCCTATTTTTGAAATTAGGTAACTACGGACCGATCACGTTCCCCTATTCGCACGCGGTCAAGAGCTAGAATGGCCGATCAAACTGAGTTGCAAGAACGTGTTGACGGTATGGCAGACCAGATCAAGCAACTCGCCGTCGCCATGCAACAAATGACCGCCGAGATCAAGGCTCTTCGGTCGATCCCTGTTCCAACATCCCCTGAAGTATCAGTCCCGAAGCATATAAGCGCAAAGAATGTCGATGTCGAGGAAGATGATGATATGCCTGAATTGGAAGATGACCCTGTCCAGATTGTCGTCAACAAACCTAAGCCTGATGAGCGGGTCAACAAGCTCGAGGAGAGAGTTAAGCAGTTGGAAGGTTCGCAGGATTCACCCTCGGTCGATCTGTCTCTGTACTCGCAGATCAAAATTCCAAAGAAGTTCAAGATGCCAGACTTTGACAAGTACAATGGTACCACTTGCCCAAAAGCTCATCTGCAGTTGTACCACGTGCAAATGACCTCGTACGTCGATAACGAGCTCCTGATGATCCACGCATTCCAAGCGAGCTTGACCGGCCCTGCTCTGCACTGGTACCTCATGAAAAAGATCAATAGCCTCAAAAGCTGGAAGGAGGCCAGTGAGGCGTTCCTCAAACAATACCGGTTTATAACGGACATCACTCCCACTCGTGATGATCTCGAGCGTGCTCAAATGAAGAAGACCGAGTCTTTCAAAGACTATGCCATCAGGTGGAGGAATTTAGCCGCTCAGGTTGTCCCAGAACCTATTGACAGTGAGCTGAAGAGGATGTTCGTCAAAACTCTCTCGTTCGAGTACCGTAATCGAATGGTCGCCATTCCAGCTGACAACTTCAACCAGCTCATCCCTATAGGCGAGCAAATTGAGATAGGGTTGAAGGATGGTTGGTTTGTGGAACCGTCTTCCTCAAACAAGAGATTCACTGCAAGAAAGGAGAAAGAACCGGCTGCAGAAGTGAACGTGGCATATAAACAACCGAGCCGGCGGAATACTAATCCTGCCCCGGCAATTCAAGTGGCAGAAGTTCAACAGCAAAGCACGGGCCGCCAACCTTTTCAGAGGTGGAATAATAGGAGGCAATTCACCCCCCTCCCCGGATCGTTATCGCAAGTATTGGCGGTGCTCCGGAAGAAAGGTTTACTCACCACTGAGCCAAAGCGGCCCAATCCTGAGCAATACCGTAACTTCGACCCGTCCAAAAAATGCGATTACCACATGGGTGAGCTCGGACACTCAACCGACGACTGCCTAGCCCTCAAGCATCGGATTCAAAACCTCCTTGATACGAAGGCGTTCTCGTTCCAATCCGCCAAGCCAAACGTTCAGAGCAACCCGCTCCCTGATCACGCGGGCAATGTGAATGCTGTATTCAATTTCAATGCTGGTCGAATCAGGAACATCAGGGTATACACAACCGAAGCCTATGGAGAACTGGTGAAGGCTGGTTATTACCCGCCTAATGAGGACATTTCCCTGGCTGTTATAAGGGAAAGAGTCTCGATGATGGTGGAAGCAGGGATGATTGTCTATGCTGACCATACGGGCATCGTTTCCACTATCTCTGAGGTCGTTATCAACTGGGACGAGGAATTCGCTACGTTGGACATCGGGAAGGACAACCTCGATCCTTTACCCGAAGATATGCCACCCCTCGAAGACGCGTCCGATGACGAAGAGATTGTATTAAGCACCCCCGCAGCTGATGAAGGGATAGTGATCGAGATTCCTCAGCCGTATGAGTACGCTAACAATAAGGCAGTTCCTTGGTCCTATAGTCTCGACGTCGACCTAGTCACCAGGTCCGGGCGCGCATACAGCCAAGCTAATGCTCAACCGGCGAAACCTGTCACTGACGAAGAAGCTAAGGAATTTCTGGCTGTGATTAAAGCCAGTGAGTACAACATAGTGGAACAATTGCGCAAGATGCCTGCGCAAATCTCCCTTCTTGAACTTCTCCAGACGTCCGTCAAGCATCAGAAAGCCCTGATGAAAGTGCTGAGCGAAGTCCATGTTCCTGAGACGATCGATCACGAAAAATTGGAGGAGTTCGTGGGTTCTATACTTCTCAAAGACCTTATCGCCTTCTCGGATGAGGAATTCCCTCTAGAAGGCAGAGGGCACACCAAAGCATTATACATCTCTGTCAAGTACAAGGCCTCGCACATAGCCCGGGTGTTGATCGACAATGGTTCAGCTCTGAACATCTGTCCTCTGGCGACTTTACACCGCCTCAAGGTAGACCCTTCAAGAATTAGTTCCGCGAAAACCTCTGTGCGAGCCTTTGATGGAACAAAGAAGGAAGTAATGGGAGAAATTCACCTCGACATACAGATAGGGCCGACAGTGTTCAACATCCTATTCCAGGTTATGGACATTCCCACTGCATTCAACTTCCTGTTGGGTCGACCATGGATCCATGCTGCCGGAGCCGTGCCATCCAGTCTTCATCAGAAGGTGAAGTTTGTGGTCGAAAGGAAGTTGGTCACGGTGCTTGGTGAGGAAGAGCACCCAATCTACCATGCGACGGCTATCCCCTATCTCGAACCGGACTGCAAGGTCGAATCGAGCTACCAGTCGTTCGAACTCGTATCGACCATACATGCGTCTAGAGGATCGTCGCCGCCTGTTCCGGAGGTGTCGAATGCTGCGATAATGGTTGGGAGAGTAATGGTGTCTCGTGGCTTTGTACCGGGCGAAGGCCTTGGCAGGGATGGTCAAGGTATCCGCCAACCGATCGAAGTTTCTCAAAGATCCCGCACTTCTGGATTGGGATATCAGGGGTCGGCTGCACCGAACAACGTGAGACGTGGTCGAGGTCGAGGTCGAGGAGCTGAGCATGATAGACAGCAACCCAATGAAGGGTCGAACGGTGAAGAACTCGGGCATAGTAGGTTGCCTCCGCACATTCGCGCCACATTCCCGGGTCCTGCAAGAATGATGCAGGAAGAGAAGGAAGTGATCGACACGCTGGGGCAACCTAGTGGCAAGTTCGATTACTATGTGAAGTACTCACCGCCCCCAAGCTTTTATTCGGATCCCCGCGACATTGTCCCTGACGGATGGGGAGGTATGGACGATCCAACGCCCCTAAAGACAGAAGACTCTGACGATGCCATGGAGGGGATAATTGCCTTGTTCGACGACGTCTTCATCGGAGCCATCGAGGAAGGACCGTTAGAAGGGATGGGCGCTGGCCCACAAGAGTAACACCTTTACTTTCTCGCACACTCCCCTGCGTGGGAGTCTTTACTGTTTTCTAGGATTTGCCCCTTTTCGGGCGCTGTTTTTCATTTCCGCCTTTAGGTTTTGATTGTCGCAATTTTCATTCAATAAATGTAATTCATTTCAAAAGAATCAATGAAATTACAAGTTTTATTCCAATTTTGAGGGCATGTTGAGGTACATCAAACCAGCCCGGTGATGATATCCAACCGATAAAAGAAAATATAGTCCAAGGAGAATTCTGAGGCCTGGACTTCTTCATGCTTTCTCATGTTAAAACCTTTTCGAAATGAATTTCAGAAAACAAAACAAAATAAAAAAACAAAGTCAGAAAATTTACGAAAAAATGTAATGCTTAGCCCTGTTTGTCCTTCTGAACCCCTTACTTTATGTTTCAGGGGCAATCTTGCGAAATATGAGGGTATGGGAACGGTCCAATCCGACGAATTATGCGCTGCCGAGCCTGATCCTGATGATGCTGGCGAACCCGATGATTCCTCTGATATTCAGCGTGATCTAGAGATGTATGAAAAGCCTAATGTCATGACGGTTGATCAAACAATCACCGTTAATCTCAGTGATTCTGGAGAAACCAAGGAAGTCAAGATAGGGGCAACCCTTCCCGAAGATGAGGCCAAACGCTTAGTCCGACTACTGAAAGACTACCAAGACATCTTTGCCTGGTCGTATGCCGATATGCCGGGTTTAAACCCTTCCATTGTGGAGCACGGCCTGCCTACTAATCCGGACATGCCACCCAAGAAACAGAGGTTGCGGAGAACTAAGCCAGAGCTTTCGAAGAAAATAGAGGAAGAGGTCATGAAGCTCTTGAAAGTGGGATTTATCGAGGTCACCCAATACCCTACCTGGGTGGCAAACATCGTTCCAGTCATGAAGAAAGATGGCCGAGTTCGGGTCTGCATTGATTATCGCGACCTGAACAAGGCTAGCCCTAAAGATGACTTCCCATTGCCGCATATAGACGTTCTCGTGGACAGTACTGCTGGATTCGAACTGTTTTCCTTCATGGATGGTTTCTCGGGCTATAATCAGATAAGGATGAAAGACAGTGATAAGGAGAAAACGGCATTCATCACCCCTTGGGGTACATTTCATTATAAGGTCATGCCCTTTGGCCTTAAAAATGCCGGGGCAACGTATCAGCGTGCAATGGTAGCCCTTTTCCATGACATGATGCATAAAGAGATCGAGATTTACGTCGATGACATGATTGCCAAGTCTCGACTCGGAGAAAGTCATGTTGACACCCTGAAGAAGTTGTTCGACCGACTCCGTGAGTTTAAACTCCGTCTCAACCCGGCAAAATGCATATTTGGAGCAACGTCGGGCAAACTACTCGGGTTTGTAGTAAGCAGTAAGGGCATTGAGGTCGACCCTTCCAAAATAAAGGCTATTTGCGAGCTGCAACCCCCGTCGACTGTGAAAGAAGTACGCAGCCTCTTAGGCAGACTAAACTATATAGCCCGGTTCATTTCCCAGCTCTCTGAAACTGCTAAACCGTTCTTCAAACTTCTAAGGAAGAATGCTCAGGTAGAATGGGATGATGATTGCCAAGAAGCATTTAAAGAACTGAAGCAGTACTTGGTGAAACCACCAGTGCTAGTCCCACCAGTGCGGGGCCAGCCCTTGATCTTATACCTCACCATTCACAGCGAGTCTCTGGGAGCAATGCTAGCCCAGAAAGGTCCCGAAGATGGAAAAGAGCGTGCCATTTACTACTTGAGTAAGAAGTTTACTGTCTCGGAGTTGAACTATCCTGAGGCTGAGAAGACTTGCGCTGCACTGGTATGGGTGCTCCATAGGCTGAGACAGTATACGTTGCATTACCAGACCTTGCTCGTGACAGAGAATGATCCCATCAAGTATTTACTCGATCAATCGGCATTAGTAGGGAAGCTGGCCAAATGGCAAATCTTAATTTCGGAATTTGATGTTCAGATGATGCCACAGAAATCAGTCAAAGGCCGGGTAATTGCTGATATATTGGCCGAGAATCCTGGAACCTCGGATGATGATGGATATTCCCCAGAAGACCGTATTCTGTTGATAAAAGAAGACACTTGGACCATGTTCTTCGACGGAGCTGTAAACCTAGCTGGTTCTGGTACTGGGGCAGTCTTAATATCCCCAGATGGGCAGCATTATCCAGTAGCAGCGAAGTTGGTGTTCCCATGCACCAACAATATAGCCGAGTATGAAGCTTGTATTCTCGGACTTCAAGCAGCAGTGGAAATGGGGATAACCAAGTTAAAAGTGTTCGGTGATTCCGCTTTGATCATTCTCCAAACTGTGGGAGAGTGGAAGACAAGAGACGCCAAATTAGTGCCGTATCATGAATACCTCGAAGAAATCATAAAAGAATTTGAAGACATTTCCTTCGAGTATTTGTCGAGGTCCCATAATCAGTTCGCTGATGCGCTAGCCACGTTGTCTTCTATGCTGCAAGTGACCGGTGGAGTAGAGGTAGAACCCCTGAAGATCGAAGTCTTAGCAAAACCGGCTTATTGTATGGTTGTGACTGGAGAACCTGATGAGAAGCCATGGTATTACGATATCATGAACTATATCCAGAAGCGAGAATTTCCTGAAGGAAGCACTCCAGCCGACAGGAAGTATATAATGAAAATGGCCTCGAAATTCTTTGTCAGTGGTGAAAAACTGTACAAGAGGTCCTATGATTCGATTCTGCTAAGGTGTGTAGAAGCAGCTGAAGCTACCAGAATCATGCAAGAGGTGCACGAAGGAATATGTGGTCCTCACATGAATGGCCACATGCTAGCCAAGAAAATCATGAGATTGGGTTATTATTGGCTCAGTCTTGAAGGTGACTGCATCCAACATGTTCGGAGATGTCATCGTTGTCAAGTTCATGGGGATAAAATAAATGTTCCTCCCACGGAGTTACATCAGCTGTCCGAGCCGTGGCCCTTTTCAATGTGGGGCATCGATGTGATTGGCCCTATTAACCCCAAGGCGTCAAATGGACACCGTTTCATCTTGGTTGCAATTGATTATTTCTCTAAATGGATTGAAGCGGCATCTTATGCAAGCGTCACTGCAAAGAATGTTGTGAGATTTATCAGGCGAGACATAATCGCTCGCTATGGTGTTCCCGAGGCTATTATCACTGATAATGGGACGAATTTGAACAACAAGTTCATGGACCAGTTGTTCGATGAGTTCAAGATCCGGCATTTGAATTCATCTCCCTATCGTCCACAGATGAACGGAGCAGTTGAAGCCGCAAACAAGAACATCAAGAAGATCTTGGCTAAAACGGCCGAGAATTACCGTGACTGGCATGAGAGATTGCCATTCGCACTAATGGCATATCGAACTTCCATCCGAACCTCTGTCGGTGCGACCCCTTTTTCTTTGGTGTATGGCATGGAAGCTGTTCTGCCCGTTGAAGTGGAGATCCCTTCCTTGCGTGTTTTATCCCAAGTGGAGTTGTCTGAAGCGGAATGGATTCGACAAAGACAGGAGCAGCTGAACCTGATTGATGAGAAGCGGTTGAGAGCCATTTGCCATGGTCAAACCTATCAGCAGAGGATAGCTAGATCCTTCAATCAAAAGGTGCGTCCCAGACACTTCGAGATAGATGATCTAGTCCTGAGAAAGGTGCTGCCAATCTTCCCTGTTCCTGGAGGTAAATTTGCTCCAAATTACATCGGTCCATATGTGGTTAGAAAGGTACTTCCCGGAGGTGCCCTGATCCTTGCAGAGATGGATGGTCGTGAGTTCTCCAATCCTGTTAATTCTGATGCTGTGAAGATGTACTATCCTTGATAAAACTTGACATTTTGCAGCGAAATTTTTCGTGTGTTTGGTTTTACTCTGAATTGCAAACAGTTCAATGATGAATAAATGATTTTCAATCAATTCAGAATTAAGATGTTTGCATTGGCTTAATTTCTGCATGGTTATTTTGTCAATTTGCATTATCGATTTCAAAAGGGGAAATCTGTTTTGATAATCTTATAACTCACGGGGAATGAATTGAATATGTCGAATGAGGTGCCTCGGGATGATGAAAGGCAAGCCCTATCCTATACACAGTCCCATTTATTAATCCCCAGTGAGTTGAATAGAAAAAGTGGAAAAATCCCCAGTGAGTTGAGTGGAAAAATTCCATATCTGCAAGATAAAGAGTTTTCTCGCAAAAGGTACGGCGACCGAAATGACAAGAGGCATTTCGTTTCTCTACCTTAAAACACTACAGGTTATCCATTGTTCAACCTCTTTGAGCCTAAATGTTTGGAGATATTTGTTCAAATTACCCCTGTCAAGAACCACCCCATATTGGGGCAAACTGGAGTAAATCAGCATCATAAAGTGAAAAAATGAATTGAAATTTTCTTGCTCTCACTTGCATCAATCTTCGAGTGTTGCTTTTTCAGATGAATTCACGTGAAGTTCAAGTGCCTTAGGATGACGAAGAGCATTTCTTTCTCTATCTTATATACACTTTACCCTTTGCAAAGCCCAATTGAGCCTGCAAATTCGTTTCATACAAACCCAGTTGGTGATCATCCCCCACACTGGGGCAAGGCAAGAAGCTATCATTGTCCAAGCAGCATATCCAAAGCATTGAGATAAGACGAGAAGCTTTTGAGTTCAAACAGCGAGTCAATCAGTCAGATTAGCTGGCCAGTATTTACATTGTAAGCATGTCAAAAAAAAAAAAAAAAAGAGGAAAAAGGGCAGGAAAAAGCAGTGTGCCTGGTAAAAGCAAGGCCAATGCCCAATAAAAATATCAAGGTATGACACGCCAAAATCCCCCAGTGGACAAGTCTTAGAGAAATCAAGTGATGAACTCTCGAAGCTAATGGAGTGCTTACTGAGAAGAAAATCTTTGGTGAAGAAGAAGACCGGTGTCAATGCCAAGATGATCACCAACCCTTTCAACCTAATCATATATTTTGAGCCAAATGATCCATTCATTTCTCAACCCATGAGCCTAGCCTACGTTACGTCCCTTACAAAGTCTCTTCAGATTAGGGCACTTGAACTAACGTAGAATTTCAGATGTTTACAAGCTTAGCTCGAAGAAGTGCGAGCAAGTCGATTTCTGTCTCATTTTGCAGGGTTCTTGACTTGTAAACCCGGAGATAATTGCAGCGTATTTTCTTTCAATGGCCTTGACTCGAAGAGTCCCCTTTGCTAAGCCGTTGACCAAGCCCATGTTATAGTCCCAGTAAAGACCTCCCAGATTGGTAAGGTCGTACCACTTGCGAGAATACTCGGACCCTTGTTTGACATGTTGATGGTGAGAAGGAGCGATTCTCAACAAATCAGCCTTTTTCAATGAGAATGAGAGAAAAGCCCTTTCAGACCGAAGGTCCCTCATTCGATATTTTCAAGACACCCACTGGTGAGTTAAGATCGTCTTGTCATAATTTTTCCCCAACGGGGTTTCTAATGCCGATTTGACAAAATCATCGTGCATGGAAGAGTTGAATTCATAGTGCATGTGTTTATGTGTTCTCGATAGTGCGAATGCATATTACGTGTTGCTTAAAACTGTGTCTAGCAGGAGACACCCCCCTCAGAAGTCAGAGATATCCCCAGGTAAGTATGTCTCTACATCCCTAACCTGTACGAGCAATCGTCAGGTCCCAAATTTGATCATTTCGTTGCGATCTCTAGATGCCTTTGATGATGTTCAGGTGTCTATTGATCAAGCCTTTTCAGGTACCTCTGATGATATCCAGGTACTCTGTCAAGGAACTCTCGAACATTCGGGCTAGTCCCACTGTTCACCAAAATCAGATTGTTACAATCTCCAGAAGATTCCCCCGTGAGGCACCTATGGCGATGTATAGGTGAAGCGGCTAAATCTTTACTAGTGTCTATGGCGATGTATAGATGTCTAGTAAAGGTCGGAGTTCTTCTTTAATTTCAGAAGATTCCCCCGTGAAGCACCTATGGCGATGTATAGGTGAAGCGGCCAAATTTTTACCAGCGTCTATTGCGATGTATAGATGTCTAGTAAAGGTCGGAATTCTTCTTTGATCTCAGGTATTCCCCCGCGATATGCCTATGGCGATGTATAGGTATAGCGGCCAAATCTTTATAAGTGCCTATGGCGATGTATAGGTATCTTATAAAGGTCGGAATACTCTACCCCTCCTGGATATTCCCCCGCGACTCACCTATGGCGATGTATAGGTGGAGCGGCCAAATCTTTATGAATACCTATGGCGATGTATAGGTATTTCATAAAGGTCGGAATATTCTCTCAACCCCAGGTTTTCCCCCGCAATTCACTTATGGCGATGTATAAGTGAGGCGGCCAAATCCTTATGAGTACTTATGGCGATGTATAGGTATCTCATAAGGGTCGGAATATCCTCTTAGTTCCCCCGTGACGCACCTATGGCGATGTATAGGCGCAGCGGCTAAACCTTTACAAATACCTATGGCGATGTATAGGTGGTTTGTAAAGGTCGGAACGTTTTTACACTTTTTTTTCTCACGAATCCAGGTGATGGTTGGATGCGTTGAGCTTTCTTCGTGTGTTTTGACTTAATTGCAAATCACCAAAAATCATCAACAGTGTATCAGGCAAAACCTATGGGACTGAGCCCAGACATTTGTCAAACAACACTCAAAGTCAGAGTCATGCCTTGGATTGCATTATTTCACTTCTGTCAGGTAAGTAATTCCAGGTATGTTTTCCTTTTATGTCAGCATGCATCATTTCTTATTGCATTTCAAAATGGGACTTATAACCCCGACAAAAATATCATTCATTGCATTTGCATGGTTGAAATTTAGGTATCATTTAGTCTTTGAATGCAACCTCTGCGAGCTCACTTTCAAAGAGGGGCAGCTGTTGACACCTAAATTTTACCGACTATTTAGTCGTAATTTGCATTAGAAAATTAGGGATTAAATTTTAACCCCTAGACAAAAATATTTAAATTGCATAACATATAGTTTAGATTCATTTAGATTTAATTGCATTATTGCATCGGATTGGCGATGGCGAGCGAGCGTAAAATTTATCGAACAAAAAACGGGACGCTCGGGAATGCAAGGGCTCGGAATTTCAAAACGAACGGGCTCGAGTTGTTTTAATTTGGGTTTAATTTAGTAATGTTGAGTTTAATTAATTCAGCCCATTTAATTTAATTAGAGCCCAAGCCCAAGTTTAAGCCCATTATGACATTAAGCCCATTTAATTTGACCTAGGTTAGAACTATATAAGTATGTGTTTAGGTCAGAATTTAGGGGGAGGACACAATTTTAGATCTGAAAATTTTAGAGAGCACAGACAAGAGAGAGAGAAGTGGGTGTTGTCATCGCGGCCGTGTCGCACCATCGTCCTCGTCGCGCGATGGAGCCACCCTCCGAGCACGACGCACACCACCAGCCTTGTTGAATTCGGTGACGTTGCTGTTCTATCTTTCTTCTTCCACTGACAAGTGACATGGCGGATGAGCTCCCTGTTCCACGAAGATGATGTTCCTGGTTGCTGCATTGAGCCCCTCGGTCAACAGGAATTGTTCCACGTTGATGCTTACTGTTGCCCTCTACTTTGACAATTCCACTTTCACGTGCAGCAGGTTCAGTGGTCAAGACATTGAAGAATTCCGTTCCTGCTTATTTCTTCTTGTCCGGACGCCCCGCGGTCTTGAAGAAGAACTGTTGTTGCCGCTCTTTCCCCGGCAAGTTGACCAGTGAAATCAACGACTTGTTCGCCCACTGTAACGCCACGAAGACAGCCCCGGACAAGCTCAACTGAGCGTGAGCAGCGCCAGCAAGCTTTCATCAACGAGCATCACCGAGAGCCCAGCAGCCTCGCCGGTCAGCCGTGCCGAACACCCCGCGACGTCCTCACGCTAGCCACCGGGTATTCGCACATAATCGCGGCTGTCTGGACAGCCGTGTCGGAGCCCCGCCGCGCCGGGATTGTCGCCGTCGTCGTCGCAAGTCGTTCCCGATCCGCAATCCCGTCGTCGCAAATTCCGAATTAGGAAAGTAAATTAGGTAATTATCCTTATCTTGATTTGAATTAAATATTTGATTGCCTAATTTGTGTTCATTGATATCTAGATGTGCATATTTGAACAATAGGTATATTCTAATTAGGATTTTATTTCCTCTTTTGAAACTTTGGATATCTACTTGCTTAATTTGGATAGATTTCAGAATTTTCAAAAATACTTTCAATATATCCGATATATTTGAGATATCTAAATCTTTCAAGATGTGATCGATTAGGAAAATTTCCTAATCCGCAACCGCACACGTGGAAATAAATCTATCTATCAGGCTTTAGATAGAATTATTTCCATAGCGGGAATTTCGAATTTTAGCGTCGATCTGTCAGGCTTCAGATCGAAACTTAATTCGAAAGATTTAGCGGTTTTATTTTCTACGTGATTTTAATTTCGAAATTTCATAAAAAAAATACCAAAAAAAAGATTGCGTTAGAATAGATTAATTTATTTAATTGCATGTTTAGATAATTGGCATTTTTTAATTCCGAATTTCATAAAAAAAATACAAAAATATACCCGTCATTAGAAATAGGTCACGTCGTCGCATGACATATAGTTTGCATGTTAGGTTGCATTAATCGCATGTCAATTTTTGCACGTCATTGCATATAGGTTAGCTTGCATTTAAATAAGAGAAAACCCAAAAAGAAATTTCTGCACCATTGAACTTCAAATCAGAATTTTTTCAAAAATTGTCAAATTGAGTGTTTTTCTTGAAATTGGTACCGAAAGGGCGTTAAGGAATTTAACGTAACCAAGTCCCGAATTCATAATTTCTGGTTCGTAGGAATAAAGTAGTACTCCCGCTATTTTATTTAGGTTTCTAATCAACCTACCTTAAATGATTAGTGGCGACTCCTATTGAAAATATTTCCATGTTCACAATTGGACCTAAGTTGCGATTTGGTAGAGTTTGGGAGAACTCGAGCTAGGTTAGTTAATTTAATTGACCTAGTAATCCATTAGCCTAAGATCGAAACGCTCAATTTTTATTTTTAGGTCGCGACACGTATCCAGTAACTTGTCTTTCTCAAGTATTGGACGGGGCTTTCAGGGTAATGGTTGAAGGGAAGTTGGAAGGACATCATTTCTGCTTCTCTAACATGGGCTGATGGGGAACATCAAGGAAGAAGCCCCATTGTCGCAGTCTCTCGTCAAATAATTAAATAGTCATCTTGAACTTTGTAATGTAATTGCAATCGAACATTCGATGCTCCACAAAAATAAGAGGCAAGAACATGATCAGTGATATGATAGTACGGCTATGCTTTGTAGGGATTTTGATGACGCTTTGATGGGGCAACCTTGTATTTCAGTAAAAGTTTGATGGGCAAAGTTCTTTTCAAAATCTCGTTCCGCATGCTTCGATAGAAGTTGGGATCGACCCCAACCGTTGCTCGATAATAGTATTAGTTGTTTGATGTTCTTGTCTTACAATTGGGTCCATGTTGTCCCAAGACAGGTCTCATCCCACGAAAAACGTGCTACAAACTCGGATATAAGCAGCGGACACTTCCTATTATTCCGAGACCAATTGCCTTTATTGCCACTATCCCGTCCTTTGCAATGCTCTTTCTCACAAGTACAACATGAAAACTTGTGCTACTGGATACATCATTGAAGTTGAGTGAATATTCGTAGGTGATTTCACCTAGAGATCATTTTCCAGCAGAGCTTGTTTGATTGCGTTGAGCTTTGCTTGAATGACGCGCTCAAGAAAACAATATTTTCTATTTAACAAAGATAGTACGATATATGCAATTATTATGACCAATGCGGAAATTATAACGAAAGTAAAATTGATAAGAGTAAAAAAACACATAGATTTATGGGGTTCCCTTGTAGAAAAATTACGGGGAGATAAGAAGCAAAATCCATTATGAAAATTCAAGGATTTAAAAGGTGGCTCAAAAACTTAAAACTTTTCTAGTATCTACTTCAAACCTAATAACTTGAGAAAAACAATATATATACAGCCTAAGCCCTATGCTACCAACTCTAAGGCTCCATTTTTTTTTTTGCAGATAATGTGACATTTATGAAAAATGTTTTCCAAAAAGTCATTTTCTAGGAAAATGATAATATTTTCCGTCATTTGATAAGGAAAATTTCATTTGGTTGGAAATTGTAGACGTGAATGCCGGCTGTCCTATATGGCACGGCTGCTGAAGTGGACATTTTTTGTAATTTTTTTAGCTAATTTTTTTAATATTCTTATATTTTCTTTTCTTTCTTTTTCTTTTTCCTTCTTCCTCCACCGGTCGCAGAGCCTAGGCGATAGTCGACAACAGGTCACAAGCGAGGGCTAACCTCGCCAGCCCTAGCGTGGGCGAGGTTAAGCCTCGTCCGAGTCCGGCCATCGTTGAGGCCTAGTGACCGACAAAGGAAGAAGGAAAAAGAAAAAAATTTAAAAATTTTGGTCTCAATGGACATGAGCACGGACGTTGAGGACCCAGGCACGAGCGTTGAGGGCCGGCTTCGAGCAACGCTTGGCGACCGACAAAGGAAAAAGGAAAAATAAAAATAAATTTTGGTCTCAATAGACTCGAGCATGGACATTGAGGACCCAGGTACAAGCATTGAGGACTTAGGCTCAGCCTCGATATCACCGTGCCTGGTGTCCTAGACATAGGCACTGGTGTCCTAGGCCTAGCCTCGATACACCTGAGCACGGCCTAGATGAACCTGGGCCCAGCCTCGATGGATCTGGGCTTAGGTGCCGAGGACCTTACCCCATTACCAAGGGCGTTGGTGTTCATGTGCCCAAACCATAGAGTTTTGGTTCTTTGTCCACACTGAGCTCAGTGTGACTATCACAGTGGACAAAATTCACACCATGATCCACATTGAGCTCAGTGTGGATCAATATGCTTTAGTAAGATGTATAGCACTTGGACTATCACATTGGACAAAATTCACACCATAATCCATACTGAGCTCTCTAAATAAGCCTCTTAAACATATAGCATCTTTAGCTGTCTCTATAATAGCCATATATTTTGCCTCTATAGTAAACAAAGCAATTGTATGTTGTAAAGTATCTTTCCAATTGGCTGCACAACCTCTAATAATAAAAATATACCCGGTCAAAGACCTCCTCTTATCAAAGTCACTGGCATAATCAGAATCAGTATATCATGTAAAACTATCACCAATTTCCCCAAATTCTAAACAAAAATTAGAAGTACCCTTTCAAATATTTCAAAATCCACTTCATAGCTTGCTAGTGAACTTTGCATGGGCATAATGAATACCTACTTACCATGCTAACAGCATGTGAATGTCAAGTTGAGTATAAATCATGGTATACATTAGGCTACCAACTGCATTAGAGTATGAAATATGTGACATATATTCCGTATGTGGACATAAATTCCGTATGTCAGATTTGTCTTTTGTTGTAATCAACATGTCATCAACATATAATAAAAGAAAAATGAAAGAACCATTTGGAAGTTTACACAAATATACACAACTATCATATTTGCTTTTACAATAGCCAAGTTGCACCATAAATGAATCTAACTGCACCATAAATGAATCTAACATTTTATACCACTCTCTAGGTGATTACTTCAAGCCATATACAGACTTCTTCAATTGACCTACATGATCTTCGTTACCTTTAAATTGAAAGCCCTCTAGTTGATCCATATAGATTTTCTTTTCAAGTTTACCATACAAGAAAGTTGTTTAACATTGAGTTGTTCCAACTCTAAATCATGCATAACAATTAATGCAAGAAAATCTGAATGGAGTTATGTTTAACGACAGGTGAAAGCACGTTATTAAAATCAACTCCCTCAATTTAACTATAGCCTTTAGCAAGTAGATGAGCTTTGAACCTAATATTTTCAACTCCAGGATACCTTCTTTTCTTTTTAAAATCCATTTGCAGCATACAATTTTTTTTCCTTTTGGTGGCTTGATAAGCTCCCAAGTCCGATTCTTTTCAAGAGATTCCATCTCTTCATTCATAGGAACTGATTACTTTGCTGAATCTTTTGAAGAGACGGTTTTCTTATAGGTTTTAGACTCACTCTATTGACTCTGTAACTAAAAGAGTATAAGCAACAAAATCTAAGTACCCATATTTCTGTGGAGGCTTCACTATCCTTCAATAGAATATTGTTCCACTTCAGGTTCTTCGATCTCAATATTATCAGTAGACTATTAAACTAGTTGCAAAGAAATTACTGCAAGCTTCACCTTCTCCATATGTCACGCTTCGAATCTTACAAGCGCACGATATCCTGCTATGGTCGTTAAAATGCGAAGACTCGTCGCCGATCCTTCATATTATCTTTTAATTACACATACGGAAGCGATAACAACATTCACCTAGACAACAAGAGTAAATAGGGGTTGATAGGAAAACGGATCACAATAGTCAAACTAAAACACCACATTAGTTATTCACTTAATTAACCCTTGTGAAACATTTTTTTTACAAGCCCACTTTGGGCAATTCCACACATGCCTACAAAAAGATACCAGGCTAGGGGTCAATCTACTTTATTAACATCATGTCAGTCCCAAAAAGTCAGCTTATAGGGAGGTCTCTCATGGGCTATCCATCTAGAGGGTCGGTGAGTCAAGGTAAGAGGAGTCAGGGTCGTGCTCTGACAGTTCAAAATTCGACAGGTACTTGGGAACATGGTCGGGCTCGGGCTCGAGATTCTCCATTGACCCGTCAAGTGGGTCAACATCCATAAGGTCCCATATCTCGTGCCCAAGACCCTCTTCCAAAGGACCGTCAAAACCTCTGAGAGGCCCAAACAGATTCTGACCATCCTTAACAAACCAAGCCCGGAACCGGTGGGGAACCCAATGAGTCAATCCCTCATCCACCCAAACTATCGTTCGATGGCGCTAAAAAACGTACGGTTGGTCGGGGAACACATGCGTCCAAACAACGGTCTCCATGTCCTGAGGTACCTCAAACTGTACCGAGTGCATCGACATGCTAATGTCCTGAAAGAGATTTAACAACAACAAATGAGATAAAAAAATCTCAATAAGTTAATGGCCTAAGCCTCATTTAGGAGGCCAACTCACCTCGGGGTTCCTAGTCATACGGTCACACCTCATACCTGATCACTAACAGGCTGATAAGCAATCACATGCATCCTTATCTCGTCTTGGCACACACATCATGTATAACATCGGTCATCAAACATCACAACAATGCATCCAACATACACATATTTGGAACACATAAAAAGATTTCCTATGCATCATGCATCCACACTCGCGCGTGTCTCGATTATGAGGTAAAATCACTTTGGCACGTTCCATATCATGCCTAGTAATTTTCACCTCATAATCAAGCACTATTCAGACATACGTATTCCATTTATCACAACCCCTCGAGGTCACTACACATCAAGCGATTTGTAGCAAAATGGTAGTCTTTCGGCATAACTGGGCATCATCTTGCCTCGTCGGGCATAACAACATCAAACAATCTGTAGGATGCCGGTATTTCAATACGGCAACATCAAATGATCTACAGTAAGATGGTATCCCTTAAGGAGCATCAAATCCACCATCGGGCCACGATTCGATTTCTAGAGTATCAGCAATCCAGATAATCTCTAGGCATCTAATAAATCAAGTGCAATTTATAGTAGACCTCGATAAACCGGGCATCGTTAAGCAATCTGCAGCAAGACGGCTCTGACATGTGATCACACGAGCATTCAAGCCAATTCTTATCTTTTCAATTGGCCTTTGCAAACATGGATCGTGCTCAAATCAATGCCACATACAATTTCACGTGATCACATATGCAAATAATCGCTCAACTTGGTAAAAACATCATTTCAAAACATCCTTTACCTTTTCACGGCATCAAATTCCTTTCTCAAACATAATTATAAAAATGATTTATTTTCAAAGATTCAAAATCTTTTCTTGAAAATAAATGTTCAAATCAATTGGCCATATAAGCTAATTTGTACGGCTAAATCCAAAATTGGTGTCACAATTCAAACATAAAACGATCTTAATTTGGCATTAAAAATCATTTGAAAATATTAACATTTAATTCTCGAAAATAAAATACTTATTTATTTTTTTAAATAATAAAAATATTAATATTTAATTCCAAAAATTAATTTATTCAATAAAAGAAATATTAATATTAAAATAATTGATAACTTATCACCAAAATTAATGATAACTTATCATCCATACATCGATAGCCTATCACGTAAATAGTAATAGCATATTGCTCAATTACCGATAACTAATCAATCAATTCTCGATAACCTATCGTCAAATTCACCGATAACCTATCATCGATTTCCAACGATAACTTATCCATCCAATGATAACCTATCATCCATAATTATCAAATAATTCATTGATAACTTATTCACTAATCTTACTTAAACAATTATTAACTTAATCTAAACCTAAATTAAACTACCCTAAGCAAGTTTAACACTCTAAACACGGGATTAGAGGCTAACTTACTCATCTAACTACGATGACGACATGAGGATGACAACACTGTTGAGAGCTGCTCATGGTGGCTTTCGACTTGACACGACGAATGTTGGACGGGTGATGAACGGAAGTGACGAAGGGAGCGGCTGCTGGTGGCTAGTTGGTGGCTACCTGAGTGCTAGTCTAGGCGTGAATAGTGGCTGGTGGCAGCAGCTAGGTAGCCTAGCCAGTGGCGAACTAGCAGCTGCAACGACGAACGAGTTTGGCGAGTGTGAATGGCGGTTGATGGGTGTGATGGAGAGGCAACTGTGGGTGGCTGTTTAGCGTGGCTTGGAGGTTGTACCGGGGATAGAATGGCAGCTAGTGATGGTGTCCCTGCAGCTAGGACAGCGGCGGTGAGCGGAGGCGAATAGTGGCCGGATCGGTGAGAGGCAATGAGGACACCCGGCTAGAAAACAACCGGAGATGGCTACTGTGGGGCGATCGGGGGGCGATGCTGCTCGGCTAAGGAGGAAGCTGGGACGGTGTTGGTGTAACGGCAGGGTGGAGTGGTACTCGACGGTGGCTAGCTATGAGCAGCAGAAAATGGAGAAGCCGAGCGGGAGCAGAAGCACAAAGAAGAAGAAGAGAGGAGTAGGTGAGGGTCGGTGAGGAGGTCAACAGGAGAGGAGAAAGAGAGAGAGAGGAGAGAGAGAAGAGAGAGGGTGGCCCAAATAATTATCCCTAAAAAATCTCTTCCAAAAATTTTCCTTTTCTTGAAATTTTCTCAAAAATGTTCCCCCAAATTACCGTTTTATCCGCGGCTCGTGTATTGATTATGGGCTGACTAAACCTTATGGGGCCTTGGTGGCCGGCCTCTCTTGGGCATGAGGCCCAATGGGCTTTGCTCGACTCACTTCCGTTTCTCGCGTGAATTTCCTGATTCTTCAATCCTTTTCCAAAATTGAAATTTTCGAGGGCAACTCACAAAATTATGAGAAGACGTCCTATGACTCGGGTGTGAAATCTTTAAACATTCGACACTCAAAATCGGATCATAATTCGTGGCTGAAATCAATCAATCACAACTATAGTTTATTTCAAACTAAAAGGCGACTTTTAGGAACAAATCCTCAATAGCCTTTCCTATTTGGTTAGTATTGTCCAAGTGATCAGATCAGGACGAGAATTAACTAATAGAGTATCGATGAAATCATCATTTCATAAATCACCAAATTGGGTTAAATTTTCAAGATATCATACCACAGCACTTTCTATATTTTTCATTATCATGAAAAGACGATTCCTTACTCATCTAACAACGGCGACGACGCAAGGACGATGGCAGTGACGAGAGCTGCTCACGGTAGCTTTCGACTCAACACGACAGGTGGCGGGCAAGCGACGAACGGAGAGACTGTTGGTGGCTACCCAAGGGTTGTTCTAGGCGTGAACGGTAGCTGGTGGCGGCGACTAGGCGGCATGGCTAGTGGCAAACTAGCAGCTGCAATGGTGGACGCGTTTGGCGAGCATGAATGGCAGTCGACGAGCGTGACAGAGGGGCAACTATGGGTGGCTGTTCGGCGCGACTTGGAGGCTAAATTGGGGACGGAATGGCAGATGGTGGTGGTGTCTCAGTAGCTGGGACATCAGCAGCAAGTGGCAAAGGCGGACTACAGCTAGATCGGAATGAGGTGATAAGGACACTCAGTTGGAAAACACCCGGCGACGACTGCTTTGGGGTGGCCGAGGGCGATGCTGCTGGGCCAAGGAGGAAGCTGGGACGACGGTAGTGTGATAGCGGGGTGGAGTGGTGCTCGACAGTGACTGGTTCGATGAGGATGGGCTGGCGGTGAGCAACAGAAAATGGAGAAGCCGAGCGGGAGCAGAAGCACAAAGACGAAGAAGAAGAAGAAGAAGAAGAAGAAGAAGATGAAGAGAGAGAAGAGTGGGTGAGAGTCGGTAGGGAGGTTAGCGAGGGAAGAGGAAGAGAGAGAGAGGAGAGAGAGAAGAGAGAGGGTGGCCCAAATGATTATCCCCAAAAAATCTCCTCCAAAAAATTTTCCTTTTCTTGAAATTTTCTCAAATTTTATACCCGAAATTACTTTTTTGTCCTCAATCCGTGTACCGATTGTGGGTCGACTCAACCTTGTCGGGCCTTGGTGGTGGCCTCTCTTGGGTGTGAGGCCTAATGGGCTTTGCCAGGCTCACTTCCGTTTCTCATGTCAATTTCCCGATTCTTCGATCCTTTTCCAAAATTGAAATTTTCGATGGCAACTCGTAAAATTATGAGGTGACGTTCTATGGCTCGGGTGTGAAATTCTTGAACATTCGACACTCAAAATCGGATCATAATTCGTGGCTGAACTTGATTAATCGCAGCTATAGTTCTTCTCAAACTAACGAGGGGCTTTTAGGAACAAATCCTCAGTAGCCTTTCCCCTTTGGTTAGTATTCCCTGAGTGATCAGGTCAGGGCCAGAATTAACTAATAAAGTATTGATGAAATCACCATTTCATAAATCACTAAATTGGATCAAATTTTCAAGATATCTGTTGACACCTAAATTTCGGCGCATCATTTAGTGTTAATTTGCATAGAAAATTAGGGATTAAATTTTAACCCCTAAACAAAAATATTTTAATTGCATAACATATAGTTTAGGTTCATTGCATTTTGCATCGGATTGGCGAT
Organism: Syzygium aqueum; assembly: GCA_031216185.1. NCBI lineage: Eukaryota > Viridiplantae > Streptophyta > Magnoliopsida > Myrtales > Myrtaceae > Syzygium > Syzygium aqueum. The sequence goes on from CM062233.1 coordinate 17,205,787, forward strand.
GGCGAATGAGTTTAAAATTCATCGAACAAAACTCGGTTCGCTCGGAATCTAAAAGCCGGGAATCTCGTGTCAGACGGGCTCGGTTGTTTTAATTTGGGCTTAATTTAGTCCGTTGAGTTTAATTAATTAAAGCCTAAGTTAATTCAGCCCATTTAGATGTTAATTAAAACTAAGCCCAAACCTAAGCCCATTAGGACTAGAAAGCCCGACTAATTGACCTAGGTTAACATTATAAATATATCGTTATACCTCATAATCTGGGGGGCTCTCTCAGAACTTGAGATCAAAATTTTCGGAGGACAGAAATTGGGAAAAGTCGGAGCTACATAGTTGAAACAAAAGCCACGAGAAAGAAAGAAGGGAGGAGCTCAATTCATGTGGGTCATGGTGGAGAGCAACGTTCTGCACTCATAGGGGACTTCATGGAAAAAAAAAAAAGAGAACAGAGACATGTTTAGAGGGAACGTGAAGAAGAGAAAAGCCCGTATGTCCACATAATAGAGAAAAGAAAATCCAAAGGAAGTCAAAAGTCAAAGAAGTGGTCTTACGAGAAGGCTTGCGTCTTCAATTCCAGTGAGTTTGGCAACAACAAATAACAAGCGATCGTCAACGCACTTTCGAACGACTCCGGAGGCCTTCCTTCGAACTTGGTTCGCTCTGCAGCAACTAGCACCACGAGTCTCTTGACTGCAAGAACACTACCGCGAAGAGCCAGCTGAGCTAAGAGCTACAAAAGCGCACCACCGCTCGTGCACCACCGCTGTTCTCGCCGGAAACCCCACCGAATTGCCGTCCTGCCGTGCCGACGCCTCGCCGTGTTAGTCCATTCCCGACACCGTCCTGTTGTCGATCCGCAAGTCGATTCCAATCCCGATCCCCGAGCGATCCCGAAGCAATTCGAATTTGGCAATATTTTCAAATTAGGTAAGTGGATATATTCAGAATATTCAATTTCCTGATTTGCACGTTTTGAATATTTCAAGAATATCACATGGATAGTTAGATATCTTAGGATAATGTTCTCTATATCCGCAATATTTTGAATATTCAAAATTAGGAAAATTTCCTAATTTAGCAACGTATTTGGACGACTATCCGACTTTAACCCTAAGGTCCGATACGCGACGATACGGGAAATTATCATCCTATCTATAATCACTTAGATACGATGATAAATTTTATTAGCTTTCCAAAATCGAACGATCGAATATCCGTTAATATCTATAACCCCATAGATATGACCGATAGTTCGATTTTTGTGCCTAATCCGAGTTTGAAACAAATTTGGCGGATTGCATGGTTGATTTGAATGTGGTTGTTATCCGTATTTATTTGATTATCTTTCTTTTTCAAATAAAACAGAAAAATTCAAAAATATTAGCTAGATTTAAATTAGAGTTTTGCATGTCTAGGAATCCTAAATATCTAGAAGATAGACTAGTTATTTAATTTAAATTAGGACTTGAGATGATATATTTCCTAGTTTAAATTAAGTAATATTCTAGTCTTAATAGATTATTTAGGTTATTTATTATTCCGAATTTTACACAAAAATCCCAAGAATAAGTCATTCTAGGAGATTAAGTCATCATAGGTTGCACGTTATTTTAGGTATTTTTATTATTCCGAATTTCAATAGAAAATACCAAAAAGAGAAAAATACCAAAAATAAACATTCTTTCGTCATTAGAATTAAGTCACGTCGTCGCATGACATATAGTTTGCATGCTAGGTTGTATTAATTCGCATGTCATATTTTTGCACGTCATTGCATATAGATTAGATTTCATTTTAAATAAAGTGAAAATCAAAAAAAAAATTGAATGAGTTGCTTTGTTAACTAGAAATCATATTAGGATTGTCTGTATGATTTTTTGCTAACAATGCAGATGCGTACGTTGGTTCGAGGTAAGTTGTTCTCCTAAGGTTGCAATTTATTTAATGTTTTCTGGGTGTTAAATTGGTGGTTTGCGCCCCGCATGAACACCTCACATGTTAGTAACTAAGTTAAAAATGGATCCAAACTGCCTGCCAAAATATTTTTGAAAAGAAAAGGTACCGAAAGGGCGTTAGACTAGATCTAGCGTAATCAAGTCCCCGGTCTTAGAATCTCTGGTTCGTAGGAATAAAACATATCTCCCTATATTTTATTTAGGTTTCTAATCAGCCTACCGTAAATTGATTAGTGGCGACTCCAAGCATGAAAACATCTGCACGTTAAAGACTTAAACCCTAAGCTGCGAATTGGTAGGACTTGGGAGGGTCCGAGTTAAGATTAGTCTTAATAATCCATTAGCCCAAAAAAAAATGAAAATTTTTTAGGGTCGCGACAGCTTGGCGACTCCGCTGGGGACTTGAGTTAAAACTCTTAGTGGACTTAGGCCAATTTTTCATTTCAAAAATAATTTTTGTTTGGCAGCGAGGATCCTAGGTACGTCTTTAACATTTTAAGGTGTTAAATGTTCTTGTAGTATGGGAGATATAAGGGGAGGCGTGATTGGTAACCCTTGTTTTGCAGGGAGGTATTCGGATGTATGGTTTAATTTATGCACGAAGCGCTGTTTGATATAACCTGCTGTGCATGTCTTGCATTTACACTACACCGCACACACTACCCGCTGCCGGACCTGGGTGGCATAGGTTTAGGATGATACTGAGATAGTAGATACCCCGACCAAAACCATGTGATACGGGTCGCCCTCCTCGGTCCCGAAAATTTCTTTCATGGTGTCATTGAGTACCCACCACGGTTGTATCCCACTCAACCCGGGTCGGCTCTTTGACTAAGCCGGAGTCAGAGGAATCCTAGCCTAATCACCACCATGACTGGTTTAGCTCGGTAATCCTCTCGTCTCCACTTTGCAAGCCAGAGTCTAGATAGAAATCGAGCCTCACAATTCATGCGCATGTCTATGTGATTGCTATTTTTCCACCCGGTGAAGTAAGTTTTCTGCAACTCTATCTCGCAGTTTATTTACGTTCCGCTTTTTCTTTGGTCGGTCCATGACGCTAGGTCGGTCGTGAGTTGGTCTATACACTATGGGAGGGGCAGACATCCGGATTCTTGATGCTCCTAAGGACGAGCTCTGCACCTGGTGGAATCTACTCAGTCCGACCAACCGCAAGTTGGTCGAAGGCCACATTGGGAGGCTACTCCCCCTGCTGGAGGTCAAAGTCCGTACCGGCCTCGTTCGAGCATTAGCCCACTTTTGGTGCCCCGAGACATCCACTTTTATATTCGGTAAGCATGAGCTCACCCCGACTTTGGAAGAATATAGTGTGCTCATTGGAAAATCTTTGGAGTCAGAGTTAGTTTCACCACCTTTGGGAGTCGATTCCACTCTAATGTTGGCTGAATTTCTGAATGTCGGAAAACATGACTTAGAAAAAGTTTTGAAAGCAAACCGTGAGTCATGCCCTTTTTCATTCCTAAGTCAATGTTTTGAAAAAACCATACCTTTTCAAAAGGGCATAATCTTTTTGCTAGCATTTTTCGGGTTCGTCATTTTTCCTCATTGCAAGAATGCATGTAACCCGTCAATCGCATGGCTAGTCCAACAAGTCTGTCTTGAAAAGAGTTTTGTCAACACCGTTTTAGCCGAAACCTTCATTTCTCTCACTAAATTCAAGCAAAATGGTGACAAAACTTTTCGTGTACCCCTTGAATTATTACAAATTTGGTTTTTGTCTCACATAAAGGGGTGTGGCGATTTACTTAAAATATCTGAACTCAGTGATTCGAGTCATCTTGTTTTAAGCTATAAAGAAAAACAAGAAAATGCACCCGATTACCATTATTCCGAGTGGATCATCTTTATGAAAAATGCTCGACCCCAAGGTTTCCAATGGCATGCTAACTGGTTCAAAGTCGAAGAAGCTCGGCTTACGTGTAATGGTGTTCGACCGGTGCCACTTTTGGGCTTCACTGGCACAATCGAGTACTACCCTGCCAGAGTATCTCGTCAGTACCAGATTCTTCAGGGGCTCTCTCCGGCGTTACAGCCCGAGCTCCTCCTTGTTGATTTCTCCGATGAGAGCAAAGACCATGAAAGGACCCTAGCTCAACTCCAGAAGATGTGGAAGAAGTGCCGTATTTTAAAGATAGCTCGACCCGAAGAAGAGCTCAAGGGGGAGTAGAAATTCTATTTCGCGACGACCAAGTACATTCGACGCCACAAGATCCCTCAGGAGTTACTTCCGAAGATACCCAAGGTGCCTCTCAAGACCGCCAATCGCTCAGAGAACAACCACCTCAAGAGAAAGGTCGAAGAAGCTCAAGAAAAGGCGTCCAAAATAGCTTGAGCTTATGAGCAGCTGAAGAAGGACGTTGCCTCCCATATGTCTATAGATCAAGCTAATTAAAAAGCTTGAAGTTTTTTTCAATTTCAGTTCAAATTTGTTTAGGAATTGAGTCATTCGTCTTTAATTTAGTTTTATTTCAAGTCATTAGTCGTTGTAAAAATTTTCACCATTTCAATAAATAGGTCTTTTCAATTCAAAGCGGTTAAACCAATGTCATGGATCGACGTGTGATTTTGTTTGACACTTATGTATGCCTGTTTCATTCAAATTAAGTAATTTGCCACGGATCCCCCTCATCCTCATAATACTCGATCGGTGGCCAAAAGAAGGATGGCCAATCAAGCTGAGATTGTAGCCATGATCGATGAAAAGCTTAAGGAACACATGAATACGATCAATGAGCAGATCATGGCTGCCATGTCCAAAATGATGGGTGATTTCATGGTCAAGCAGCAGCAGGTCAATACCGCCTCTCAATCGGAGATTCCGCTTCCAACTCGTCAAGGCCTCCGCCTCGACAAAACTCCTGCAGTGAACACAAATCCAACCCTTCAACCGGATGATGTCATTCTAATTGACACCAGTGCTTATCCGTCGGTCCCTGTTCTTCAGTCACCCCCAAATGATGAGAATGCCAAGTTGCTGGCTAAGCTTGACCAGAGATTACGTGAAGTGGAGGGAACTCAAAGTGTTCCGGCTGTTGATTTGTCCATTTTTACCCGGGTCCAAGTGCCCGATAAATTCAAGATACCAGCCTTCGAGAAGTATGACGGCACCTCAAATCCAATTCAGCACATTGATATGTACCAGGGGCTCATGAATAGATATATTTCTAACAGACCTATGATGATCCAAACCTTCCAAGCAAGCTTGAAGGATGCTGCAATGAGGTGGTATACCAACCATCAGATCAACCGGAAAGACTCGTGGGAAGAGGTGGCAAACCTTTTCGTCAAGCACTTCAAGTTCAATCTCGACGTCACTATTACGAGGGAAGACCTGAAAAGAGCTGAACAGAAAAAGGGCGAGACTCTAAAGGAGTATGCCACTCGCTGGAGGAACATGGCTGGGCAGATCATGCCGAAACCCGCAGAACGTGACTTAATGAAGTTGTTCGTGTCCACCTTACCGCAGCCGATTCGTTCACGAATGTTAGTGACGGCCGCCCAATCTTTTGGCCAACTGATAGCCATGGGTGAGGAGATCGAGACCGGGCTCAAGAAGGGATGGTACGGTGAGTCAGGTTCATCGGCCAAGAGATTTACTAATAAGAAGGACAAAGAGCATGTCTCCGAGGTCAACATGACATATTTGCAGAAACCGCCAGCTCAAGCCCCGAAGCTACAATTCAGCATCCAGCAGACAACTTCTTAAGGATGGTAAGGCCAGCAGGATCCACGCCCGCAGTGTAAACTTCGCCAATTTACTCCACTTCCTAGGACGTTATCTCAAGTACTGACAGTGCTAAGGAAGAAGAATTTGCTGAATTCAAAGCCACAAAGAGCTAACGCTGCTGGCTATGCAAAGTATGATCCATCGAAGAAATGTGATTATCATAGAGGTGAGATTGGGCATTCGACTGATGATTGCCAAGTACTCAAACATTGAGTGCAGGATCTACTCGACACTGGAGCGTTTGCGCTACAGCCAGCCGGTAAGCCTAATGTGCAGAATAATCCACTCCCTGATCATTCGAACAGTGCAAATGTTGTCCTTGGCCCGGGAGTCAAACGGGTTCAAAGCTTCAACGTCCCTCTCGAAGATACGTTATATGCTCTAGTCCGAGCTTGTTATATTTCGACCGGCGAGGTGGTGTCATTCGGTGACATAAGAGAGAAAGTGGATGAGTTGGTAAGAAAGGGAATGATTGGGACAGCGGATGAATTCGGTGTAGTGGCCGTTATATCCCAAATCAACATTGACTGGAATGAAGAACTCGCCAAGAGACTGATGAACAAGTTAAGTTGGATCCTGACATGCCCGCTCTCGAGGATGCCTCTGACGATGACCTCGAGATCATTATACCCAACACTCCGGAAGTATTGACCTTGGTATCACCTCAGCCCTATGCTTATGAAAGTAACAAGATGGTCTCATGGTCGTACGATGCTGATCTAAAGCACGAGGTTCAGGACCTCTTAGATATTGGGGCATCGGCATTTCGTGCTTCGTGGCTCTACGAAAGTCGAGATGATCTTATCACAGTTCTAGACATTCAGACTACATCCCCGAGTCCTGCAAGAATGATACATGGAGAGAAGGAAGTGATCGACACTCTGGGGCAACCGAGCGGCAAGTTCGACTACTACGTGAAATATTCGGCTCCTTCGAGCTTCTATATTGACCCGCGTAATATCGTCCCCGATGGATGGGAAGGTATGGATGATCTAATACCTCCAATGACAGAAGATCCTGATAATGCGTGGAGGGAATTGATGCTCTGTTCAATAACATGCTCATTGGAGCTATCGAGAAAGGATCATTGGAAGGAGTGGGCATTGGCCCACAAGAGTAAAACCTTTACTTTTTTGCACACCTCCCTTGCATGGGAAATTTTACTGCTTTCTAGGATTTGCCCCGTCTCGGGAGCTGTTTTTTTTGGGATTTTTCATTTCTATGACTTTATTCTCCCAGTTTTCAATCCAATAAGATGTAATTCATTGATCCAATATCAATAAAATTACAGAAGTTTTTATCATTTTGAATCTTGTTGAAGTACCCCAAACCGACCCGATGACGATAACCAACGATTGAAAAATTTGTTATCTATAGTAAGAACTGAGGGTTGGGCTTCTCAAGAATTCTTGTTTCAAAGTCTTTGAAAGCAAAATGAATTTCAAGAAACAAGGATCAGTTTTCGGAAATTGCCTGTAGTTAAGCCCTGTCTTGTCTTTTTGATCCCTTTCTTTCATGTTTCAGTACTAATCTCGAGGCATGCGTAGGGATGGAAATCGTGGATCCTCATATATGTGATATGAACGAAGCAGTCGAAGCAGCCAACAAGAATATCAAGAAATTTTTGGCTAAAACAGCTGAGAACTATCGTGATTGGCATGAGAGATTACCTTTTGCACTCATGGCATATCGGACATCTATCCGGACATTTACATGGGCAACTCCATATTCTCTTATGTACCGTATGGAAGCAGTTCTACCTGTTGAGGTTGAAATTCCCTCATTATGTATTCTTTCACAGGTACAATTGTCGGAAGCAGATTGGATCCAACAGAGATTGGACCAGTTAAACATGATTGATGAGATAAGGCTTAGAGCTCTATGCCATGGCCAGTGCTACCAACAACGAGTTGCTAAATCTTTCAACAAGAAAGTCAAGCCTCGACATTTCCAGATAGGCGACCTTATCCTGCGGAAGTTATTGCCAATATTTCCTCTTGTAGAAGGAAAATTCGCCCCAAACTATGGTGGCCCATACATTGTGAAGAAAGTCTTACCAGGATGGTGCTTTGATTTTAGCCGAGATGGATGGTCGTGTTTTTTCCTGTCCAGTTAATTCTGATTTTGTGAAAAAGTATTATACTTGATTTGTACTCATTTTGACTTTGTTTCAATCAAGTTTCAAATTGAATTTCATGAATCGATTGATATTACTAAGCTTTGTTTGAGGAAAGCTTTTGATTTAGCAATTTGTTTCTGTCCTAATGAAGTGGTCATATTGCATGAGAGACTTCAAGATGACGAAAGGTAAATCATTTCCATACATGTCCTGAATAATAATCCCTAGTGCGAGTTGTGTGAAAATTCCGTGCTGACAAGGTAAAGGATTATCTCACAAAAAGTATGACGACCAAAATGATGAGAGGCATTCATTTCCTCTATCTAAACACTACAGGTTATCATTTGCTTAACCCTTTTGAACGGAGTTTCATTTCTTACCCCTGTCAGGAACAATCCTTATACTGGGGCAATTTCTCAGAAAGTTCGAAATGTTTAGAATTTTCTTGCTTTCACTTGCATCAATCTTCTAGTATATTTATTGCATGCAAATTTTGTATTAGCTCGAGTGCCTTAGATATGACGAAAAGCATTTCTTTCTATATCCCTACACATTATACCCTTTGCATACCCAATTTGAGCGGTAAATTCATTTCAACCCAATTGGTGATCATTCTTGTGATAGACAAAAGAAATCATCTCAAGACAAGTTCAAGGTGACTTGGGGCAAATGGGAGCTCGAAGGAAAATTCATCAGAAAGAACGCAAAAGGACTCCAATGAATCGAAGTTCTTTAAAAAAAAAAGAAAGAGAACAATCTCTCAAAAAAGAAAATCTCTCTCTCAAAAAAAAAAAAGAGGAAAGAGAGAAAGGAAAGCTTCAACAAAACTGAGTCAATATGCAAGACTATTCTTCAAGGAAAAGACCATTTGAAGGTTCATTTGTGGAGCAAGTGCTAGAAATAGATCAATTGGATGATCACCAATCTCCATATTCATAATACCCTCTTTTGATGGAAATAGGCCATTCGTTTCAAGCCTACCCAAACCTACGTTATAACCATTACCGAAGTCTCTTCAGAATAGGGCACTTGAGTTAACGTAGAGTTTCAAATGCTTATAAATGTTGCTCGAAGAAGTGCGAGCAAGATTTTTCTATCTCATTGTTGCAGCATTCCTGACTTGTGAATCCGGAGCAGCTGTTGATGTCAATTCTTTCAATGGCCTCGACTCGAAGAGTCCCTTTTACTAAGCCATTGACCAAGCCCACGTTTTAGTCCTTATAAAGACCTCTCAGATTGGCTAAATTATACTGATTTTGAGAATATCCGAACCCTTGTCAAGCACGACGAAGAGAGTTTGAGTGATTCTTATACCCGCATTAAAGGTCGGGACAAAAGCCTTTCATTGAGAGTGAGTAGAAAGTCCTTTTTGATTAAAGGTCTCTCATTTAATGTGATCAAATTGTCAAAAGGACGAAATGGTTGTTCTTATTGATAAAATCCCCAATGAAGTTTTGTGATATGAGCAGATTCATAAATTATGTTTTCTCCGCCTCTGCGCATGTAGTATTTTGACATTTTCTCAGGTAAGAACAGGAGTGATGCCATTGGCTCCGTCATAAGAAGAATTCAGGTAGGCTTGCTACTTATTCTTCGTCGTTTCTCTTTTCGAAATACAATTTCTCACATGGTGTTGCCAAGTGGAGTACGCGGCACACCCCAACTGATGTTGCTGAGTGGAGTACGAAGCACATCTTATTTTTATGTTCGCCAAGTGGAGTACGCGGCGGCATGGTGTTGCCAAGTGGAGTACGCGACACACCCCAATTGATGTTGCTGAGTGGAGTACGAAGCACATCTTATTTTCATGTTCGCCAAGTGGAGTACGCGGCGACATGGTGTTGCCAAGTAGAGTACACGTCACACCCCAATTGATGTTGCTGAGTGGAGTACGAAGCACATCCCATTTCATGTTCGCCAAGTGGAGTACGTGGCGGCATAACATCCAGTCTTTTGTTCGTCTAGCAGGATAGGCGGCGTAACACCCCAATCTCATGTTCGTCTAGCGGGATAGACGGCGTAACATCCAGTTCTCTGTTCACCTAGCAGGATTGGTGGCATAATATCCAGTCCTCTGTTCGCCTAGCAGGATAGGTGACATAATATCCAGTCCTTTGTTCGCCTAGCAGGATAGGTGACATAACGTCCAATCCTCTATTCGCCTAGCAGGATAGGCGACGTAACATCCAGTCTTCTGTTCGCCTAGCAGGATAGGCAACATAACATCTCATTTCATGTTTGCCTAGCAGGATAGGCAGTATAACATCCCATTTTCTGTTTTCCTAGTAGGATAGACAGTATAACATCCCTTTTTTTGTTCGCCTAGCAGGATAGGCGGTATAATATTTCATCTTATGTTCGCCTAGCAGGATAGGCGATATAGTTTCTCAATTGATGTTGCTGAGTGGAATACGAAGCACATCCTGTTTCATGTTCGTCTAGCAGGATAGGCGGCACAACTTCTCATTTGGTGTTGCCAAGTGGAGTACGCGGTACACCCTATCTCATTTTATGTTCCGCCTAGTAGGATAGGCGGCATAGTTTCTCAATTGGTGTCGCTAAGTGGAGTACGAAGCACACCAATCAATACATCCATTTGTTTCTTCATATCATGTGCTATTTCGCATATGTAGGAAACTACAGGTAACATATAGGCAATCCAGTACTTCGAAAACCTTATTTCCAGTTGATCAGAAGTTTGGAGATCGAGGGAATTGAAAGCATTATAAAGCATTCCGTCACTCGGACTCTTTTTATGGGATCCTTATGTAAGATTCTTTCACCTCTCCGCATGAAGTGAGAAGCCTTAGCATACGTTCCTCATTGCTTGCATATCATGCATCATTGCATTTTTTAATAAAAAAAACCATTCATCATTTTGCATAGTTTAAATTTATGTTTCAGTCTTTGAGCGAAACCTTTGCGAGCCTCCACTCAAAAAGAGGCAGCTGTTGACATCTAAATTTCGGCGCATCATTTAGTGTTAATTTGCATAGAAAATTAGGGATTAAATTTTAACCCCTAAACAAAAATATTTAAATTGCATAACATATAGTTTAGGTTCATTGCATTTTGCATCGGATTGGCCATGGCGAATGAGCTTAAAATTCATCGAACAAAACTCGGTTCGCTCGGAATCCAAAAGCAGGGAATCTCATGTCAAACGGGCTCGATTGTTTTAATTTGGGCTTAATTTAGTCCGTTGAGTTTAATTAATTAAAGCCTAAGTTAATTCAGCCCATTTAGATGTTAATTAAAACTAAGCCCAAACCTAAGCCCATTAGGACTAGAAAGCCCGACTAATTGACCTAGGTTAGCATTATAAATATATCGTTATACCTCATAATCTGGGGGGCTCTCTCAGAACTTGAGATCAGAATTTTCAGAGGACAGAAATTCGGAAAAGTCGGAGCTACGTAGTTCAAACAAAAGCCACGAGAAAGAAAGAAGGGAGGAGCTCAATTCATGTGGGTCATGGTGGAGAGCAACGTTCTGCACTCATAGGGGACTTCACGGAAGAAAAAAAAAGAGAACAGAGACATGTTCAGAGGGAACATGAAGAAGAGAAAAGCCCGTATGTCCACAGAATAGAGAAAAGAAAATCCAAAGGAAGTCAAAAGTCAAAGAAGTGGTCTTACGAGAAGGCCTGCGTCTTCAATTCCAGTGAGTTTGGCAACAACAAATAACAAGCGACCGTCAACGCACTTTCGAACGACTCCGGAGGCCTTTCTTCGAACCTGGTTCGCTCTGCAGCAACTAGCACCACGAGTCTCTTGACTGCAAGAACACTACCGCGAAGAGCCAGCTGAGCTAAGAGCTACAAAAGCGCACCACCGCTTGTGCACCACCGCTGTTCTCGCCGGAAACCCCACCGAATTGCCGTCCTGCCGTGCCGACGCCTCGCCATGTCAGTCCATTCCCGACACCGTCCCGTTGCCGATCCGCAAGTCGATTCCAATCTCGATCTTCAAGCGATCCCGAAGCAATTCGAATTTGGCAATATTTTCAAATTAGGTAAGTGGATATATTCAGAATATTTTCTTTAGAATATTCAATTTCCTGATTTGCACATTTTGAATATTTCAAGAATATCACGTGGATAGTTAGATATCTTAGGATAATGTTCTATATATCCGCAATATTTTGAATATTCAAAATTAGGAAAATTTCCTAATTTAGCAACGTATTTGGACGACTATCCGACTTTAACCCTAAGGTTCGATACGCGGCGATACGGGAAATTATCATCCTATCTATAATCACTTAGATACGATGATAAATTTCATTAGCTTTCCAAATTCGAACGATCGAATATCCGTCAATATCTATAACCCCATAGATATGACCGATAGTTCGATTTTTGTGCCTAATCCGAGTTTGAAACAAATTTGGCGGATTGCATGGTTGATTTGAATGTGGTTGTTATCCGTATTTGTTTGATTATCTTTCTTTTTCAAATAAAACAGAAAAATTCAAAAATATTAGCTAGATTTAAATTAGAGTTTTGCATGTCTAGGAATCCTAAATATATCTAGAAGATAGAGTAGTTATTTAATTTAAATTAGGACTTGAGATGATATATTTCCTAGTTTAAATTAAGTAATATTCTAGTCTTAATAGATTATTTAGGTTATTTTATTATTCCGAATTTTACAGAAAAATCCCAAGAATAAGTCATTCTATGGTAGATTAAGTCATCATAGGTTGCACGTTATTTTAGGTATTTTTATTATTCCGAATTTCAATAGAAAATACCAAAAAGAGAAGTCGTTAGGTTGCATGTTAATTTAGGCATGTTTTTAATTCCGAATTTCGATGAGAAAAATACCAAAAATAAACATTCTTTCATCATTAGAATTAAGTCACGTCGTCGCATGACATATAGTTTGCATGTTAGGTTACATTAATTCGCATGTCATATTTTTGCACGTCATTGCATATAGATTAGATTTCATTTTAAATAAAGTGAAAATCAAAAAAAAGAAATTGAATAAGTTGCTTTGTTAACTAGAAATCATATTAGGATTGTCTGTATGATTTTTCGCTAACAATGCAAATGCTTGCGTTGGTTCAAGGTAAGTTGTTCTCCTAAGCTTGCAATTTATTTAATGTTTTCTGGGTTTTAAATTGATGGTTTGCGCACCTGCATGAACACCTCACATGTTAGTAACTAAGTTAAAAATGGATCCAAACTGCCTGCCAAAATATTTTTGAAAAGAAAAGATACCGAAAGGGCGTTAGACTAGATCTAGCGTAATTAAGTCCCCGGGCTTAGAATCTCTTGTTCGTAGGAATAAAACATATCTCCCTATGTTTTATTTAGGTTTCTAATCAGCCTACTGTAAATTGATTAGTGACGACTCCAAGCATGAAAACATCTGCACGTTAAAGACTTAAACCCTAAGTTGCGAATTGATAGGACTTGGGAGGGTCCGAGTTAAGATTAGTCTTAATAATCCATTAGCCCAAAAAAAAAATTTAGAGTCGCGACAATATCACACCACAGCACTTTCTAAATTTTCATTGTCATAAAAAGACGATTCCTTACTAGGATAGAGCATAGAAGACTAATCAAAAGCAATACCTCTGCTGATGATAATCTTAGATGAATCAATAGACCAAAGTCTATAACATTTTACACCAGAAGCATAATAAAGAAAATTGTATTTCTTTGCTCTAGGTTCTAATTTTCCCCATATGTCAGACATCTAAATACTTGAAAAGAAGAATAATCAATAGGTTTACCTTACCATACCTCCTCATATGTCTTGCACTCAACAGATGCGCAAGGAGAACAACTTACCAATCAACGAACTGTATTGACTGCCCCAGCTCACAACTCTTTGCCCAAACCAGCATTAGATAACATGCACCTTGTCATTTCTAATAACGTTTTGTTCATGCATTATGCAATACCATTATGTTGTGGTATATTCATTGTAGTATAATGCCTCGCAATGCCTTCATTTTTACAGAATTCATTAAACTCGCCTCCACAAAATTCCAACCCATTATCTGTCCTTAGCCTCTTGATCTTCTTACTGTTCTACTTCTTGATCAATGTTTTCCATTATTTAAATGTGACAAAAACATCACTCTTTTATTTTAAAAAGGGTTAATACCACGAAAAACCCTAAACTTGTACACTTATGATAATTTTACCTCGAACTATTTTTTTTATAATAAAAAACCCCAAACTGATGCATATGTGACAAATTTACCCCGAACTATTTTTTTGACAACCAAAAATCCCAAACTGGTACACATGTGACAATTTTACCCCGAACTAATTTTTTAATAATATTTTTTATTTTTCAAATTTTTTGTTAATTTTTTTATTTTTTCTTTACTTTTATTTTTTCCTTCATCTTCAACCTCTGGCCAGTCGCCGGATCGGCGACTGGCTAGAGGCAAAAGTCAACAAGGTCGGCCCCGCTGGCCGCTGGCAAGGCTCGACCTCGCCGGCATTGGGTGAGGTTAGCCTTACCCTGCAACGGCGAGGTCGAGTCTCGCTAGATCTGGCGAGGGCCCAGCCCCGACCCTGCAACGGCCAGGTCGAGCCTTGCCAGCGATCGGCGGGGCCAACCTCGCGGACTTCCGCCTCTAGCTAGTCGTCAGACCGGCGACCGGCCAGAGGTTGAAGATGAAGGAAAAATAAAAAGTAAAGAAAAATAAAAAAAATTGAAAAATAAAAAAATAATATTAAAAAATTAGTTTGGGGTAAATTGTCACATGTGTATCAGTTTGGAATTTTTTGTGGTCAAAATAATAGTTCAGGATAAATTTGTCACAGGTGTATCAGTTTGGAGTTTTTTGTGGTTAAAAAAATAATTTTGGATAAAATTATTACAAGTGTATCAGTTTAAGGTTTTTTGTGGTATTAACCCTTTTAAAAATAAACCCAAACTTTCCTTGAAAAATCATTCATGAAGTGAGTAGATAGCTTGAACCAAGGACTTTTGAAGAAACTTATGTAGGACCCCAAAGATCACAATGAATATAATCCAAAGTGCCCTTTGTTGTGTGAATTTATGTTTTGACATTGACCCTTTTTCATTTCCCGAAAACACAATGCTCATAAAAATCCAGTTTTTCAATTTTCTGACCATACAGAATACCTCTCTTACTTATCACATCCATCCCTCTAATATTCATATGACCTAATCTCATATGTCATAATTTAGTGTTGTCTGATTCTGTCATGGTGAATGAGACTGCAGCTAAACTAGTAATTGTAGTACCTTGCAGCTGATACAAAGTGCTAGCTTTCAATCATTTCATTAACAAAAGTGAACCTCTCATAATCTTTATAACTCCACCTTTAACTATAAACCTACAACTATTAGCATTAAGTATACCTAAAGAGAGGAGGTTCTTCGTCAAATTAGGAATGTGTCTAACATTTTCCAAGGTTCTGATCATGCCGTCATGCATCTTAATGTTGACAATCCCAATCCCAACTACTTTGCTTTTAGCGTTATTTCCTATTAGAATAACTTCACCATTATATCCCTTATATGTGGAGAACCAATCATGATTAGAACACATATCATACGAACAACTTGAATCAAGAATCCAACAATCACTAAATTTGTCTTTATCGTCTACAACCAATAACCAATCTTTGTTCTCTTCTTCAGCAAGAACAACTTGAGCAGAGTTTCCATTTCATTGATTTTATTTGTTCCAGTAGTTCTGATTGTTTTGCCAATTAGTATTCCTTTGATTTTTCTTATTCCTATTATTTTCTTTTTACTGTTTTGCCTTCAGTTTCAGACTTGATATGCTCCTTAGACTTACAATAATTGCACGTCGGATCCTTATGCTTTGATTTTGACCTGCTTTTGCCACCATCGCTTATCTCAGCAAACCTTCCCCTATTAACTAACAATCATAATCTCTCTAAAATTCTTGTAAGAGGGAGGTTGTGAAAATAACAAAAAAAGAGCTTGATCCTTACCTTCAATTTTAATATCAATGATAGTGATACAAAGAGTGAAGAGTCGTTACTTAAGCTTCAATTGATTGGTGAGGGATTTTATTAAAATTATTACTCTTTACTTTTGCTTGTAAACCTGCAACTATTTTCTAATCTAGTACCTCCCGCAGAACTTCATTGGTATGACACAATTGAATAGTAGACATATCATTTTCATCCAATTCTTCTCAGGTTTTATCCGATATGCTTTTTGATTTCTTTCATTTCCTAAATAGAGTTTTCTTCAAACCCTGTTGCATAAGAATAGCCAGCATATGAACTTACCAGAAGTTGAAACTGCCACTCCCATCAAAATTCTCAACAATAAATTTCCTTGTTGAATTTGAAGCCATAACTAGAAGATCGAAAACCCCTATGGCTCTGATACCATATTGTTATGACCAATGCTGAAACTAGAATGAAATTAAAAATGAGAAGAATAAAAGAACACAAGGATTTATGTGGAAAGCCCTTGCCAGAAAAACCACGAGGAGAGGAAAAACAAAATCCACTATGAAACTTCAAGAATTACAAAAGGTGGTTCAAAACATTAAGAGCGCAAATGATAACTATTTCATTTCCCTATTTTTTCTAATTTTTTTACCCTAGAACAGGTTTAGAACAGAAATCTGTTTGGTAAAATAATTTGATGTTTTTATTTTTGGGACAAATTTTGGCTTAGAAATAAATTTTGAACAGAAATGAGAAGTTAGAATTTTCTACTTTTCTATTTCTGTATAAGAATAACAACTTTCTCTTATTGCTCACTCTTACCACCCATCGCCGCCCACTTGCTCGTCTACCCGTAACAGCCCGTCTGTCTCTATCCACCGCTGCCCATCTATCACTATCTACTGCCTACTAGCGGTTTACTGTCACCCGCCGTGAGCTGGCTCCCACTTGCCACCACCACTAATTGGCCAGCCGCTGGAAATAGAAATTTAAAAATAAGGGTGCGAATGACAACGTTTCTCATCCTTAGCCCTATTTCTGGCTAGAAATAGAAAAATCTATTTCTCTTTCTTATACAAGTTTCTGAGCCAAAAAAGTAGCATTTGATAGAGACACAAAATTTATATTGCCGAAATAGAAATTTGTTCGATAAGTTATTCTTAAATTTCTATTTTCGTTGGTAGGCCGGTGAGTGGTGGCGGTGGGTGGATGGCGAGCGGTGGCAGAAGGGAGGTAACAGGCGGGTAGCCGGCGAGCATCGACAAGGAGGCAGTAGCGGTGTGATATCCTGAAAATTCGACCAAATTTGGTGATTTATGAAATGGTGATTTTATCGACGCTCTATTAGTTAATTCTCGCTCTGGCATGATCACCTAGGGAATACTAACCAAAGGGGAAAGGCTATCGAAGAATTTATTTCGAGCAGTTGCCCGTTAGTTCGAGATAAACTATAGTTGCGATTGATCGATTTCAGCCACGAATTATTATCCGATTTTACGTGTCGAATGCTCGAGGATATTACATCCGAACTATAGGACGTCGCCTCATAATTTTTACGATTTGGCCATAAAAAATTATTTGCTAACTTGCCCTTCTAGAAACCTCTCTGTTAGATTATATCTTGGCCATTGTATAGAATTATTATATGTGTTTATCAGGAAAAACCCTTTGAATGAAGACTATGAGGCCCCTATCATGATGACAAGTCATCATGACTCTTGACTTTGAGGCACTGTCATCATGACCGACATTAAAGGCCTGGAGTAACGACCAAGCAAAGAGTTTCTATAAATAGGAAGCCCTCCCTCTCTCTCTCACGCCACTCTCTCTCCCTCTCTCTCTCGGCCGAATCACCCCACCACCGTCATTCACCCACCAGCACCCTCACGCCACCATCCTTGAGCCTCGTAGATCGCCGCATGCCGTTCACCGCTTGCCATGTCAAGCCGAGGCCGCCACGAACAACTCATGTTGTCGCCGTCGTTCTCCCGTTGTCGTCATTTTTAGACGAGTAAGTTAACATCTAATCTCTTATTTAGGATGTTTAACTTGCATTGGGTAGTTTAGCTAGTTATTGTTTTAGTGTGTTTGAACTCCTAGAATGAGCGTTGGCGAGTCTTGATTGCTAGACAAAGTTGAAATAGAGGTTGGATGTTGATTTGAACTCTTGGTGTGGTATTTTCATGGCTGAGAAGTGGTGGATCTCAAAGTTGAAGGCGTTTCTTGGAGTTTTTATCTTGATTCCAGAACTGATTTTGTACGTCCATGGATTTCCATTTTTATAGAGCATTTTGTTGTTAGAATCTTGAAAAGTATTCTTCATAAAAATTGTTCACAAGATCTTGATTTATAACATATTTAAATTTCAGATTTTTCTGAGCTCAATTGGGTTACACGAAGGTCCCATTTCTTATCGAGTCAGAACTGTTTTCTACTGTGGATTCCGTGACCTTCGTGCTTTCTCAGATTTTTATAAAAATTTCCAGTTTGATTTCGACCATACTTCCTTCACAAGATTTGTAAACGAAATCCATGTCAACGACGTATAAAAATTTCAAAGTGTTTTGAAAGGATTTGGTTTGTAAAACGAGTATTTCTTTTGGTTGAGTTCACCTGTTCCAGCGGACCAGTTCTGGGTTGTTTCCGAGCCATCAAAAGTGATCTTTGTGTAAGGATTTTGGGATTGTGTTCTTCATGGAAAATATTTGTGAAGGTCTTGTTAACATATTCGAATTTTATAATTTTTGGAAACCATTTTCTATGCTTTTGAAGTTGATTTTCCAAATCATGCAAATCTGTCCGATTTTACTAGAATTCCATAATTTGCCGGTCTTTACTTGAAATCTTTGTCTTTCGATTTCCGGCCTAATAGAGACAGTAACCACAATTACCTAACTTTTCAATAATGTTTATTTGGCTATGATCCAATGTTGAATGCTTTTGTAAATTCATGTTTTAAAATGAGGTTTACAAAGTCGATTGACCATTTGCATGTGTGACCACTTGTTATTGTTGTATGGCATTGATGTGAGCACGATTCATGGATGCATTGGCTAAATGAAAAGATAAGAATTGGCCTGAATGCTTGTGTGCTCATGTGGTCACACGTTGGAGCCGTCTTGCTGTAGATCGCTTGACGATGCCTGATTTATCGGGGTCTTGCTGTAGATCGCTTGACAACACTCGATTTATCGGATGCCTAGAGATTATCTGGATTGTTGATACTCCGGATGCCTTGTCGCGGCCCGAGGCTGGACTCGAAGCTCCTTACGGGATACCATCTTACCGTAGATCATTTGATGTTGCCGTATTGGAATGTCGTCTTACTGTAGATCGTTTGATATAGTCGTGCCCGACGGAGCGGGACGGAGCCCGGTCATGCCAGAAGGCTGCCATCTTGCTGCAGATTGCTTGATGTGTAGTGGCCCCGAGGGGGCGTAATAAATGGAATACGTGTGATGCATAGTACTTGATTATGGGGTAGAAACTGCTAGGCATGGTATGGGACGTGCCCAAGTGGATTTTGCCTTATAATCGAGATACACGCGACTGTGATGCATTGATGCATGGGAAATCTCATTATACGTTATGAGTATGTGATATGTTTGATGCATCGTTGTGACATATGACTATCTATGTTATGCATAATATACGTGCCAAGGCAAGGTAAGGATGCCTGTGGTTGGTGAATGATTTGTGTCCAGTGCATAGTCGCATGGTTAGGGACCCCTGAGGTGAGTTGGCCTTCTAAACGAGGCTTAGGCGTTAACTTATTGAGATTTTTATCTCATTTGTAGTTGTTAAACATTTTTCAGGCCCTTAGCATGCGATGCACCCAATATGGTTCGAGGTGCCTGAAGGCTGACTTTTGGTGAAGTAGATTGATCCCAGTCTGACATCTTTTTGTAGACTTTTATGGAAATGCCTGAAGTGGGCATGTAAAAATGTTCCCAGGGGTTAATTAAGTAAATGTTAAAATGGTGTTTTGATTTCAATGCTGTAAACTGTTTTCCTATCTATCATTATTTATTGTTATTGTCTGGGTGAATCTTTGTTTAGCTTCTGCATGCGTAATCAAAAGATAAAATGTTGGGTCGGCAACGCGTCCTGGGACGTCACATCATAATGACCATTGCAAGATGTTGCGCGCTCGCGAGGTTTGGGGCGTGACAGGCGGATGGCCAGGAGTGTTAGCGGATGGTGACGGACGGATAGCAGGCGAGAAGTAGCAGATGACGGGCAGTAGGGAGGTGGCGACGGATAATCGAGAGCGACGGCGGATGGGTGGTGGACGGCCGGCGGGCAAGGGCGAGGGGTGGCGGATGGTCGGCGGGCCGTGGCGGACAGCGGACGGTGACGGGCTTTGGTGGCTAGCGGGCGGCGACAAGTGGGAGGTGGTAGGTGGCAACAGTAAGTAAGAAGAGACACTTGTCATTTCTATTTTTGGAAGTAGAAAATTTTAACTTCTTATTTTTGTTCCAAATCTTTTTTTAGTCAAAAATTTATCCCAAAAATAAAAAAAATAATATTATTTTACCAAACGAATTTCTATTCCAAACCTATTTCGAGAAATTAAAAAAAAAGAAAATCAGAGAAATAGAATGGCCATCATTTGTTTCTAAAACAAACATTTTATGTCATTATCAAACGCTACTTTTTGTTTAGAAACTCATCTAGGGAAGAGAAATAGGACTAGGGATGAGAAATGTATTAATTCGCGCCCTAAGAGTGTATGTCTCCGTCACTTTAGTTTTTGAATCTTTAACTAGAATTTCACACCCAACAACACTATAGACCTAAAAATTTTCGCACTAGACGTTTTAATGGTGATAAGATTACGGGGATCGATCAATTCGATTGGATTTGCATCGGATCGGATTTCGATTTTTTTTTGTTTTTCTTCACTCTCTCTTAGGGGTGAGTATGGTCTGGGCAGGTAGTTTCCAACATGAAATAGGAAACCGCCTATTAAGGACCGATTCCAAAAAATTGGAACTGAGAACCGCCCGTTAATTCCATAGATCCAATTGGATTGAACTACCTCCCGAGAGAGTTCATGAAACTGGTCCCACCAAATTTCATGCAAATAGATGTAACCAAGAGTGAGAAAGGGAGGCGATGAACGGCTAGAGGCGCAGCCGTGAATTAATGGGAGTTGAGTGTGACATTTTGAAATTCAACTCACTTGAGATTTATGAAATTGATGATTTTATTAACACACTTGTAGTTAGATCTCGCTCGGAACTGATTACTCCTGAGATACCAACCATTAGGGAATGGCTAATTAGGGATTTAAGTTCCCGCGACCAAAGAAACTCTATCGTAGGATGATTTTCGACCATAAGGATTGTCAAGATAATATTTTGGGCCAATATAGGCCGATCCAAGGATGGTCACGGATTGATTCGCCAATGTCATGCAAGTGGATCGTAGGTGATTCCGCTTGACCATGAGATGAACTTGCGAACGACCTTAAACCTATTCTGAACGATTGTGTCCCTCGGGACTAGTGATTGATCCTCGCAATTACATGACCACCGAGGTCGTGACCGTGGTCAACCGGCCAAGCCCGCCATCGCCGCCGTTCAGCCGCTACACGCTGTCGCCGCCCATCTGATCGTTCTCGATGCCGCGGCCTCGTCACCACCACCACACCATCTCACACATACTCTCTCTCCCCTCGATTAGCTCGCCTTCTCTCTTCCTTGCCGTTCGCTCGCTCGACCGGCAAGCCACGCCATTGCCGTCTGTCCGTCGTCCGCCGAGGCCACCGTGCGACCATCGGCTTGCTGCCCTCTTTCTTGCTTAAGCTTGCTTAGGACCTCGAGTAAGTGACATTCTAAACCTTACTTAGGATGGCGGGTACTAACAGACTAGTTTAGATGTCGTTTTGGCAAGTTTAGGGGTTGTTTTGAGGGTGGACTTACCGGTTGATCATGAGTGGATTTGTGGATAGATTTGTGGTGATTTGGTGGCTGTTTAAAGACCAAATAAGAGCTAATTATGGTGGTTATGCATGCTGAAAATTTCAGTTTAGCATGACGAGTGTATGGCTTGATTTGTGGATTAAACGTGTTGGATTGTTGTGTGGTGCCGTGGCCGATTTGTGATAGTCTTTGTGGCTAGATTTAAACATGAATATGCTGATTATATGTTCTTTTTATGGGCAATGATTATCGGTTTAGTGGTAGCCTATTATACTTGGCGGAATATGGAATTTATGGTTGAATTTCAGAATTCATGTGTGCAAGCATGGGTTGATTTGATTTGGTTGGAGCTTGAGCATGTTCGTATGATGTTTGAGCATATGGATGTGTGAAAACTCATGTTATGTAGTGTGCGGGTGATCACTAAAAACCCTGAGGCGTGTAATGTAACGCGGGGTCTAGATAAAATGTGGTGTGTTGACGTACTCGCTTGATCACATAATCCCTGAGGCATATACTGTAACGCGGGAAATTGAACCCATCTTGAGACGTGTACTGTAACGTGGGACGATGCCCGGTATTACCGGAAGACAGCCAACCTAATACGTTTATGCGGGTTGTGCCATAGATGGAGGATGTTGAGCCTGAGCCATGATACGTAGGCAAGAGACATAGCCTGAGGCATGTACTGTAACGCGGGCTAAGGAGTGTTGTGAATATAAGACGGTTGTACATGGACCATGGATTGAAAGTGGACTTAAGGCGTAATTACGCGGATCATGAATAAGCTGAATACGTGTGCTTGATTGTAAGAACGAATGTGAGATGTTGAGTTAAGTTTAGCAAGTATTCGGATTATCATAACTATACGAGTGTGTATTGAGTGTTTCATGTGATTTAGAGCATTCACGTCATGATTGTCATATTTTCGTGATTAAGTTAATGTGCAGGGCTTACGTATGTGACAAGGCTGGGGTAAGTGTGCCCGTGATTGTTATATGCACTATGGATTATATGAATTGAATGCTTATTTTTGTCTGGAGGTATGTGTTAGCCTAAGTAGGGTTTAAGGTGTATACTTGCTGAGATATGTTCTCATGGTTGTTTAACCCAACCATTTCAGAACCCTGACGTAGACAATGAATAACCCTCCGACAGGTTTTGGCATCCCGATGCATTTGGAGAATTAGGCAATAGAATACCCTATAGGGAACAACCAGGTATGGATCAAGCGTACCACTATAGTGCATGTAGATGTGGGCCAACCCGAGCTGCAACCAAATGAGTACACGGCATGGTGTTTCAAAGACAGGTTAGATGAGTTCGGGCCTATCCTAAGTTTTGATGTCCCATTTGATGGGGTAGGTGATTGGAATCCCTCAGCTGTGCCTCCTCCCGATGGTGAGCTTACCAGTATCGAAACCCGTCCTGTATTCGCTCATGCACCCGTTCTCGTACCGCCACCTGAACCCGTGGGTCCCGAGCCTATGGAGGTCGAGCCTGACCTAAAGCTCGAGGAGTCACACCAGGGGCAGTCCCTATGGAGCCAAAGATTGAGCATGAGCTATCTAAAGAATTTGAAGACCCCGAGGCAGAGTATGAGGAGCCCGAAGAAGAGTTTGAAGAGGAGCTCAAAGAAGAAGAAGAACTCGAAGGAGACTAGCCGATTGAGGCCCTATCAGAGTCGGGATCCGAGGGTAACCAGATTGAGATCGAGGCTGACTCCAAGTCAAATGATGAGTGGGCTGATCCGGGGGAGCCTGATACCGATTCTTGGGGGACAGACCCCGAGTGGTCACCTGCTGGGTCTCGTAGGGGTTAGCTAGAGCTAGTTATTAGAACTATTTTTGGGGAATACCCTTTTTAGTATAGATGTTGACCTGCCCAAATCACTTGCCTCTTTTTAAATGATAAGTGGTTGCTAACCGTGTAAGCCTGGCTTGGTTGTAAGAATGGATATTATAAGTATGTCTTGTGTTAATGCCAGTTGTTTGTTTATTCTTGTGGTGGCTTCTCCTTACTACCCCTCTTCTAATTTTTGTCCGAGTGTAATGCTTGTTTCCGCATGTGCTTGATCTCTGATGCTTTTGTGGTTGGGTTAGCAACGAACCTAAGACGTCACATTCAATTCGACCAGTTTAGGGGTGTCGCGAGCTCATTGGGGTTCGAGGCGTGACATCCCCGGTTGATTTGATATCAGAGCAAGGTCAGCTCGATCTAAGTTGGTCGAAGCCTGAAGTAATAAGGAACGATGACTTTTGGGATAGTTGACTAGGGAGACCTTAGCGAGTCATAAGTATGAAATGAGCTATGCGTGCGTCTAGACTGTTTGTTGTGATTGTTGAGTGAATTTGGTGCTATAATGATTGGAATACAGGTGTGTCTAGACCTGAGGTAAGTGATTGGACCTTGCTGATTGTGGCCTTGTGCTGTTGTGATTGATTATCTACTGAGTGAATTATTGTGTTAATTCACTGCCTAGGACTATAGACTAGTGTACCTAGGTCTCTAATTCCTAAGTGAAATTATAGCAGGTAGGTGAGTGATAGAAAATCGTGAGGATGAGTTCAAGAGGTAGAGGGACAAGAGGCCAATCAAGTTCGCAAGCCCAACCTGTGAGAGATCCGAGAATGGATGCGGTCATGAGAACCCTAGAAGAGATTGGAAATCTGATGGGACGATAGGCTCAGGAACAAGCTGCCACTATTGCTCAAGCTACTGAGGCCGCTGCAGCCGCTGTCACCAATGGTAATAATGGAAACCAGGGTCAAGGGCAAGGGAATGTGAATAGGCAAATGTATATGTTAGTTGAGCAGTTCTTGAAATTAAAGCCCCTTAAGTTTGATGGTAAAAGTGACCCTGAGGCTGTATCGCTTTGGGTTGAGGAGTTAGAAAAGGCCTTTGAGGTACTAGGGTGCACTGAGGAAGAGAAAGTGACCTTGACGGTGTACCAGCTCCAAGGAAATGCGAGTGATTGATGAAAAGCCACAAGAGGAAGGGTGTTCTCTGCTGGTGCCACCCAGACTTAGGTGATGTTTGTGGAAGTCTTCAATGGTAAGTACTTTTTTGAGAGTGTCCGGGAACAGAAGTTAGCTGAGTTTATGAGACTTCATCAGGGACAATTCTTGGATCAATTCATCATAATCTTCATAGATGACATATTGGTGTACTCGAAGAGCCCAGAGGACCATGAGTTGCATCTAAGCAAAGTTCTATAAACGCTAAGAGAATACGCACTCTATGCCAAGTTTAGTAAGTACGAGTTCTAACTTAATCGAGTGGCATTCCTTAGACATGTGATTTCTGGAGATGAAATCTCAATTGATCCAACAAAGATTGAAGCCGTGGTAAAGTGGTCGAGACTGACTACGGTGACAGAGGTTCGAAGTTTCTTAGATTTGGTAGGGTATTATCGACGTTTCGTTGAAGGGTTTTCGGCGATAGCGACACCGTTGACATGTCTACTTAAGAAGGAAATGAAGTTGGAATGGAATGACCAATGCAAAAGAAGTTTTCAGGAACTAAAGCATAGGCTGACTACTGCACCAGTGTTCACTATTCCGTTAGGGCCTGGACGGCATGAAATTTATAGTGATACATCGTTGAAAGGACTAGGGTGTGTGCTTATGCAATATGGATGAGTAACGGCATTCACATCTCGGCAGTTGAGACCAAATGAGTTGAACTACCCGACGCATGACCTGGAATTGACCGCTATCATCTTAACTCTTAAGATTTGGAGACATTATTTGTGCGGAGAGAGATTTCAGATATTTACAGATCACTAAAGCTTGAAGTATTTGTTCTCCCAAAAGGAACTCAATATGAGACAGTGTCGTTGGATGGAATTACTCAAAGACTACGATTGTGTCATCTTGTATCATCCCAGAAAGGCTAACCGGATAGCAGATGCATTAAGCTGAAAGTCGAGCATTGCACACCTAATGGTCAAGGAATGGACCATGTTAGAAGGGGTTCTAGACTCAGAGTTTAAGTTTAAAGTAAGTCAAGTCTCGAGTTTACTTGCCACTTTAAGAATCGAACCGGAAATCCAAACCAAGATCAAGGTTTTACAATCTACAGATCAAGAAATTCAAAAAGATTCTAGAAATGGATGCTACAAAGAGGAAGCTGGACTTTCATATCCGAAGACGGGATATTGAAGTTCTGAGAAAGGTTGTGTGTGATTGATGATATTGAGCTTAAGGAGGAAATCTTATTAGAAGCGCATCAAAGTAATTATAGCATTCATTCGGGTAGCATGAAAATGTATCAGAATCTCAGACAACACTATTAGTAGAACGACATGAAGGTGGATATTGCTAAGCACGTGGCTAAGTGTCTGATATGTCAGCAAGTGAAAGCGCAACACTGTAAGCCCGGAGGATTATTATGACCTTTGGAAATTCCAGAATGGAAATAGGAACACGTAACTATGGATTTTGTAATGGGATTGTCAATGAGCCAAAGAGGCCATGATTCTATTTGGTTGATCGTGGATAGATTGACAAAGTCAGCGCATTTTCTGGCAGTGCGAAAGAACTTCGCAATGGAAAGGTATGTTGAATTGTATATACATCAAATAGTGCATTTACACAGGGTGCCAATAATGATTACTTTAGATCGTGATCCAAAGTTTACCGCCAACTTTTGGAAAACTATGCAGACGGCATTGGGATCAAAACTATAGTTTAGTACAGCTT
Source organism: Syzygium aqueum (assembly GCA_031216185.1). Taxonomy (NCBI): domain Eukaryota; kingdom Viridiplantae; phylum Streptophyta; class Magnoliopsida; order Myrtales; family Myrtaceae; genus Syzygium; species Syzygium aqueum. The sequence continues at coordinate 17,232,163 of CM062233.1, forward strand.
ATCATCCACAAACAGATAATTAGTCAGAGAGGACGATTCAGACTCTAAAGGATATGCTTCGGGTATGTATATTGGACTTTCAGGGTAAATGGGAAGAACAACAACCCTTGGTGGAATTTGCGTGCAATAATAGTTTTCAGCAGAGTATTGGAATGACGTCATTTAAAGCATTGTATGGCAAGGTATGTAGGACACCCGTATGTTGGGATGAAGTCGAAGAAAAAAGTATAACGGGGCCAGAATTAGTTCAACAGTCAATTAGTGTAGTTAAGATCATTCGTAAGAGGTTGAAAACAATGCAAAGTCGCTAGAAAAGTTATGCCGACAGGAGGCGGAGACCATTGGAATTTCAAGTAAGAAATCATGTTTTCCTCAAGGTGTTGCCCATAAGAGGATTATCCTGATTTGGCAAGAAAGGGAAGTTGAGTATGAGGTACGTGGGACCCTTCGAGATTTTGGAAAGGATTGGAGATTTAGCTTATCGCCTTGCATTACTGCCAAATTTGTCGCAAGTGCATAATGTATTTCACGTGTCGATATTGAGAAAGTATGAACCGGACCCCACTCATGTGTTGAACTACAAAGAGATAGAAGTTGACGACACGATGTCGTATGTCAAAGGCCAATACGGATCGAAGATCAGAAAGAACGAGTTTTAAGAAACAAGACGATTCCGATGGTTAAGGTTTTTGGGAGCACTATAGGACATAAGGTGCTACTTGGGAAAGCGAAGAGCTGATGCGACGTCAATACCCCCACTTGTTTGAATAGTTGAGTTGGGTTGTAAATTTCGAGGACGAAATTTTATAAAGGGGGAAGAGTTGTAACATTCTGAAATTCGACCCACTTGAGATTTATGAAATGGATGATTTTATTAACGCGCTTGTAGTTAGATCTCGCCCGAAACTGATTATTCCTGGGATACTAATCATTGGGAAATGGCTAATTAGGGATTTAAGTTCGCGCGACAAAAAAACTCGATCGTAGGCTGACTTTCGATCATAAAGATTGTCGAGATAATATTTTGGGCTAATATAGACCGATTCAAGGATGGTCATGATCGATTCGCCAATGTCATACAAGTGGATCGCGAGTGATTCTGCTCAACAATGAGATAAACTTGCGAACGACCTTAAACCTATTCCGAACGATTGTGCCTCTCGGGACTAGTGATTGATTCTCGCAATTACATGACAACTGAGGTCGCCATAGTTCGAGTGAACTTAAACGTGGCTCGACTTAGTGTCGACCATAAGTCAAATTCGCGTAACACCCAAGAGTCACCCGTTAGTCAGAGATACGCTTAAGTTGGTTGATTTGATTAATCATAATTAGAATTCAAGTTTGAGTTTCAAATTCCTCGAACATCATGACAATTAATTGGACGATGTCTTCATTAGCGTAATAAATCTTAGAATTTGTTGGATTTGTTGGAAAATTGAAATTTAAGCCGAGAGTGGAAAATTACCGTTTTGCCCCTAGGATTATGTGAAGGCTCTTAAGAAAAGTGAAAGTGTAATTTGGTTTTTTAGCTGCCCCCTTGATGGGCGAATTTTACGGACAAAAATGCCCCCACTCTCCTTGTTCATTTCCTTTTTTGCCCTTAGATATTTTGTAAATGATTCAATCTTAACCGTTAGATGAGATAGATGTGATGTGTGTTTGAATGTGATCCCCTGGATTTGGTGAGATAGTGAAGAGGGGTAAGATGGTTTTTTCCTTGGCGAGTTGATCCATGTAGCCTTTTTAGGCTATGATTGCTCTTCCTAGGTCATGATGACCCTTTTTGGGCCATGATGAATTTTCCTAGCCATTATTACCTACCCTAATATACCCCTACCTAACCGTTTCCTTTCTTTTTCTCTCCTTTTTTCTCTCACCCTCTCTCCCTCACATCATTTCCCTGTCCATTTTGGCCGACCATCTTCTTCTCCCCCTCCTCCGATGACCGTGGCCAACCGACTAAGCCCGCCGTCGCCGCCGTTCGGCCGCCGCACATTGTCACCGCCCGTCCGGCCATTCCCAACGCTGCGGCCTCGTCACCACCACTATGCCATCTCACACACACACTCTCTCTCCCCCTCGATTAGCTCTCCTTCTCTCTTCTTTGTCGTTCGCCGACTCGGCCGGCAAGCCACACCATCGCCGTCCATCCGTCGTCCACCGAGGTCACTGTGCGACCATCGGCTTGCTGCCCTCTTTCTTGCTTGAGCTTGCTTAGGACCTCGAATAAGTGACATTCTAAACCTTACTTAGGATGGCGGGTACTAACGGACTAGTTTAGGTGTCGTTTTGGCAAGTTTAGGGGTTGTTTTGAGGGTGGACTTACCGGTTGATCATGAGTGAATTTGTGGATGGGTTTGTGGTGATTTGGTGATTATTTAAAGACCAAATAAGGGCTGATCATGGTGGTTATGCATGCTGGAAATTTCGGTTTAGCGTGACGAGTGTATGGCTTGATTTGTGGATTAAATGTGTTGGATTGTTGTGTGGTGCCGTGGCCGATTTGTGATGGTCTTTATGGCTAGATTTAAACATGAATATGATGATTATATATTCTTTTTATGGGCAATGAATATCGGTTTAGTGGTAGCCTATGGAGGTCGAGCTTGACCAGGAGCCCAAAGAATCACACTAGGGGACGGTTCCTATGGAGCCGGAGATTGAGCAAGAGCTATTTGAAGAATTTGAAGACCCCAAGGTAGAGTACGAGGAGCCCAAAGAAGAGTTTGAAGAGGAGCCCGAAGAAGAAGAAGAACCCAAGGGAGACCAGCCGATTGAGATCCCATTAGAGTTGGGATCTGAGGGTAACCCGATTGAGATCAAGGCTAACTCCGAGTTAGATGATGAATGGGCTGATCCGGGGGAGCCTGATACCGATTCTAAGGGGACAGACCCCAAGTGGTCACCTGTTGGGTCTTGTAGGGGTTAGCTAGGGCTAGTTATTAGAACCATTTTTGGGGAATGCCTTTTTTGGTATAGATATTGACCTACCCAAATCACTTGCCCTTTTTTGAATGATAAGTGGTTACTAATCGTGTAAGCCTGGCCTGGTTGTAAGAATGGATATTATAAGTACATCTTGTGTTAATGGCAGTTGTTTGTTTATTCTTGTGGTGGCTTCTCTCTGTTATCTCTCTTCTAATTTTTGTTGAGGTGTATGCTTGTTTTCGCATGTGCTTGATCTCTGATGCTTTTGGGGTTGGGTCGACGACGAACCTGGGACGTCGCATTCAATTCAACCACCTTAGGGGTGTCGCGCATTCGTTGGGGTTCGGAGCGTGACATTGAGAGTCAAGTTTTAAATTAGGTATTTTATGATTTTCATTTTTCTAAAAAATATTTCTTTTTTTTTATGTCGAAATTTTTCTTAAAAATTATATATATACGCACATATATATTAGCGGTCCAGTCCGACTGGACGGATGGGTGGTTCCACGCCTAGAACCAGAAACTGGACCAGTACTCACCAGTTCTAGTAAATTAGAATCAGGAATCGGACCAGTCCTCGTGAGAATCGCCGATTCCGAGCCAATCCAATCTGGTTCCGAGAAGTTCTCGATTCCTTTGCATACCTCTAATCTCTCTTCACTCTTGTTATTCACTACGTCTCTGAGACCAGAGTGTTCTCCTCTGCTCACTTTTCTCTTTGTCTTTTCCTTTTGTGTTTTATTCTCCCTCTTCCTCTATCTTCACAACTCTCCTCTCACTTAGGGTATGTTTAGTAACCATTATGTTCCCGGAAATAATTTCTTTTCAAAAATGATTTTTTTTATTCTATTCCTGGAAACAATTTCTAAGCATTTGAAGGCGTTTGGTAACGGCTCAAAATTTCTATTCCTAAAATAAAAAAAGAACAGAAATGCGTTTGGTAATTGCACAAAATTTCTTTTTATTAATAATATTTAAATTTTTTTAATATCTCTTTCTTTTTTTTCTTTTTTTTTCCTCTTTTCTTGGCCATGGCAGGCAACTGGCCACAGGCTAGGGCTAGCGAAGGCGTTGGAGCCCTCGCCGGCGAGAGTGAGGGCTGGAGCCTCGCAACCTAAGTCAGGGCCGCCCTCATCGCTAGCCGTTTCCAAACCTCGCCGGATCTAGTGAGGGCTGGCCCTTGCCGCCGCCTTCACCAGATCCGGCAAGGGCGGCCAAGCTCACGGCTTGGTTGAAGGCTGGAAAAAGGCCAACGAAGGCGTCTCTTGCCCAGGCCGCGAGGTTCCAGCTCTCGCCTTTGCTAGCCCTGGCCTATGGCCAGCCATAAGCCATGAAAGAAGAAGAACTAGCCATAGCTAGGAAGGAAAAAAGAAAAAGAAAAAAAAATTCGCTTCTATTTCTGATTTTTATTCCCAAAATCAAAAATCAACTTTTTTTTTATTCTTGGTTATTTTCAAAAATTGATTCCGAGTACAAATTTGTGCTGGGAAACAAAAAATTTACCAAACGAATTTTTATTTTTTTAATTTCTTGAAAACAAAATAATAGAATCGGTTACTATTTGGTAGGTTACCAAATGGACTCTTACTTTTCCTTCTCTCTCTCTCTCTCTCTCCCTTTTCTACTTTATTCTCTGTCTTCCTCTATCTCCCTCTCTATCTTTCCCTTTTCTTCTTTATCTTCTCTCTCTTCGCTCATAATATTTTCTTCTCCCAAAAAGTGAAAACACAAATTTGACGCCCTCCACGACGTGCTTGGTGAGCTCGCCAGGGAGTTCAAGCTAGATATCCATCAAGATCTCCCAGGAGGTGATGGTTGGCTTCCTGTTGTAGTGCGAGTGCGAGACCAAACCAAACCGAACCGAACCGAACCGAACCACGTTTTCGATTTTGAATCATATCCGGTTCGTGTCGCCTTTTCGGTTCGGAGAAAGCATACATCCAAACAATTCGGTTCAATTCTCCTAAAAATCCGAACCGAACCATATCGTTGACACCCCCAACCTATAATGGCATTATTATTTAAACAAGTCCAAAGCCAAAGATTTCTAGGGAAGTGAAAATTACTAAAGGCACAAATAAGGAAGAGAATGAACCCCTTCGAGTGTGGCATCAAGTCTTGCATCAGAGTAGTGTGTTCGGGTCTGGACTCTTCGATTGAGCTAGATATGGCTCATTGTCACTAAACACCTGAGAGAGAGAGAGAGAGAGAGAGAGAGAGAGAGAGAGAGAGAGAGAGAGAGAGAGAGAGAGAGAGAGAGAGGCGCCGTGGTGGTGGCTTGTTTGACTAGTGATGGCTTCATGGTGGGTAGTCGCGGAACATTAGATGGCGGCGGTGATGCCCGATGGGCACGGTGGCGAGTGATGGTCATAGTGAAAAACAGACTGAAGGAGAAAATGAAAGGACAAGAAGAGAAGGTAGCATACAGAATAGAGACAATGGAGATGGGGGACTCGGGGGACATATGGGATGTGTGTTTTGTCGGACCAATGGGGGAAAAAATCACCAAAAATCCCAAACTTTGCCATCTGTGACACATTTACCCTGAATTTTTTTTGTGACACCAAAAACCCCAAATTATGCTATTTGTGACACATTTACCCCAATGTACTTTAGTTCATGGGCATTTTCGTCTTTTTTGCCTTTTCTTTTTTTCTCTTTTTTTTTTCCTTTCTGGTGAAGGGGGCCCTTGCCAGATACGGCGAGAGTCCCTTCGCTCGCCTAGACGAGGGGACCCTCACTGAATCCGGTGAGGGTTGCCCTCGCCGACGTCGATCGAGGGCCGTCCGATGCCGTCGAGCCAAGGCGGCCCTTGCCCGACTCAGGCGAGGGCGACCCTCGCCTGGGCGAGCGCCAGTGAGGGTCACCCTCGCCGGCGTCGAGTGAGGGTGGCCCTCGCCAGATCCGGCAAGGGCCGCCCTCGCCCGATGGGGCGAGAGCCCCCCTCGCCGGAAGGGAAAAAAAAGAAAAAGAAAAAAAAATGAAAATGTTTATTGACTAAAGCACATTGGGGTAAATATGTCACAAATAACATAATTTGGAGTTTTTTGTATCACAAAAAAAAGTTCATGGTAAATGTGTCACAGGTAGCAAAGTTTGGGGTTTTTGGTGGTTTTTTCCCATCAATAGGGAGATTTGCTCATCTTTTCTTGGCTGAGAGAGATGCTATTGAGTTAATTTTCAAATTAAGCTTATATTTAACAAAAAAACTAAATAATTTTAAAAATATTTTTATAAAAATGAACATGCATTAAAAGTTAATTGAAATTTCAGGAATTATATTCCACGTTGCGTTACAGTTCATGGATCATATTAAACAAACGGTTAATACCACGAAAACTTCAAATTTGTACAATTGTGATAAATTTATCTTAAACTAATTTTTTAACTGCCAAAAATCCAAAACTGATAGACATGTGATAGATTTTACAGCCCCAAACTTGTACATTTATGATAAATTTACCATTCGTTAAATTCGATTAATATCACGAAAAACCACAAAATGATACACCTATAACAAACGAAGGTAAAACCTCAAACCGATACACCCGTCAACTGCTACGTGTCATCCAACTCAAAATTTCGACGGTAAAATTTAACATAAATTAAGAGAGTAAAATTGTCACAGATGTACAGATTTTAATTTTTCGTGGCAAAAAAATTAATTTAAAATAAAATTGTCCCGAGGTATAATCAAAGTGCAGGACTGTTTTGCCTCGTCTTCTCCCGAAAAGAAAAAGTGACTGGTCAATATATTCGTTGGAGCGAGCTCGTCCTCGAGAGAGAGAGAGAGAGAGAGAGATGGTGCGTGCGTGCTCCGACCAGCCACGCTCGCGCCTCCCTCGCCCGCCGATCGCCGCTTTCTTCCACTCCCGTCGCGCTCCGATGGAGGCGATCGCAAGCGAAGAAGAAGACGAAGCAGCAGCAGCAGCAGCATCCTCGTCGTCTAACCCACCGCCTCCTCCTCCTCCTTCCTCCTCTCCTGCGCAGCTGAGCCAGTGGATCGAGTAGGTTCCCAAGGACGTCGGCGATCGGCGCCCTTCCTCCGTCGTTCCGGCAAGATTTCCGGCCGATTCTCATCGCGAACCCGTCTCTCTCTCTCTCTCTCTCTCTATCAGGGCCCAGGACCTGCTCCGCCGGAGGCTGATCGAGCGCGACGATTTCCCCTGGGAGCTGCCGGGAGGAGCCGGGGCGGCGGCGGGATCGGGGGAGGCGCTGAAGTACGTCGGCGGCGTCGACCTGAGCTTCGCCAGGGACGACGTCTCGCTGGCCTGCGCCACGCTCGTCGTCCTGGACCTCTCGACGCTGCGGGTCGTGTATGAGGACTTCGATGTCGTCAGGCTGGAGGTTCCTTACGTCCCTGGCTTCCTCGCTTTCAGAGAGGTGATTCGGATTTCGAGCTTTTCTGGGATTCTGGATGTTGGGTCATTTTCGAATGAAACCTGTGTATACGTACAATTCGATCTTTAATCATTCGTCATTGTCTGTTCCTTTGTTAGACCCCTGTTCTTCTGGGACTTCTGGAGAAGGTCAAAAGCAGTGCGAAGGATATCAGTCCACAGGTGAATGCTGTACCCATGATTTTCTGCTGCGTTGTGACTGCCTGGTTTGAGATTGTTGCCTTTCCATTCAAAGGTCATGCTGGTTGTTGAATAGTAGGTTGTGATTATCACTGTTCTTTCTTTCTCATTTTAACATCCCTGAATTTTCTTTGGCTTGTAACTTCAACAGTTAATAATGGTGGATGGAAATGGGCTACTTCATCCTCGAGGCAAGTGTTAAGTCTCACACAATCTTTCTTTTCTTCTGTAATTAGTTAATCATAACAAGTATTAGGGACTGGTGTTGAGGAAAATTGCTATTGACCACCTGGAACTAAGGAGTTTCTGCATTGTCCTTCATGATCAATTTTACTAACAATTAGCCACAAAATCTCTTTTTTTTTTCAATTGTTTATTGAGTCTGATAGTTTCTACTTTTACAAATGGTCGTACGAGTTTTCTTGATTTACAGGAGAGCCCCTAATCTGTTAACGTCTCAATTTCTTTTCAGGTGTCTTCACTTTTTTGAAGTAATCGCATGCTGCCAGTTTGTGCATGGGAGTGCCTTGATCGATTTTTAATTTTTTCTTTTTGCTTCATTTATATTTTGCAACAGATACACTTTAAATTTATTTTAACCCGAAACACCTGAAATTGAACGTATAAATGTGCAATATCAGCATATGTGTTTTTTATGTCAATTAATGTATGAAGATTCACTTTGGTTTTTACAGCCTTTTGCATATGATATGCTCAAATAGTGTTTAATTAATTTTGGAAGCATGCTATTGCATTACCCAAATGAGATCACTGATTCTAGGTAGACTGGCACAGGATGTATATTTTCCTCGAACAAGAAGTATTCTAGGTATGTATATACGCTAACTGTGAATAAAGGAACCGAATTGGTGATGGAGAGCAATGGCCACAACCTTTGAAAGCTTACAAAAGGTGTGTCAAATGAAGATTTGCTGTTTGTTAACTTGGTTAATTAGGAATCTTCCATTAAGTGTTTGGAGTCTATCAGGATTCTGAAAAGTCTCCTTTCCCTAGTTGGAATTGGATTTAATGTTTCCTTTCCTAGTTGATGGCTGATATATGTGTTTCCTAGTTTTATTAGTATATTAGAATTCCTACTTTGACTAGTTTGTAGTTCTTGCTTTTCAATAGAGTTGAGGATCAATTGTATTTGGAAATGTTTGTGCTTTGGATTTGTGTCATGCAAATCTTCTCTTAGGTTTGATGCTTAAGAATCCCTAAGTGTGATGCTTAGGAAGCTTTGCGTGTGAAGACTAAGATTTATCCTTTGTTGTGGGACTCACCGTCCCACATTAATCCATTTGTGTAAAACCTCTCCTTGTCAATAGAATGACATTGCCATGATGAAAGGTTATGATTTGCATTTTTGTTTGACATGTTACATTGTGTTTGATCAAGCAAAATACTTGGTTTTTCTTTTTAAGCTATTTTAACCGGCATTCAAGCTATGTTGTCATAATATATCCTTTGTAACTATGATGACTTCATTAAAACCAAAAGCTTTGTTTTGGTAGGTTTTGGACTAGCTTGCCATCTTGGTGTTCTGGCTGATCTCCCTACTATTGGGATTGGAAAAAATGTGAGTATAACCACATCCAGCATGGAATCTTCTGTTGTTGCTACTAAGTTGATACTAACTATACTAGTCTACTTGAACATCACATCTCCAAGGATGAAAACTGTCAGTTTCGACTTCTATGATCACTTTGTCTGCTTCTTATCTCCTAATATTATGTGTTTGGGAAATTACTAGATTCTCATAGATCTTTCTAAACTCAAGTTTTAGCTCAATTCCGTATCATCTTCCTAAGCAAATATTTATAATAAATCTATGTATGGTTTATATCAGTTGCATCATGTGGATGGTCTGACTTCATCTGGAGTGAAGCAGCTTCTAGAAGCCAAGGATAACTTATCTAAAGGTCTTCTCACTTTGACTGGATCCTCTGGGCGCATATGGGGTGCGGTAAGGATTTTGGCTTGAGTTTTTGGATTTGCTGGAGGCAGTATCTAATGTTCTTTGTGCAATCCCTAATGTGCTTTGAAGCTGCCACTGGAAATATGAGTACTTTACTTACAAACTGAAAAAAGGAAAAGACACATGCAGACAGTAATGGCGAAAATATTATAGCTTCCCATGGTTAATGAAAAATCTCTCCTTGATTTCCTTGTTCATCATAAACTTGTATTATCCAACATGTGTACAGCACTGTGATCTGAGCGATGCCGTCAGTTCTTGCCACTAGAAGTTCTCAGCAGTTGTCATGACTAGAATGATGATGTAGTTGATTGTGCTCCCCAAGACGTACTCATCAGTCAAACACCTCATGTTACCCATGAGGAAATCCAACTGCTCTTAATGTCTTTTATGATGCCTCATCTCAATTTTCACCATGAGCACGGTACTGGCTTTTGAATTGGAAGTATTCATTTTTTTTTTACTTGAGTTGTTGGGAACTTATTCAAATGGAACCTGTATTTCCCAGCAATCATTCTTGAGACATCATAGGAAGTTGGCTCATTGTAATATTGAATTGAGATTGTTTATGATAATGATGATCGATGATATTGCGAGAAATGAGATTGAAGGACGATCTTGCTAAGAATTTTGAGAAAAAAACGATTGGTTTCTCCCAAACCATAGTTTGCAAGGTGGACGATAACTTCAATTATTGCGTATATACAAATTTATGTTGGGTATCCAGTAGAAGTTTAGTGCTTTATACCAGGATATTAGCAGATGGGAATCCAAAGTTTGAGCCCATTAACTCATCTTGTTGGATGGAATTCCTCTTAAAACCATGTACCATTTTTCATGAGCCATGCTCTTTGTGATATATCCAAGACATAGTTATGATGTTCTGAAGCACGAGGTAGATAGCATGTTATGCTTGATAGTAAAACCAAAATGATGGTGTCAATGGATAGCTTCTCAGGATCTTTTTTTCTTGTTTATTGGCTTTTAGAAATTTCACTTCAAGTAAATTTATTCCTTACAGGCAATGCGATCAACATGGAATACATCAAAGCCTATATTTGTGTCAATTGGACATCGTATATCCCTTCAGACTGCTGTCAAAGTTGTTGGGATGACTTGCAAATATCGGGTCCCAGAGCCAGTGCGACAGGTAACGTAAGTGACGTTAAAACTCGAACCAGTTTGTGTTTTGTTTGCTTCTGTGGTCTGGCCCTTAATGGTGCTTTAATCACTCATTTTCAACAAGGATGGTATGCTATTTCACCAGGAATGACAAATATCTGCATACCATTCAGGTAGGTGATAAATTTCATGGAAGTCATTTGTGTGACATGTCGAATTGCAGGCTGACATCAGGTCAAGAGACTTCCTTCGCAAGAATGGTTATATCTGTTAGGGGGCTAATCAGGTACTTACATTTTGGCCTTGCTACATGTTCTGGTGTCATTGCCAATCTCTGCATACCATATAGGTAGATGAAATATTCATAATGCTCATTCTTCTGATATGACAAATTGCAGGCTGTCATAAGATCATTATTCTTAGAATGGTTATGTCTGTTCTGAGCCATCAACCTGATACTTGCATTTTGACATTGCTAGATGGTCATGTTTGTTTTAGCAATGAATTTGGCAGTACATATGCATGAGTAATATGCACAAGTCTCGTAGAGTAAGCAACATTTTGTGCCATGAAAGGAGACAGCTCTTTTAACTGCTGTATTATTGTTCTTCATGTCTTATTACAGGCTATGTTAACTTCAGAATTCTAACTCAAAGCATGGTTTTATCCATTGGTGCTTTTGTCCGGTATGTTGAAATTGTCATAAGTCCGACTTTCTGATTTTCCTAATTACTGTGACAGCACCAAGAATGCTTTTAACAGCCATTTTTCTGTTCTTTTTTCTTCTCTCATTTTGACAGCAAAAAAGCTGGTTGTTTAGATTAGAATGTTGAAGAATATCAGTAGGCTCGTTAAATTAAGCCGTCAAATCAATATCCTTATGTCGTTAGTATAACCGAAAAATGAAAGTGGCAGCAAGATACATTATTCAGGTGTTAAGGTGTTTACTTGGCTGGTTGAATTAGGATGGCTCATTTTGTGTCTGCTTGCATAGAGAAGTACTTTAATGAAGGAGAATGAAGAAACAAACTGAGTACTGTATAGTATAAGGTAACAACAAAAGAAAACATAGAAGAGAGATGCGAGAAAAGAAACAAACCTAAAGAGAATATTATAACTATAAACCAGTTTAATTTAGCTCTTGTTCCTCTCTAGCCATAAAATCCACATGACTGACAAGGGAAGAGTTTTCCAAGTTTTCAGTGATGATGCTGGCTGTTTCTTCCCCCTTTTCAACTGATCAAAAGTAGTTCGATTTTAAGTAGTGGAAACTCATGCACGCGTATGAAACCAAATGATGATGGTATATTGCCCAAAAACTCACTTTTGAGTTTGCTTGAAGGAAATACATGTGCTATGTTCATGGCATGCTACATCTTTAGGTTGTTCAAATGTTATTTGAAGCTAATAAAGGGTGAAAACAGATTAAGAGATCGTGTGAGGTGATAGAGGTACTACATGGTAAAATCGTGTCTAGTTTTGTTAATCATAATCATTCGATCTGTTCATCCGTGGTCTGAACCTTTTAGATCTGTAAATTTGGTTTTTTTTTAGTCCTAAAAAAAGAGTCCTTAAATAGAAATAATTTAGGGAAAAGGACACAAGTTCCGTACCACACTTACTATAGTGTAAAAACTTTTTGAGCTATCACTTGAGTGCCATATCGGTGGATAAACGATTACTTAAGTGCTTGTGGCAACAAATTCCAGCGATTTGTCCTATGTGGCTTTTTTAAAAAAAAATTGAGTTCGACATGGCTTTTTAATAGAAAGTTAAGTCTAGCATGGAAGAAGCCCGCATTCCAATTCATCCGCTATTTCTGCATTCACTGGAAGTGCTGATGAGTTTTGTTTTTCCTTTTGTTTCTTTATTTGTACTTATGAATCGGTTGGTCGAGTTTTCATTCATCCGTCTCTAAGCTCTCTAATCATGTTCATGGAATGAGAATCTGCGATAAAAAGTGCTTCCATCGCAAAGAACAATGAAGGGAAATTGAACTGAAAGTGGCCTAGAAATCGTTTTATTCGTCATTTTTGTCTAGATTGACGGTATGATTGTTGTTTTTTTTTTGGTAAAGACGGTATGATTGTTGTTCGTCTACATTAGCTTCAACTCTTGTTCATTTTAATTTATTTTATTCTTTAATATTATGGAGAATGAGATTGAGTGCAGATGATGTGTTACCATCCGTATGTTTCTTCACTTTGAACTGATTGGAGATAGAAATAATCCATGTGGACATGTTCTTGACTCTGATGCGCTCTTCAAACAATTTCATCTATTTGTCTCCATTAGTTTCAATTGATTTCTTGGGTATTTTAATTTGTTTTGTTTATTCAGCCTTTCTTCAAACATTGTTTAAGCTTGGTTGCTTTTATCTTCTATTGGATTTTTTTGGTTTAGCAATTTTTGTTTGATGTTGTGAATCACTTATTTTTTGGGTTTAGCCTTTGTTCGTTTTTTTTAACCAATAGTACCAAAATGGCATTGTTTCTTATAGTTTTTGCTGCTTGGATTGTTCCTGCGAGCCACGTAGATTGTCTTACAATAAAATAATGCCATGTCAGATTTCCTGGTCATTCAAATGGCCAATAGCACCGAAGTGATCAATCTTTACCATACTAGCACTCAAGTAATCTCTTGAAAGCTTTTGGCATTGATCGCCGTACAAAAGATATGGAACTTGTAATGTCTATTTCCCAAACAATCTAAAATGATGAAACCGGGTCTGATTTCGAGTTTTGGTAGGTGCGGGTTGTGCATATGACTTCTAGAACTTAAAGCTTTAGTTTGAAGTACCTAAACAGTTTCTTTTACTGATAAAAAGTTAGCTATGTGAATAAGGAATGGGAGTCAAATTTCAAAGAAGAGAGTGCTGGGTACTTTAATGTGATTTGTGAAAGCGAGGGACTTATCTGGTCCTTTTTATAACTTAAAGGAACTGATACATGTTCTAGTTCTGTTATTGATGGCATTGTGTTATTTAAAGCTATTATGTTATTTGAAGATATGCATTTTAATGAAACTTCATGCTTGATTTTATCATAATGTAAAGTTTTTTTATGATTATTCTTGCACGTGGCTGGTTCATTTGCAAGAAAGTACCTTTCTTTTTGCTTTCTTGTGCCTGAAATCTCGCGATTTTTATTTTGACGTTATGTAATCTTGCATGTCATGTCATTCTAATGTGAGTTGGTTACATTACTAAAAATATATGTAACACATAAGATCATGCACTGTTCATATTGTGCATAAGAGACTTCAAATGTACTCTTAAATGGCTTGAACTTGTGGATGGATCTCCCATTCTCGAACCTCAAGGAGTCGCTTTCTGAGCTTCGTCACTCATCCATAGCATTTATCAGGTTTGAAGATGTTGCAGCGGTTTTTTGGATGGTTGGTTTGCTATGAGATCGCTATAGCATACCATGCCGGGACTTTGCGTACCATGCTCCATGTGTCTTTGCACCTGTCTTTGGATAGACTTCGGAGGAACAGATTGGGTGGCTTGGGATCTTTTTAGTTGGAGGACCTTTTATGGGGAAACTTGGTTCGTCCCCTTATTCTAAGAGCTGACTAGTACTTCCCCTTCCGACCTTTTTGCTCCCCCACCGGAGCCAACTTTCGTCCATTCAGCAGAGTTTGTCTCTCTGCTCCCCCACCGCAGGCCGTTTTTATCATTTCTCCACCAGAGTTGATCGAGATCAAGGAGTGATGTTTCTATGGGATGTCTTAGTGAACCTTTTTGTAGGCCTCTTCCTACAATCCAAGGAACCCTTTTCCTTGGATCATGTATATTATGGGTTCTTTTCGCGTCTTCCGTGTCCTTGATGTAGGACTTCTGGTCATGATATTTCTGATTTTGGTTGCTTTATTTATGTTTACTCTTACCGCATGATCTAATCAAGACCTAATTATAATTCAAAGTGCTAGGATTGTTCTAAGATGAACTTAGTCATAAGGTGGTATCTCGATGAGTCAAATCCTATAACATTAGCATGTTTCATTTGCTTTTGACACAACGCTCCTTTTCTGTTTAATCAAAACAGAGTTTTGTTCCTCGTATAAATTTCATTAGCACCCCTTTCCTTAGGTAAGAAATGTATGCAAAGAGTTTAAATTAGTTGCACCTTTCCTTGGAAGAAATAACTTATTAAAACTAAGGTTCCATTATATCTTCTTAAGAAAAGGAGTTCTTAATTATTTCTCAAGAAAAGAAACATTTGAAGCAAACTAATTGTCTGTCGTCCTTTATTTTAATGTCCTTCTTTCTTTCAAAATGAAAGTTGGTTTTAATCAAATCAATGTTTTTGTACTTCACTTGAGTGATCCATTGCATCACTGCCTCACTGGAAACCCTAGCCGACACTAAACTAGGCCATGTCCTAGTTGCGCGCTTGCCTCCTTTTGCCTACCCAGGTCCAATCTTGGGCATGATGCAGCGCTGTTGCCGCAAGAAATGCTAGAAGTAGATTTAACCATAGAAATAGTGTTTGGCTAAGTAGAATGGACATGCGACACGACACGACATGCCGATACATCGTTTTTTAAAATATAGAAAATTCCGACACATTAAGGCACGTTGTATATTAAATTATATTTTTATATATACATGATAAATTATCATTTTTATAATTATTTCAATCAAATTAATTTGATCCATATCTACAAATAAATAATCATAAAAAGAGTGTCGGACAAGTGTTGGTGTTCGACACGATACGGAGGCTCCCAGATAGTGTCCATGCTTCCTAGGTGTTTGGTGCTTGTGGATAATTGCACAAATCAGTTCCAATCTTTTTGTCTGGAGAGATCAGAGGATAGACGTAAGAAACGGAATTCACTACATTGAGAGGGATACAAATAGCATGAATTCCTTGATAAGTGAAAATTCTGGTGTTACAACTCTACCACCCTTGCGGACTCGGGAAATCTACTGCACCCTTTGCACAACTACCCTTTTTCAAAGAGGATTATCTTCCTTACTAAACCTCCATAGCCATTTTATCAGCAAATTTGATTGAAAGATCTTATGTTGTTCATACCCCGATTTCCCTGACAAAATGGTGAACAAAAGTATTCCTCATCAAACCTCCATAACCATTACGTCTGCTCTTGGCTTCCCTGCAGATTTTATTTAGTGGACTAGAGAAGCTGTGTTACAACTGTTTACTTTTCTGTTTTTTTCAATGGAGGTTCTAAGAACTACATCTAGGTGGCAACGGTCTCCAGTAAGGAAATACTTTATCACTTTATCTATCTGTGACGTTAATAGACATGCTTTCCAAGATTATTTTAAAAGCTGCTGAAGGGGCAGATTGACATACCATTCCATGTGTTCCAATATTAAGCTAACACATTTGTACTAGATTCTAATAGATGGGACAATGGAGGCTTTGCAAGAAGTGATGAATATATTTCAGGCATTCGACAAAAGGTCTGGTTGAAATTAATCCCTCTGAAGACTGAAATCTATACTTCAGGGGTTTGGAGCTCGCAGCTTCAACAAATGGTTGAAATGGGTGGTTATGAGATTGGGAACTCACCTGCTAGATACTTGGGGCTTTGTTTGATTTCAGGCAAGCTGTCAGATAGGGACCGTAAAGTCCTCACTGATAGGATATTGAGCAGGAATCCGAGGTATAGTGCGAAATGACTCTTTTGCCGGTATATTGCAACTCATCAGTTCTGCAATTTACAACAGTCTCCTATTGGTGCAGGGTGTTCATCGTACCCAAGAAAGTTATTAAGAACCTTGATAAGTGCCGTAATAATTTTAAGTGGTCTGGTTCTGATGAAAAAACAAGGGGCTGTAAAGGTGAAATTGGAGATGTCTATTTTCTAAGGAGGAAGTTGGATTAGGGTTAAAGAGAATTTATGAAAGGAATGAAGGAGCTGCAATGAAACTGATCTGAACCTTGCTTGCTGATTCTGGATCTTTATGGATTGCTTGGGTGAAAAAATATCTCCTAAAGGACACAACGTTTTGGCAGATTAAAGCCCCTGAAAATATGTTCTACATTTAAAGAAAACTACTTAAGATCAGTGATTGTAAAGCTCGTACTAAGTATGTAATAGGGGACAGGAAGGACACTTTTCTGTGGCATGATCCTTGGCATCCTGGAGGCATCTGAAGAATCATCCACTGAGAGTGGTCTGTTATGCTAAGCTGTCTTTCTAGGCTAAAGTGGCTACTGTGATAGAAAACGGTGCTTGGATGTGCCCCACAGCAAGATCGAAGCCCCTAGTTTCTGTTCAAGCTTCATCATGTGGTGTTATTGATCCAAACCCAGCGTTGAAGGATAAAGTGATCTGGTTAGCTGCTCCTACACGTTAAGTCCTCACTTGGAAGTGACTGGAATGTTTTAAGAATATAAAGTAGAAAAGTTTCTAGCCACGAACTCATTTGGTTTTACTCTTAACATTCTAAACACGGTTATAAGTTGGGTGGCCCATAGTGAACGCTCTTTCTGCCAAAGATAGTATGATAGTCCAATCCAAAAGTTTAAACTGACGGGTGGAAGGAAATCTAAGGTTCGTTAAAACTCCATAGACCAGTGATGTGAGATATTTGATTGCCCTTTGCACATGCAAACTGAATTGAGAATGTCACATGAAATTGATGAATGGGAAGCCTGACACAAAATAAATATGAGGCAGAATCTGACTCTAATACCATGCAATAATGAGAGAATTGGAGAGAAACTGTGTCATTGACACTGCACGTACACTAAGTTCAACTATTACAATTTAGGAAACTGAAGAATGCGGAATATTACACAATGAACATACACATTTACTATGATACTACTTCCTATTCCTGACAGATAGAACTGCTAAAGTGGTTCAACTCAATTGGCATGATTTTGTACTCTCTAATGCTTGTGGAGATCATTTCTTCCAAAACTGGAGATAGCCAAAGATATTTGGCATCGAGTTTATAACAGACGCGGTCTAGAAAGGGACGCTGAATCCTCGAACGTGGAGTTGCAGTGGATGTCTCCACATGTTAGGGCCTTCAAAGTTGCTGGGTGTGCTCCCATTTTTTTTTTGATCGAAGGTGTGCTCCCATTTGTCATCTATGGTCTTCCAGGAATTCGAAAATACACGATGCTGGTGTTTATGTTGATAGCGGTGCCTTTTTTTCTAGATTCATTCGGCATTTTGTATAGACCGAATGTTGTAAAGCATGGTGACTGTAGAGGATTACCTCAGCATGTGGAGGCGTGTAGGAACTGGAACTTGGTGCAGTTGCTGACTCGCGCAACTATTCTCTGTACTTACAAAGTTCTAAGTAAAGCACTGGCTTACTTAGCAGAAAAAGAAACCACAAGAAGTCTTCAAATTCACCAATGAAGTTCATGGGTGTTTTCTAAATCGTCCCTTTGCTGTTCTACTATCTCAGAGCAAGATTAGATGGAATGGGATAATGCTACTGCGAAATGTGGATTAGCTTGACTAGCCGACCATCGTTCCATCTGCTCCAATGCCCAATTCCGAATGTTAAGAGCCTTGTGAAGGTAAGGTTGGGTAATACAATTTGCTTTCTCAACATACTAGGAACGAGTAGACCAAAAAAAAAATCATACTAGGAACCAATCACAGTACAGAAGTTGTATGCCAGATGAAACGCTAATTTACCAGTCTTTCATTCATTTCTAGATACATGTTTTTGTGATTTATGCTGGCTGGTCGGTTGTCCCCAGACGAGATGTTCGATTTCAAGCTTCCGTGTGATTCTGGGGTCCGATTAAAATCTCACGGAGGCAAAGAAACAGCCTGCCGCGGCTCGGCCTAGGCCGAATACCAATTGGTCGCACTTGGCTGCAGATTTCTGTCTTTCATGCTGGAGCAGGACAAATCGAGATCGATAGTCACTTCGTCCGAGACAATGTTGCCGGGGGATCTATCGTCACTCCCTTGTGTTGTCTCTCTACAACTCAAAAGACATCTTCACTAAACCGCTCGCTTGGACCAAGTTGTCAGCTTTAGAACACAAACTTGGTCCTTGGACTCTCTCCTCGATCAGTTTGGCAATATTGATGCCACAGATCCCAATTCATGTTTAACCGGAAATCAAACACGAAATCTGCCCAATTCAACTGCAGGACCCCACGGACTTATTTTCATAACATTCTATCTTCATGAAATTTTTATCTCTATTTTTGACTTGGTGTAGTTCAGATCCTTATGTAATATGGCAATAGTAGAAATTCAATGGAAAATGACATAAATAATTCTTAAACTTTGATTCAATGTGTAATGTCATCCCAGAATTGTTAATTTGTTCAATGTGGTATTTGAATTATTAGTGAATATTCAATGTAGTCCCTAGATTATATGAAATTTTTACGTCGTCCTTCTGTTAATTTAATTTAACGTGAAACTGCCGACGTGGCTTTCAATATGCTAAGTTTGAACGGTGAGCAACCAAAAAACAAAGTTAGACTTGAATTATCCAAGCAAGATATCCATCTCAAATCAATATATAATAATCAACATTATCAAATAATGATCGAATTGTTAAAGCCGTAATTATTTTTTCCTTTTCTAAAATAGATAGATGAAAATATGGATGTGTTGACTCATTCTTTACAAAAGTATATCTCAGCATGCAATAATCCGTCATAAAATAACATCTAATATGTCATAGGAGCAAACGAAAGGATTATATTGAATATTTGTCAATAATTTAAAAACCATATTAAACAAATTAGAAGTTCAAAGATAATACTACACATTGGGTTAAGTTCATAGACTATTTGTATCATTTTCTTAAATTCGATTTAGTTAAGATATGTGTAATTTGCCGGTGGTAATCTCTTAAAGAGTAATTGATCAACCAAATAAAAGAATTGGAAAATTTGATCAACCAATGATTCCCTTTACCTTTGAGAGAACCAACCTGAATTTCCTGATTCGGGCATTCTTCTTTTGGCAAGTACTTAACACCGGTTCCAATATCAATTGACAGAATTCAACTCCTTTTCCAATTCTTGATAATGTCTATTTACAGGAAAATGAAGACAGGCATAACTGTATGCGAAACTGTCAACAGCACCTATAATGAAGCCACATTGCCTTCTTACAATCGTGTTCTAGTATATGAAATAACTGCGACATTCACAGAATCATGTACAGCAATGAGGACACCAATACAGCTGGAACAATACCTCTTCTCGGAGATCCGGCATTTGCAACCAAGCTCGAGGACTGCGTTTGGATCATGATGATGAATTTACAATCTCCGACAGACGGATCGCTGCCTGTAATGACTGATACGTTGGGAAACTGACAGGCGCTGTCGAGTTGGTTATTCTGCTGGTAGTAGCTATTGAACGCGTATGAGATGTTCCCTTGAGCACTCAAGTTGCTACACGAAGTCCCGTACCCGAGACTCGTGCAATCCGCGAGGGAACAAGCGTAGCTCACACTAGGTGCCACTTGCGAGTCTTGGAGGCTTGCTGACTGTGACATCACGCACCATTTCTTGGCCAGATATTTGACATCCCTTGCAGCTACCAAGCCATTTGAGCTTGTGGAACCGAGATTGAGCTCGTACTTTGGCTGCCCATCGAAGTAGAACAAACCCCAATGGCGCTCAAAGTTGCCAGGTTGAATGCTCTTTGCATCTTCATCAATCAGGCTGAACAAGTAGGCGTCCATTTGGCCAGGCCTCATGGGGGTCCCCTTTCCAGCCGAGTACCGAGTCATGAACCCTTGGTTGAACCGTTGAGCGTTCTTCACATTTGCATTCTTGTCTCCATCGGTAGGCCATCCAACCTCTCCAACAATGATGGACATGTTTCCATAACCATTCTTCTGCAGGGCCCACACAAGCATGTCATGATTCGCATCAAACACATTGGTGTATATTGTGCCTTTATCGTTCAGCGGCGGTGATGAGTTGTCGAAGAAGGCAAAATCCACCGGAAAGTTGGGGTCATCGTGGAGGCTAATGAAAGGGTAGAAGTTGATGGTGAAAGGAGCTCCATTGTCGCTGAGGAACTTGACAATCTCCAACATGAGATCGTGGATATCTGACCGGAAGTCTCCATCAGAAGGAAGATTCGTCAAGCTCGCTAACACATCAGCATTGAGAGGGATGGTGACTTTGACCTTTGTGCTCAATCCGGCTTTCACAACAGCTGCCTGGACATTCTGGAGGGCAGGAAGGGTTGTATTAAGGTAGGTTCCGTTGTACGTCGATAGAAATGGTTCATTCCCTACTGCAACATACCTAGAAGAAGCATCATTCTTTGTCATTACAAGCAATGCTCGTTTAAAGTAGCTATGATTAGTTTGGATACTTTGATCAAAATTGAGAGGACACTAGGTAAAATACCGGGCCGGTCGAGACTAAAACAGAAACTGATTGTTGTATCTATTTTAACCACTATTAAAAGGACAGCAGTCCAAGGAAGTTACTTCCAAAGCTAGGGAATATGATTTGCATTCCCTCTGTAATGCATCCCAAGCCACGCCAAGGATAGGTCCAAGACCCTACTCTTCAGACATTGCTCCTAACATTTCCTAGTTTGGTGTTCTCCTTGGTTTTAACATTGCTGCACGCATCTATCACAGTTATTTGTCCGTACACATGGCCTGGATGAGCAGATAAGTTGAATAAATATATCATACAGATTGATGCATAAGGCAAAGGAGCAAACTCAGAAACAAATAGGCATTTGATGGGTTTCGTCGAGCCAAAGGAGAGACAATTCCTTAATAAGCCATATTTGGAATGGAATGTCAAATAACTTCCTGCTTCAAAGAAAAGAAAAGTTCTACTTGCTGAGATTCCACATCTTTGCTGAATTGATTGTTGCAAACCTAGTTCTATTATCAATCAAATGATTAAACTCTTAATGTAGAATTAGAACATAATTTTGCTGAAGTCAATCTTATCTGACAAAATTATTTGAATCTGTGCAATGAGGAACGCATAAGCTTGGTGGTTAGATAAGATTCTGCTTTCTACCTAAAATGGCAGCTGTTATCATCACTGTGCAAACTATCCTCCATTTTCGAGCAATCAGTTAGCAGGATCTTGTAGTTATGATTCTGTCCAAAGCACCAACTCCTCATCCTGTTATTTCTTTGAAAGCTGGAGATTTCTTGGGGCACTTTCCTGTGGCAATCGTCCATTCTCCCTGAAGAACAACCTTGCAAGAAACAGTTCAAAGGCCTTTCCATATGGCCTGTGTCTTCCTGATCTTCCAAGTGGTTTCGGAGTTCCATTCAGAGTTTCAAGAAATGAGGCCAGTATAGCCACTTCAAGATACCTTTTATTCGAAAGAATGATCTCTTAAATAGGGAGATTTTGTTGGCCTTGGATTTACCACCAAAGGTAGGAGATGAAATATAAAGAAGACAGGAGTAGGAGCCTCAAAGAACTAGACTCAACACTCACGATCTGCGACTCCAACTAGCTAAACTAAAGGCAAATGAACTAGGATATTAGATAAGCCGCATATGATCAAGAAATAGACGCTCTAAACTGTTCAAGGAAGTGGGGAAGTGCCTTTATAAAGTAGGCCTTTTGAAGCTGCACTCATATTTTCATTTAAAATCACATCCTAGACAACTAAATTAGTATGTAAACACCACGCTGCAATCTGAAGCAGATGAAGACACACAGAAACAAGAAACCTAAGAAGACTCTGAACCAGATGGTCTCATAATCGTTCTAAGACAGATTTTAAATTTTGCAAGCGAATTTTGCAAAGGGCTAAAACGCTCAGACCTCCTCCTGGCTTGCAAGTTTCGACTTTGAAGCAAGAACTTCTCAACTTCATCGCTAGCTTGTAATAGACAGCTAACACAGATTTTACCACCCAGCTTTGAAAACCATGCACCACATACGCACGATTTTGGAAGGTCCCCACCTCCGTAAAAAAGCAATGGAAGGTATGCAGATTTCAACAAGCAATACATTAGACAGACTACACAGCTAGACGCTTCTGCTCACACAAATAACTTCGTATAAGCTTTTGGCATTAAGGAGGCAGGCAAGGCTAAGAGATCAACTCTAAGCTCAAATTGTGGTGCCATGCACATTTACAGACCATATTTCACCATTGACAAACAGTGATAGGGTCTACAATTCCCGAATGGACTAGGCCACCTTGAGCTCTTTGTGTCATTCCAATCAGAAGCATGTTATTAACCTAGATTACACTGTGCACTCAACTGATCAATCTACAACCCAAGTTTCCAAGAGCCTCAAAACATGTGCGGAAAGGATAATCGGATAGGCATCGAATTTTTGTACTTCCAGTACAGTTGAAGTTCTGATTTCATCAATACCACATAAGCAGTTTTATAAACATTTGAATGAACGTATCGTCAGTGACTTCATCTAAGTTAAACAGAAAAAAAAAAGTGTGGAGAGGGTTACCGGATGTCCACTCCATCGGAGGAGATGTACGAAGAGAGATTCTGCGCAACCCAATTCTCCGCCGCCTCAACGTTGTTCGCCAGAGAAGAGAGCATGTCATTCGGAATCCCCAACATCACCTGAAGCCCAGACTTACTCAGAGCACCCAAGAAGCTCGAATTGGCATCGAAAAACTTCACCTTCTGAATCCCATTGTCGTGCAGCATCCTCACCACCGTCGCAGGCGGCAGAGGATGCGTCGCCTGTATTCCCCAATTCACTCCAATCCCACCCACCGAGCTGACCAGCTCATCCAAGAATAACAGGGCAACACACAGCCTACTAAAAGCTATAAATTTAAAGAACCCCATATGCACTTAATTCCAGCTCGATCCACTCAAATACTCAATTTACTTGGGTCCTCCTACAATTTACACCGAACTCGTCACTGAATTCGAGAAAGAATCCAACTGTCAATGACCCAGAAACCTGAGCTGATCTTCTTTGTTTTCAAGTACAAAGGGAAAGAGAGAGAGAGAGGGAGATGATCCTGAGCTCGAGACAGACCGACTATGGATAGTTCCTTACAAGGCGCAATAAAGAATCATCATCAGAGAAAGAGAGTTGCCAGCAAAAGAGAATACGATAAGTTACAATTAAAGAAGATGAAAGTGGACAGAGCATGTGTAAAGTATCAGCTAAAGCACATACCACAAACAGAGCAAAAGAGGGCGCTCCAAGAAAGCAAAGCGACAGAAAGATCACCAAGAACAGGGAAAGAAAAAAAGCAAATGGAACACTCACAAGACCGGAACAGCTCGAAAGTTCACAGAAAGACGAGGAAGATGTCCTCGCAATTCAACGGCCGAACTCGACAAGGAACGGTGAGCGAGACAGAGAGATCAAAACAGGGGGAAGAGATGCTTCTGATAAGCTCCAAAAGGATATATTTGTTTAGTCGTCACTTTCTACTTGGTTGAGAAGTTGCTCCCCACTCATCGTTATCAAAGAAGGCGACGCTCGTCGCGAAATTGCATTCGATTTTTAAATTCAAACATTGCAGCCTTAAATTGTTGCAACTTCGATATACTTGAATCCTTCCATCAACTCTGTCAATTTTAAGCCGAAACACAAGCAGCGCCATTTTTCTCTTATCATATTTTTCAGTCTTGCTTGACTGTAGTAGAAAAAATGCCACGTAAATGTCCCACCTATTAACACCCGAGAAAACTAAAAAAGGATTAGAATGGACGAGCGTTGCAAGTTTAAGGATTCAAGCATACGAAATGAAAATTTTGGAACTCGATTGCATTTATTCTTATTCCATAATAGAGAGAGAGAGAGAGAGAATTGTGCCTTGCTCAAACAATTTAAAGTAATGTTACTGGTTTTTTTTAGTATAATTTGACCATTCATTTGGAATTTTTGTGTGAATTGCCATAGATTTAAGCATTATTATGTTTTGAAATTGGTAATTATAATTGCTTCTGAAGTTCAAAAAATATTTTGCCTCACGTGTACTCACTATTTGTTCTGTCCTTGCTACTATAGAAATCGAGTAATTAATTTAAGGAGAAAAAGGCAGAGTTATTTGATATTATGAAATTTTGAACTTGCTACTCGCCATTTGTTCTGTCCTTGCTACTCTGTTTGTTCTGTCCTTGCTGCACTAGTGTGTTCCTACTAACTGTTTGACTTCTTTTACTGGTGTACCGGATCTTTGAAAAGCTACTTCATCCAATTATTTGATATTATGAAATTTTGTGCCATCGCTATCCATTAGTCTAGAAGTTTAGACCATAAGGCTTAGATACTATCCACTTACGGCTCCATTTATTTCGTAAAAAATCAATGATTTATAAAATAATTGCTCGTATTGCTTATAAAAATGGATAAACGAAAAATATTTTTATTATTTACGAAAAATTTTAAATATATATTGTTATTAAAATATAAATTATTTAATTATTTCAAGCAATACCAGCAATCGTTTTCTGGAAAAAAAATTTTAAATCGTTCAATATTTGTAAAACAAATGAAGCCTACATTTTACATTAGATTGCTGTTTACATGTGAGTCAAATTTCAAAAATATGTCTAGGCTTTTCTAACGAGTGGGTCGGATCGGGATCCAGTGGGTCAAAAAAAAATGTTTGATTCATGTTGACCTATTTTTATGTACTATAATTTAAACAATTCATACTCAAACTGACCTGTACCCAACCTAATTGGGGCTTTTTCTCTTAGCAGTTGATCCTTTAGATGTGAAAAAAAAAGCATATTGAAGAAAACTAATTAACCAAAAACAAGTTAAACACGAAAAATATTAGCACAAATAAAAAAATTCTAAAAAAATTAGATGAATCAAGCAATAAGAACACTCTTATGTTATTTCTTCTAGCGCTAGAAATTTGATCTAATTTCGAATGGAAAACAAAAATCAAGAAAATGAAATCGTTACTTTTAGGAAACAATGTTAGGAATGGTTGTGTTTGGGAGCCTTTGTTATTAAGGATGCATTCGTTTCGTGAAAATAAGTAATTTGGAAAATATCTTTCGAAAAATGATCAGTTAAATCGTTTAGAAAAATAAATAAATGGAAAATTTTTTCATCACCCACAAAAATAGTTAAGCATATGTTGTTATCGATGATGAAAATATTTTTCATTGACTACGTTTTCTAAACAATATAAGCAATCATTTTTCAGAAAATATTTTACAAATCACTTATTTTCCGCAAAACGAACGCACCCTATTACTTAAGGAGATCTTAATAGCGTTCGATATTTCAACAATTCCAGTGAATTATGTGATCTGTGTATTAAATAGTAAAAACTCTTTTTATGTAGTATATTTAATTGATATTTTGAAGACATTCGTCTGGAAAACTCTTCTAAAAGAATCACAAATTCAGTAATTTTTCCTTTATAAAAGATTTAGAAATGTCGTTTGGTGAGACGATACACGTGGAACATGACAATGACATACGTAGATGGTCATGCTAAGATACTAAGACAACTGGCGAGAACCCAAAGCTTGATTTCGAGTTGGCCCAAAACGAAATGATTACTTGGAATTCTTGCTCCGGTCTCATCTATGGTTTATGTCCTAGTTTCAAATTCAACTGAACTTACTAAAAATACCCAGAACCGTTTATCCAAACCTGTTCAAGATTTTAAACATGTTTTAAATTCCTAGATCAGATTAGTTGAATTGAAGGGATTTGGGTTCACTCTTTCGAGGCCCATATCTAGGGCTGCCAGACGTTCGATTCACGTGATATTTCCGCCTGTTTGAATGCTCATGTTGTGAGCTTTCTAATGAGCCTAATGTTGCTATGTGAAATTGCCAAATCACAGGCCCAAACCCAAACTAGTGTCTAAGGTTCGGGTCTTTAGACTATGCCTTGTTTCGGCAACTCGTCATTTTCAAAGATCACCACTTACCTAAATTTAGAGGTCCGGAAAGTTTCGTTCGATTCCAAGGACCTTTAGTTACGATTTCAGTTCTGGAATCATTTGCGGGTATTGAAAGGTTCGATCAATTTTTGACCAGCGATTACTTTTTCATTCGACATAAGTTACAACTTGATTTTTGTTGTTTTGAAATGCTCGTGATCCCCGCTTCTAGGATGTGTAATCGTAATCGGGAAATCGCAAGCTTCCCGACATCGAGAAAAGTGAACGATCCATTCTGAAGGGTTAAAAATGGACTGTCCGGATTCAGGGGGCACTATGAGTGTTAAGAGATTCGTTTTTGACGAGTACAACCAATCTTTTAGGTATAAAACCATAGTTTGGGCTTTGTATCTCGTTGGTTAACCTTTGGTAAACTCTCGATCAACTTTGGTCAATCTTAAGGATTAATGGAGGCCATTTTTGAGGTGTCCACACTTAAGAAATTAGATGATGAATGATTTAGGATTAATCAAAAGTAGATTGTGCCACCGAAAGGGGCATCGTGGGATGCTATTCCCTTCCATACAAATTAAATGGTGAAATGACTTGACAATCTTCGCATACAACATAAAATGAAAAATCTTATTCAAAACATAGTGATGGAATGGCATGACAAGAGATAAGAACAATCACGTAAGATATGACATGGCAAATTAGATTTAAAACATGATAAACAAATGACATAACATAACAATTTTCACATGCAGTACAGCACAACAAATCAAATTCAAAAGAAATGACGTGATAATATTCGCATGCAACATGGCAAAAGCAATGGCTTACAACATAACGAAGAAAAGATGTGGGATATGCAATTTACAATACATAAGGAGTCGTTTTCATTTGATTCGCAACTTTACTTGGACATGGTAACGTCTATGTGAAAATGTCCCTATTTCTTTCGACCAGGTCAAAACAAACACATTACTCAATTCAACATCATGAAATGAATGTCCACATGCACGGGACCTCAATTTATTGGTTCGAATCGTGATAGCTATTTACTTTTGATCTCCAATTGCATTGCATAGTCTATCCTGGACATGAATATAATCCCTTTGGTATATGACCTATGCGTTGGCTTACAAACAAAAAGGGTGTATTCTAATGCAATACTTCAATATATCCGCTACTTTATATCCCCTCCAAACTACAAACTTCGTATTTTACTAACAACAGCAAGATGCATTCTGGCGCATTCTCAGCAAAGCTAGCATGTAACGGCCTAATTTAAGATCTAAGATTTAAAACAATCATTACGACGGTCTTTAAACATGCATAATTTTTAGCAAAATTTCGGCAGCATGACAAATGTATTTCATGATTCGAGAACTTATTTTGACATTGCAACAGCCTGAGAATATGCATTTTTTTACTTTTCAAATAGACAATCTAACGACAAATTTTGGACCTCTAGATTTGATTTTGGCGTGACGATGGCCTAAAAATATGCATTTTTTGACTTTCAAACGGGCAACATAACTTTCAACCAAAAAAAAAGGGCAGCATGTTGTATTCCTAAATCTAAGATTGGGCTAATTCCAAAAAAAAACCCCAAACTTTATACTTTATCCCAATTATACCCTGAACTTTTTTTTGTCTCAAGAAAAACCTCAAACTTTTATCCGAGTCCCAAATCTACCCTACCGTTATAACTCGGTCAAATTAACGTCAGAAAAAAAAAAAAACCAGAACTAGAACCAGCCGCTGCTGCGTGGCCAAGCCTTCGCCGGTGGCCACCGCCACAGCCGCCGGGAAGGAGTGGCGGCCCTCGCCTGGGCCTTCCCGAAGGCCGGCGACCCTCGTCGGCCCCGGGCGAGTCGCCGGCGAGGGCCTGCAGCCCCCGATCTGGGGCGAGGGTCGCGCCCTCCCCCAGATCAGGGGTTACAGGCCCTCGCCGGAGACTCGCCCGGGGCCAGCGAGGGTCGCCGGCCTTCGGGAAAGCCCAGGCGAGGGCTGCCGACCCCAGGCGAGCGCCAAAGTCACAGGACCTCTCCCCAACACGCCACCCATCGTCGCATCGTTGGGCGAAGCATAAGTGCAACACCTTCCTCGCCCCCGACCTCGCCGCGCTCCTCCATCGGACACTCGATTTCACCCATCATGGGAAGCCCCGTCTGCTGCGCTGATAACCTCTCGAAAGCGGCGATCCTCTCATGGCTGAACAGGTGTGGGGGCTGAGATCCTCCTCGGGTTGCGCCGGTAGTCCCCGCACTGGGCGAACCCCATCGCCACATGGAACAGGAGCTCGCCTGGGGTCGGCGGCCCTCGCCTGGGCTTTCCCGAAGGCCGGCGACCCTCGCTGGCCCCAGGCGAGTTGCCGGCGAGGGCTTGCAGCCCCCGATCTGGGGGAGGGCGCGACCCTCGCCCCAGATCGGGGGCTGCAGGCCCTCGCCGGCGACTCGCCCGGGGCCGGCGAGGGTCGCCGGCCTTCGGGAAGGCCTAGGCGAGGGCCGCCGCTCCTTCCCGGCGGCTGTGGCGGCGGCCACCGGCGAAGGCTTGGCCACGCCGCAGCTGCTGGTTCTGGTTTTTTTTTTCTGACGTTAATTTGACGAAGTTATAACGGTAGGGTAAATTTGGGACTCGGATAAAAGTTTGAGGTTTTTCTTGAGATAAAAAAAGTTCAGGATATAATTGGGACAAAGTATAAAGTTTGGGGTTTTTTTTGGAATTAGGCCATCTAAGATTTAAAAAACAGGCATCACAACAATCCAACAGGCACTTCAATTTTAAAATTGAAAGAGAGGGGGTTGGTAACCTACCTGGAGAGTGCGACAAAGAGAGGAAAATTATGAGCAAAGATGAACGCCTCAAGTTGAGGTTATTGGGAGCACGTAGCATAAACCTAATACTTTCGTTTGGAGAGATTGCCCGGAGATAGCTCAAGTCAGAGTCTATCAACATATCTAATTAAACCTACATTTACTCAAAAAATTAAGTCAGCTATGATATATTAATTGCTTCCCATCACATAAATTCTTTGATGTGTAACTTTTTTAATACAACTTGCATGTCCATCTCAACAATCTCCTCTTCACATGTGAACTAAGTGTTGGGTTTGCTCCCTCTTAATTCAGATATCCTTCCACATTAATATATCTCAACTAAAATCTCCAATACCCCACCTTCATCCCTAGTCTCTTTTTGCCCACCTACCTAGAAATCGCATTGGTCAACCATCAAATCCGATACCATTTGTTAGAAGCACAAAGCAAAAGTCGATACTTGCACCCGGGAATATTACCAAGTGGGAGCCTAAGTTTGAGCCTATTAACATATCCAGATGAACCAATTTTCACTTAAAATGTTAAGCCAATAAGCTATAAGCAAACTAGAATATGATAATTATTCTAAACAACATCAATTCTCTAATGTGTGACTTTTTCTAACACAACTCATATGCGTATCTCAAAACTTAGGCTAATGAGTTATCGATTAACTATAATATGTTAACTGTTTAACAACACACAAATTTTCCAATTAGACTTAATCTAACACAACTCACACGTACATATCAACATAGGCTGTCTCAATAAGAAGGTTCCTAATCTTGTAACTTTCGTGTTTAACGTTCGATTCATGCAATTTTTGCAACAGTGGAATGCTCGTGTCGAAAGCAAGGAGCCCAATATTGATAAGTAAACTCGCGAAATCACAGACGCAAGGTTTTGACTCATATCAAGGCCATAGGCTCGGGATTGTGACCCAGACACTGCTTCGACGACTTAAAAATCATTGTTTACAATAAACTTGAGATCTGAAAAGTTTCAGATGATTCCGAAATCTCTAAGTTCGGTCTTGGGCTCCGGGACGTTTTACGAGTACATAAAATTATGACCGAAAGGCATCCAATTGACTATATTTTTGTTACATTAGAATGCTCGCGATCCCTGGTTTCATGATCTACAATGGACGATAATGCAGGAAACAAGCAATAGATCCCGAAAGGTAAAAATTAACTATCGGATTCAGTTGACAACACAGGTGTCGAAAGACTTCATTTTTACAAGGACAATCCATTTTTTATGCTTAAAATGTGTTTCATATTGACAAGCCAAGTATGATTGGCAATTCGTGCTCAAGTACATTATTAGAGTATCTTGAACGTGTCAAGTATCCAAAAACACCATATGTTCGTTAATCATGCTAAAAAAACTATGTATAGTAAGATTGTGTCAACTCTTGCCGTCGTTGGATTTGGCAAATTAACATGTTTAATCGCACATCAATCCATGCCAGAGATTACCGGCCCTACTTCCAAATTTATCCACTCAAGGTGATCTCGAATTTTTCACAAATTGTACGAATTTCATTGTACACTTCCATGGTCCCTGGTCACTGTTCTTCTTCTTCTTCTTCTTTCTAGAAACCAGTTCGCTGGTTTCCAAATTTGGAAACCTACAAGGCAGACATAGTTTGCCCCTGGAGAAAAGTCAGAAAAACAGGAACGATGGAGGTGTAAGATGCCGCCTATAAAGTGAAAAGCAAGTGGCAAAGTGCTCGACCTGGACCTTCCTTTGAACTCACGCAGTTACACAGTTGCTCGACTCCCTGTCATGAGAATATCTGTGCTATCGCTAAAGATATGAATTAAGAAGATTCGATCAGAAAGCATATCGTTGATGGGAAGACAACATGTGAAGATGACATGCCTCCTCCTAGCGTTCCATACAAGTCATGTTAATTCAATTATTGCTTTGTCTTGAGTGAATGGATTGTTCTGAGCTGCTTTCTCAGGTTGTTTCCCAGAATGACTAGGGGATGAGCTAGTCGTTCCTGTTCATTTCAGCCACATCTAGGACAGAAAAACATGTCATGAACTCAAACTAGGCTCCTTTTCTTCTAATGTATTAATTGTAGCTTATGTTGGAGAGAGAGAGAGAGAGAGAGAGAGAGAGCATCACCAAATGAGAGATACTCTTCTTGTTCTAAATTGGGAGGAAAATAATCTCCATTAAGCTTTACAGCAAGCATGCAAAGGTATTTCAAAACAAACCCTGACTTATCCCCTCTATGGATAAAATGAGAAAAAACAGGAAACTAAAACTCAGGGAAAAATTATAAGGGACGTATCGGAACATAACTTGCAACAAAATTTTCTAAACACTAACCCAGAAGAAGAAGAAAACGGAGAACAGAAATGCTTAGCATTCAGCATTTCAGCATGGTGAGATGCATCTAACTCCATTCGACATGTCAGCCGTTTGCATCAAAGCAGATCCAGCCACATATTATCGTGAAGACAGAATAAAATCTTTACTGTATGCCTTGTGGCTTTCAAAAAATTAGATCTTCTCAATCACCCTGAGTTTAGCACTCCTACTCCGGCGATTCAATTTCTCTTCCTTCTCAGATGGAGTTATTGGTCTCTTGGTTAAAATCCTACCCCTTTCACCTTGTATTATCTGTCTAATCCACACTTCCTTGTCATTGTCATTAGTGATAGTACTTGTAAGATCTCTCGTCATCTCTTCACTTATCTCTCCATCTTCATCAGTTCTCTCTCCTCTTACAATGTCAAGAAATGTCTGTTTCACGATCCTGTCCTCCAAACTGTGGAAGGAAATGACAGCGAGCCTACCACCAGGTGCAAGACACTCAAAACAAGAATAAAGAGAGTCTTGCAATGTCTTGAGTTCATCGTTGACTGCTATCCGTAAAGCCTGAAATACCCGCGTTGCTGTTTTTATCCAACCTTGTCTTCCTGCCATTGCAATAAATGATTAAGTGAGCATATGCACTGAATTAATGGTCGGAGTAGTAAAAGGGTTGCCAAATCTCCATGGGGCATTTACTAAATTTGCCATCAATCGAGATTTAGAAATCAGTGACTAAGCATATGTTGTCATTATAGATTTTGTTAAAATAGTTACTCAAAATAGAAGTAATAAGGACATTGTCTATGCTAACCTTTTGTCCTGGGAGTTGATTTTTGGATTAGACTAACGAGGTCTCCAGTGGAATGCAGCCCACCGTGAACACGAGATTTAACAATCTTATTCTGCAAGGAGAACCAATTGCTTTCTTCACCATACTCCCGCAAGATTCGTCCAACTTCAGATTCAGGCCAAGAGTTTAAGATGTCTTCTGCTTTCAAACTTGCCTGCCAAGTTCCTGTTTCAGTCAGTAAAACACATTCTCATGTAATTCAGCATCAAGCTAAGGAAAAACATGTAAAGGACAATACAACAAGCAGCAGGGTGCAACTTTGAGTAACATAGTCTTTCAGCGTAGACCGAACTGAAGGCCAAAAGAGATTAACTCTGGGCACATCTACTGGATAAATAACTTTATTCACACAAAGTCACATAGAATTTTCACATGTACTTTTGTCTGATGGAGTTCATACTGCACCAAGTTACAAAAGAGGACAAATTATAGCCAGTTCAAGGTGGCATCCTTTGTAAACTGTGGGGGAGTAGAACACTCCTCTCAGCTGAAAAGCCATTGTGAAGACGGTGAAACAAAAGAAGTTGCCGTGAAGGAGACAAATCATTCAGACACAATGATATCTAAATAAGTTCCTGTTCTGTTAGATGATCAAGAGCCATAAGAAAAGTTTCAAGGAATTTGATGCATCTCATCAAGTTGGTAAACATGTTGACACCAACTATTATACTTAATGGATTTGTAAAGAAAGGACAAAGGGAAAGGCAAGGTGCAACTATTTTTTCATGAACTTCACTCCCGTTACTACTACCCCTTGACAGAGAGACTGACAACAGGTACTTTAGCCCATAGGCCAATTTTTAGCAGTGTATCTTTTCCAAGGCTTTAGCTTCTCAGTTGAGATGAAAGGAAGAAGAGACGTAGGTTAAGGAAACACACTTTTTTCTTTGGCCAGATTAAAAGAAAACAGATTGCAACAATAGAGGATGACAAGACTTTAGAGGCAAATCGTGGTCCATTTTCCACATGATCTGGGACACGGGGGATCTGTTAAATGATTTTTGGCATGGGTTATTCCTATGTCCTCGATTGCCACTGAGATCACGGGAATGATGAAGAAAAGATACCTAATAGAGTGAGCCTTCTTTTTCTAGCTCTTTTCCGCAATTTCATCACAATACGTGCAACCCACATCCCTAAGATTTCCAAATAGCATAAAAACTTCTTCGAAGCTCCGTCCACAGAGAGCTTAATGCAACATAAACTATCAAAATCTAAAATTTTATTCTAAAACAAGCAAAACCAATAGAAAATAAAAACAGCTCTCACCTGAGGATCCATTCTCATATCAAGAGGTCCATCATTTAGGACACTGAATCCTCTTTCAGCATTGTTGACCTGTCAAAACTTCAGTGAGGAATTTCCAAGGAAGTACTTTATGGAATTAACAATAAGAAAAGGTTTCCTAAGATATGGAAAATAATCTAATAGATATTTTGAAGTCAACCTACATTAAAGAGAGAATGAGAGAAACATAAGGTAAAAGGTGGCTTAGTTTTTTTTTTTTTCTTTTCTTGTCTCAGCAGCAACTTTTTTGTACTTGGATGATGTAAAAAAACAAAGGCATTATTCAAATTTCAAAGGAAAAGATGGTTTGCTTCGCATGTCTATGCCTTCGAATGACTACGCTTATAAGGAGCTTGACTTCAACAACTCGAATATCCTCTCTTTCTCACCATTTTTCCATCCCAAATCACCATTAACTACATATCCACTAGAAGATTTGACCCATTCTCAGCGCCTGCATAATTTCTAAAAATTCAAAAGACAACCATAAAATTTTTACGAGGCGGAATGTAACATGTTTAGCCAGTTGCAAAAGAAGATGTCATGTCTTGCTTGTGCACATTTAGTGTATTGTTCAACTGTCTACAGCTAAGGAATGTGATCAGGTCTGAAGAGAAGTTGAGGTGGAATTTTAGCTACTGTGAAAGATATTTATCACATGCATGGTGAACCTGAGCCTCAGCGTATGGTTGTTGCCTTGTTGTGAATATTTAGGTTCAAAAGAAGGGATGAAGCAGTGATTTAAAACTCATCTAGATTGGTTAGTTTAAATGGATAAAAGAGAAGCATTTAAAGTGACACTTCTTATCCTTTCCAGCCTACATTAAGTAAATTGAGGCAGATGATTGGTGAAATAGAAGAACACACAAGCACCAATGTAAATTTTATAAAGTGACCAACCTGCATTGATGACACTCCCAAGTCCATTAAGATGCCATCAAATCCAGAGCCCATTAGCTCGTCACCAACCTCATCAACCACAGATTTTATAAATCTAAAGTTCCTCAGAAGAAAATATCCTCTTAAGTTTGAAGACATGGACGAGGAATCACCACACAAAAGAGAATCGATCTTGGTCTTTGCCATTTGATGCGCCATAGGATCAACATCCATTCCAAGATAACACTTCAATTCTGGGTGTGACTGGATGATCTGGTATTAGCAAGAGACAAGAAAAGGAAAGAATTAGACGTCTCCTTAAAGCAATGGTACAGAAGAAAATCCTAGAATCAGTGAAAACCATCTCCAACAGAACAAGGTCATGAGAAAAGCGGCACACATTTTATTCATTCAGAACATAAGAATACAAGTACTACACATGAAATAAATTATTTGAATCTGAGCCCATTCTGAGAGCAGAATAGATGCATCCAGAGGATGTTTATTCCCTTAGAACCTATATGAAGCTTCTATGTGAGGGGACGGAATTGCAACTTCCCGCTACAAGAAGTAAATTATAATCTGAGAGAATAAACAAAATAAATTTATTCTAGCATGAAAATAAAAGGAATCCATTTGCTCTCACTATTTATGAGTACAGATAATCATCCTCATTAGATAATGGAATAAGATATTCAAGAACCTTAACAGAAAGTAATTTCAAATGCAACATGGACATTAAGGAACCCACTGATTTTATGTATGCTGCTACTACAATGCTCATGATTGCTTGCTCATATCACAAGCAGTGTCCAAAATCCATTCATGATGCTGATTATTGAGCAAAAGAGGTGTTATTAAGCTGCTCAAGGAAGGTAATCATTTCTTATTGCTGAGCCTCGAAGACTGAAGGTGGATGGAATATCTTATGGTTGGTAAAAGCAATAAAGCAGCTGACTCAGCTGCTAAATTCAGCATCAGCAATTCTACGCCAGTTTGCTAACACTGCAGTCATTCATCATTTTTTGAAAGAGATTTCCATTTAGCTGATCACCAAGGATCTCTCCTTCCCCATAATTTGTTCTCTAGCTCTTCCCTATCTGCTAAACTACTCACTGCAAAAAAGGGTGTGAAGCATAGATAAACTGTTCTAAAGAGGGTCCAAAACCCACTAACAAAATCCAGGATGGAAATCTTGAATACAAGCAGATGTCACTTTCCATGTCAAATAACCTGCCAATAAGTTCAACATCACACAGACCCCAAGTACCCATCCTCCCACAAACTTCTATGTAAACCACAAGCGACTTTTGCTCAAAAAAGAGCAAATTGAACTAACAGCACCAACGCGTAATAAACATATGCATACTGACAGCGGAAGAATGGCCGGCGGCGCCGAGAGTGCAATCAGCGAAAGACCGGAGCTTCGGGCCCGAGAAGACATCCAGCACCTCGCCGAGCAGCACCGGTATGTGGCTGCTGACGCCGAGCAACTGCTGGACCGTCTCGTCGTCCAGCTCCCTCGACGAACGCGTCCTCCGCTTCACCAACGCCTCCATCGCCGTAGCTCCTCTCCCGTTCCTACCCTCCACCTCCCCCTTCCCCTTCCCCTTCTTCTTCTTCTTCTTCTTCTTCGCCGCCGTCTCCTGAACCGACGCGTCGCTCTTGCTGCTGCTGCTCAAGAAACGGGCTCCGGCGCAACGGGACCGCGATTCGAGGGTCGGCGAGCGAAGCGGAATCAACCCACAACACACCCACGAAGGCTGGGGAGGTTTGATCGCGGAAGGACACGACAGCGTCAGCAACTTCAGCGCTCTCACGGCCGCCGCCATCTCCAGTTCCGACCCACCAACCGAATCCCAGGTTGGTGTCGAGATCGAAACTATGCGGCGCTGAAGAAGATAAGTCCACTTCAGTTGGGGAGATGGAACTCTACTTCCGCCATGGAAACTCGTACGAACTCACCGGTGGAGAAGAACAGGGTGTTCACCAAAAATCCCGAATGCGAAAGCTCATATCCAAATATTCCGTTTTTGCGTGGCAGTCCCTCGTTTTTGATAAATTACACTTTTTGGCCCATGAGATTTCCTAGGACTTCAATTTCAAACCCTTAAATCTTTTTCACAGTTCTAATCTTTATATGTCGAATTTAGCTCCTTCCGTCAAATTTTCATTCCAAACTTGTCACCGCCTCTTAACATTCCAAATCAATTTTATGGCACTTCCATCCCAAGTCTTGTGAAAATGTCAAATCAAGACCAACTACTAATTGGCGATTCCTTTACGAATGTGACCAGCCATACTGTTCCGTTTATTTTGTAAAAAATATTATATTTCCGGAAAATATTTTTTTAGAAAGTCATTTTTCAAGAAAATGACAATATTTACGGAGTTTATTTGAAATATCAAAAAATCGAAAAATATTTTCCGTCGTTTGAAAAGAAAATTTGATTTGATTTTCCTTATAAATATACAATATTTGGGTGTTAAATGACTTGCACAAGGGTATCGGGGGAACCAGGCGCAAGCACTGGTCAAGTTTGACCTTGATGGACTCGAGCCTAGGTCCCGATGACTTGGGTTCGGGCGCTAGCAACTTGGTCCCGGGACCTGGCAATGGGCATCGAGATCTTGGAGCGCCAAGGACCCAATCCCCAGCTCGGCCTTAATAGACCTAGGCTCAGGCATAGGGAAACCTAGCACAAACACTGGGGTCTTGAGCTCATGTGTCAAGGACCCAAGCACGAGCACCGAGGTCTTAGTCCTTGTCTCGATGGACCCAAGTCTAGGTGTCATGTAGGGATGAGTAGTTCTAGGTTCCTCACAGGTGCCACTTGGAATTCGAAAACTATCCTCAGGTATAAGTTCCTCATTTTTTGAAATCTGGAACCTATCTGTCAGAACGTGAAATGTGGAACATAAAACTTACCATGTCATAAGTTCTAGGATCGATTCTATGGTCTAACAGGTTCTTTTTTTTTCACTTTTAGTTAAACAAAAAGAATATGTAGATAACAATACCGAACAAGATTGTCATTCACCGAAGAGAATACAAGAAACTAGCTATTAAAAAGCCACATTTTTTCTAAATAGAAAGGAGATATAACAACAAATAGTAATTGTTAGGATGCAACACATATGACTTTAAATTCTAAGGCAAGATGCCATATTTTTCTCAACAAAAAGTACAAAACATGCTCCCCTCCAAGCTCCTCCAAAGTAGAAAAGTTTTTGTTTCTGGTCATCAAAGCAAGTTGCTCCTCCACCACCTGCAATACTGAAAGGAAACAATAAAGATGAAGCTAGAAACTACTGCAAGGGGTGGAATCAATGTCCAATATATGCCTAAATTGTAGGAGAGCTCCGGTATGAAACTACTCCGACGTATTAAAGCTTGCCCCAAGTTGCATTTTGGCATGCATAGCACAAGCAGGGTGCGAGTTCAATAACATATTGAGGTCATAGGCAATAATGCGAAAAAACAAGTAAAAACCAGAGGCAATAACTGAAGGAAATCTTTAGCAGAGTTTGTCAAAGCAGCAATTAGTTGTGTAGTGGCAATCAAACCTCCAAAAGAACCACCGGCAACAAAAGCCAAGTAGAAAGAGGAGAAACTATCTGACTATGAAATAGATCAAAGCAGGGCAGATGAGGTAAACAGGAAAATAGAATTGCGAAGAAGAATAAATGACTTGAAAGAAAAGAAAAGAAAAGAAAAAAGCAATCCCATTTTGAGGTTTTCATATACAAAATACAAGCGCAAGTGTCACGGTCAAGAGGTTTTCATGCACCAAGGACCGTGCAACATCAACAAAGACTAGTCCAAACCTTAATGGAGCTTCTAGAACACCCCAAGGGACTGGCAATACGGTAACTGCACCGTATCCATAAATGCGGGTAGTTGGCACGTAGGATGATGCGATATTGGCCACTAGATCGATGTCGATCAACGGATGTAATCTGATGCCCTCTATTATATAAAGGGATGCCCTCCTTCTCATTTTCATCATCCAAGTAATAGAAACAATTTCCATTCTCTCCCAGAGCTTCTATATCTAGATTCTCTCTCTGTGATCTGAGTGAGCGAGTGAGCAATCGAGAAAAGGCTTTGCGTAGGCATTCCAACGATCCAAGGAAGCGTAAGTCGCCGCACAGGTCGTTCCCAAACTATCAACCCGTGACAAGTGGTATCAGAGTAAGTAAAGAGTCCATCCAAGGAGATCGAGGAGCACACTAACTGGTCGAGAGAATGTCGAGCCAAGATCAACTCACTTCGGTTGTTGTGGATGAATGGGCTCGATGAACCGGTTGCCCAAGGAAGACTCGTGCAAAATCCAAGAGAAGGGATGCCTCATCGAACTCCATGGCCGCAGTTGATGAGAAGCTCACGAGACTAAGGACAACAATGTTGGAGTTCATCGAAGAACTAGACGAAGTTAAAGGGCAGATCAATGAGGTCGAAGGAACTCTGCCACAAATTCACACAAGT
Source organism: Syzygium aqueum (assembly GCA_031216185.1). Classification (NCBI taxonomy): domain Eukaryota; kingdom Viridiplantae; phylum Streptophyta; class Magnoliopsida; order Myrtales; family Myrtaceae; genus Syzygium; species Syzygium aqueum. The sequence continues at coordinate 17,271,214 of CM062233.1, forward strand.
CGTCAATCATGCGACGGCCCCTTTGTATGAGAAGGATGAAGCCCTCAAAGCATCAATCGAGGCCCTAAAGCTTGAAGTCGTGGAGCTCAAAGAAGGCAGCTCTTCCCAAGCCAAAGTCAAAGCCTTGAAGATGGAGGTGCAAGAGCTCAAAACCAAGCTCGTCCTATGTAAAGCAAGCATCGCAAACGGTGTCTTGCCCATTCGAGCGACACACAAGTTAGATGTGCCAAAACCAAAAGAATTCGAAGGCAACTGGTCTGCCAAAGAGGTGGATAAATTCCTTTGGAGCATGGAGCAGTATTTCGATGCCTTTGAAATTCAAGAAGAATTGACCAAGGTACGAACCGCTTCAATGTTCCTTAGTGATAATTAGGGGTGTTAGTAGGTTGGATCGGGTCGGGTCAGGTTTTCATGATATCCCACCCAACCCTAAATATACAGAGTCACGCTTGACTCGACCCGACCCGACCCAAGACCCTATTCAGCATATACTCCAAGAATAGGGTCGGGTCGGGTCGGGTCGGGTTTAGGGTTTTTTTTTAAACAGGGACCAATCTTTTCCAATTCCAAGCTCCTTCGATTCTGTCGGCGTTCACGCCCGACCCAATCCATTAGTCCGAGATCGAAACCCAGTAGCGGAAGGCCAAATAGCTAAGCAAAGATTGTTGGAATCAACAGCACAAAGTCAAACCAGATTCATCCCTCAATTTGAAGAAGACGAAGACAAAGACGAAGCAGCAGTAAGAGGAAGCGAGACGACCCAAGGTTGAAGATCACCGTAATGACCGCTGATGAGCAGATCATCTCCTTGGACGTCGATCCTCACGAATCAGTACTCCCCCACCCTTGTTCTAATCCCTAATTCTAGAGTTGACTCGCGTTGTCCTCCTCCTCTCTTCTATAACATGTGTAATTTACGTGCTTTTGTTTGTGTGATGTAGGTGGAGAATGTTAAGGCTCTACTTGGAACCGAAGACAAAAGCCGCGACAACCGTTGCTCTGGCAAAGAGGATCGACAGGGAGACGGAGCTCGCCAGGGAGGTGGGGCTTGGTGCCAGGTCCTTGACCTGGGCGGTGACGATGAGCTCTGTGAGGGCGAGGACGAAGGCCACCATGGCCATGTTCCCAAACTTCACCGCCGCCATTGCCACGAACTCAAACTCGAGCTCTCGCGCAAAGAGAGAAGAGAGTGAAGGGAGAGACGGAACTTGAACTCGAGGGCGAGGAGGAGTAGAGAGAGAGAATGGGGGGAGAAAGAAGTTCACGACCTCTAGAGAGAGAAGAAGCGAAGGGGAGAGAGAGGGGCAAAGCGTTATATTTGGTGCCAGGTCAAAAAAGCCAAGCCCGGCCTAACCCGGCCCGATCCTAATAAATGCCCACATCTAAAGCCCATACCTAAAGAAAATAAGACCTAACCCCAATACTTTAAAATTTTGAGTCGAGCCAAGCTGGGTCAAGTCGGGCCGGGTCGGCTCGGGTTTTTTTTACACCCCTAGTAATAATGCAATACTATGGTGGCGTAATAGATATGACAAGATGAAGTGAGGCACCGATCCCATCAATACTTGGGATGGGTTCGTAGAGAAGTTGCGGGATTATTTCTTCCCCATTTTTGCTCAATAAGAAGCCTGTAGCAAGCTCCACCGCCTTGAGCAACGAGGCATAGTCCGAGAGTATGTGAAGGACTTCATCGAACTCAAGCTCCAAATTCCTAACCTTGGGAAGGAGGAGGCTCTCGGGGCGTTCATGGATGGATTAAAGCCATGGGCACTACTCAAGCTCAAGCGAAGGGACGTCTAAACCCTCTCGAGGGCACTAGTCATTGCCGAGTCTCTCGCCGGCTTCACCAAGGAGACCCCAAAGTCAAGAGGGAGCAGGTAGAGGTCGGATCGCCACCACAAAGAAGAAGAAGACCAAGCTGTCCGTGGTCGAAAGGACTCGGATAGTGATCACAACTGTGGACGAAAAGACCATGGTGGGCGTAAGAAGTCATGGGGAGAAGGATCGTCCAAGGAAAGCAATCCGAAGTGGAATTGACCCTAAGGGGACTACAAGAACAAGTTCGAAACTCCACCGCCGTTCCCATGCTTCATTTGCAACGATCCTCATTGGACCTAAAAATGCCCAAAGAAGAGCAAGATCAATGCTCTCCTCGCCATAACTGAAGATGAGGAGCCAAAACAAGACAATGAGAAACGCGAAGTGCGACTCGGAATCGTGAAGGTTCTCAACTCAATCAACTCCATAAAGGACAAAGCTCTGCTAAAGAAGAAGAGGACAAGTTCGCATCTATCATTCGTTGAGGTCAAGGTACATGGCGAACCCCTCCTTACCTTGGTCGATACAGGTTCTACAAGCTTATTTTTGCCAAATGAAGCGACCAAAAGCTTGGGACTTTATCTGGAGCCAACTGGTCAACGATACAAGGCCATCAACTCCGAAGATGTACCTACCATGGGCGTAGCCAAAGATGTGGAACTCCAAATTGATGGATGGAAAGGCAAACTCCCATTTGAGGTAATTTCACTCGATGATTATGATCTCATTCTAGGAATGGAATTCTTCAACACTGTGAGAGCCATGATCGATTTGAGGACCAATATGGTCATCATCACTTACCCGGAGTGCCTGTCCATGTGAAGTGAATCTGAGCGAAAGTTGATCGTTCTACGAAGATCTGGAAAGTGCGAATCGCAAAACCTTGACCCCTAATCGAACTTGTGATTGGTAACCTCGGTGTAAACGTGACCTGTTTACGAACTTGTATCAACCAATCAATGTTATAGATGCCATGAACAAGAGAATTCGCTATCATGCTCGATTAGTCGAATCGACCGCCAAAAGGAAGGCCTTGATAAGGTCAAGTCCATAGAGAACTCAAAGAAGAGAAGAACCTCTCGTTGTATTAAAATGAATCATCTGTCTCCAAAGAAACCCTAAACACCCTTTTTTATATGGTGTTAACCCTAAACGAAAAATTACGAAAATGCCACTCAAATTAATAAAAGCGCTTAAATAAAGAAAAAACTTAAACTACTCCGAAACGCAAAAAAAAAAAAAAAACATCCGTCACGGCATTGGTGGTGAGTATTAATCAGCGGTCTGTTTCCTTGCAACTAACCAAATTTGATCGTGTTGCGCCAAGAAATCTAAGATTCTTCAAGTCCCGATCCAAGATCGCTTTCACTCCAAAGATCTCGAACCATAATGCCAATAGTTTGCTTGAATTACTTCGCCCTTGCTCAAGTAATCAAACCAAGAGGATAGGACAATGGGTCCCTAGCACCTCCTCCTCGATGTGGCACGATATCCACATCATTCCCTCCCCCGTGCAAAGGATTTGCCCTCAAATCATCTCCTGCATTGAAAAAAAATTAAGGAAGAAACATTGAAAGTAGCACTAATACCATACTCACTTGGAAGGTTAAGCTTGTAGGCATTATCGTTAACCCTCTCCAACACCATAAATGATCCATTCCCTCGCGGTTGTAACTTGGAAAGTCGCCGCTCGGGAAAATGCTCCTTGCACATATGAACCCAAATCCAATTGTCGGGCTCAAACACTATTTTCTTACGTCCTTTGTTGGCTTGCTTTGCATATTGCTTGGTCTTGTACTTAATATTCAACCGCGTCTTCTCATGCAATACCTTGACAAATTTGGCCTTCCTAGAACCATCTAAGTCCATACACTCATCAACATGCAAAGGGGTTAAATTCAATGGAGTTAAAGGATTAAAGCCATAAACAACCTCAAATAGTGTAAATTTAGTAGCAGAATACATGCTCCTATTATATGCAAACTTAACATGTGGCATACAATCTTCCCAAGACTTTATGTTCTTTTTAATCATAGCACGTAACAGTACCCCTAAAGTTCTATTAACTACCTTAGTATGACCATCAGTTTGTAGATGACAAATAATAGAAAATAAAAGCTGTGTGCCTAACTTCTTCCATAATGTTTTCCACAAGTAGCTAAGAAATTTAGTGTCCCGATCAGAAACAATGGACCTAGGCATGCCATGTAAATGCACAATCTCATGAAAGAACAAATTAGCAACATGCGATACGTCATCGGTTTTATGACAGGGTATAAAATGAGCCATCTATGAAAACCGATCAATAACCACATAAATAGAATCCCGACCATGCTTAGGCCAAGGCAATCCTAACACAAAATCCATTAAAATATCAACTCACGGATGCTTCGAAATAGGCAAAGGCGTATACAAGCCATGTGGTTTAGTTATAGATTTAGCTTACTTACGTGCAATACATCTCTCACAAATACGTGTGACATCTCTTTTCATGTGTGGCCAATAAAAATGTTTATACAGCACTTCATAAGTTTTATTAATGCCAAAACATCCCATTAAGCTACCACCATGCACCTCTCACACCAACAACTCACGCAAAGAACATTTAGGCAAACATAACTTGTTCTCACGAAAGAAATAGCCATTATGCCTATAGAATTTTTCAAATATAGCGTGTTCACAAGCTTCAAACACTCTTCCAAAGTCTTTATCATCAGTATGTAAGTCTTTGATATGATCAAAACCTAGATATTTTGCTCCTAAAGTAGTTACAATTGGGTACCTTCGAGAAAGTGCATCGGCTACCACATTTTCCTTACCTTTCTTGTACTTGATCGCATATGGAAAAGTCTCGATGAAATCCATCAATTTGGCATGTCTTTTATTCAACTTTTGCTGTCCCTTCAAGTATTTTAAGGTTTCGTGGTCAATGTGGATCACAAACTCCTTTGGCCATAGGTAATGTTGTCAAGTCTCTAAGGCTCGCGCCAAAGCATGCATCTCCTTATCGTAAGTAGGATAATTCAATGTTGCTCTACTTAATTTCTCGCTGAAATAAGCTATGGGATGTCCTCCTTGCATTAACACAACTTCGATTCCTGTACTAGAAGCATCGCACTCTATCTCAAAAGCAGCACCAAAATTCGACAAAGATAACAAAGGAGTGTTAGTCAACTTTTCTTTTAACAGATTGAACGCTCTCTCTTTCTCTTCTCCCAATGTGAAACCCACGTGCTTCTTGATAACTTCGGTCAAAGGTGCGGCAATGGCGCTGAAGTCTTTCACAAATCGTCGATAAAAACTTGCTAAGTCGTGGAAGCTGCACACGTCACCCACAATCTTAGGTGTCGGCCACTCACGGATTGCTTTCACATTTTCCTCATCAACCTGTATACCATCAACACTAACAACAAATCCTAGAAACACTAATTTGTTAGTCACAAAAGAGCATTTCTTTAGGTTAGCATACAATTGCTCGGTCCTTAAAATCTGCAAAACAGCTCGGACATGTTCAATGTGATCATCAAGGCTTCGGCTATATATCAAGATATCATCAAAATAGACAACTACAAATTGATCAATAAAAGCACGCAATATATGGTTTATAAGTTGCATAAACATGCTAAATGCATTGTTAGTCAAAATGGCATGACTAACCACTCATACAACCCATACTTGATTTTAAATGCAGTTTTCCATTCATTCCCTTCTTTCATCCTAATTTGATAATAATCACTTCTCAAATCAATCTTAGTAAATATGCTAGCACCATGCAATTCATCCAACATGTCATCTAACCTAGAAATAGAGTGTCGATATTTTACCGTAATGTTATTGATTGATCGGCAATCAACACACATTCACCATCACCCATCCTTCTTTAGCACCAACAAAATAGGGATGGCTCACGGGCTAAGACTCTCTCGCACATACCCGCGCTCTAACAGTTCACTAACTTGCCGTTGAAATTCCTTTGTCTCCTCGAGATTGTTTCGATATGCGAGTTAGTTAGACAGTGACGCACCGGGTATTAAATCGATTTGATGTTCTATGCCTCGAATCGGGGGTAACACTCCAAGAAGCTCATTAGGAAAGACATCTTTAAATTCTTGCAATAAAGACACAATAGAGCTAGGCAAACTCAAGTCAAGATCGTTAATAGTAAACAGTGCCTTCTTGTACAAAAGTACAAGCATTGGTCGGTCTAGAATTAAAGCTCTCCTCACTTCGCTGGGTTTTGCATAGAAATTCTTTTCTCTCTCCTTTTCCCTTAGCTTTTACCACTCTTCTTCCCTCAATCTCTCCCTTTGCTTGCGTCTCGGTCTCTTCTTGCAAACCCTCGATTCTCTCACCTTTTCTCTCCCTCTCAGCCTCACGTTTTAGTTTCGATTGATCCTCATACACCTCACTAGGTGTCATTGGCACCAAGGTATAAGTCTTCTGATTCATTACCAATGAATATTGGTTAGTGTACACATCATGATGTACCTTCCGATCATATTGCTATGGCCTACCAAGTAAAACATGGCTTGCTTGCATAGGTACAACATCACACATCACCTCATCCTTATATCTTCCTATCTCAAATGGAACTCGGACTTGCTTCGACACCTTCACCTCTCCACTATCATTCAACCATTGAAGTCTATATGGTCCAGGGTGTTTTGCAGTCTTTAACCCCAACTTCTCCACCATGGTAAAACTTGCCACATTCGCACAACTGCCCCATCAATAATCAAACTACAAATCTTGCCATTCACCATGTATTGTGTATGGAACAAATTGTCACGTTGCCAGTGTTGATCCTCCGTCTTAGCTTGAACACTAAGAAAATGCCTAACCACCATCAAGTCACCCTTTGCTAGTGTCTCAACATCACTACAATCATCTAATGGTGGCATGTCATCATCCTCTTCCTCCCTCTCACTTTCTGATTCAACATCATTATACCCAGTTATGATCATCAACCTCCTATTAGGGTACTGATTTGCCATATGACCCCTGCCCAAACACTTGGAACATTTAATATCACGAGTTTTAGTGTTAGGGTTTTCAATTTTACTTGAAGACAGATTCGAACCAACTTTGCCATCCTTCTCTTTTTCCTTCAAAGTTTCGGCGTTGGGGTTGTTTCCCTTCCGATTCGGCTTCTCATCTCTCTTCCAATGGGACTTCTAATTCGAGCTTAAACCTCCGCTACTCTTGTAATTTCGGTCCAACTTCAATTGTCTCTCAACTTTGATGGCCTTGTCCACCAATTCCTTCAACTCAACATAATGTTGCAGCTCCACCACCCTCGCTATATCTCAGCTTAAACCACTAAAAAATCGTGACATTGTGGATTCACGGTCTTCTACCACATTAGCACGGATCAAGGTAATCTCCATCTCCTTATGATACTCTTCCACGCTCCTATTGCCTTGTGTGAGATTTTGTAACTTATGGAACAAGTCTTGGTGGTAATGGCTCGGTACAAAATGCCTCCTCATCACTATTTTCATCTCATCCCACGTGTCTATCGGCCTCTCACCATTATGCCTCCTACTAGTCACAAGCTAATCCCATCAAATTATAACATAATCAGTGAATTCAACAACTACGATTTTTACCTTCTTAAGTTCAGAATATCGTTGGCAATCAAATACCAATTCTATTCTTTTTTCCCACCCTAGATACGCATCAGGATCATTCTTTCCTTGAAAAAATGGAATCTGCATCTTGATGTTGCCAAGCTCATCATCTTCTCGATGTCTAACCCCTTGGCCTCGTCCTCCGTTCCACCTCCCAAATCGGCCATCTTGGTCTTCCTCCATGTCGACCTCATACTCATCATCAAATTGCCACTATCATCTAGGTTGTGTTCTAGATTCATCTTGCTGATTTCGCGGCCTCCCTCGTGGTGGCTCTCAATCTCCATCAAGCCTCGTCTCACATCCCATAACTCGGGTACTCAGTACTTCAAGTTGCAACCTCAATTGATGAATACCTTCCAAAATTACATCATCCATTTGTTTGGAAGCATCCTCTTTTTGATTTACGCTTTCTTGGTCGTGTGACATGATTTACCTGCAAGAAACATTAGAAATAAAAGAAATCTCACCAAACACTCCCTCACGTGTTTTGCTCAAGGTATTTGTTGCTCTCCCTCGTGTTTAACTCAAACTCAATGTCGGCTTTTTTTTTTAATTAAGCTCACATACTCTTGCCTTTTACTTCTCGTATTCTCTTTTCATAAGCTCTTTATCGGACTAAAACCCGTTTTCTTACCCACCTCACAACAATCGACCAAACCACCAAGCAGGATCAAAATAATTCATCAACATTTCACTAATTGTCAAATTCAAACTCAATTTTGATACTGTTTTTTAAAATTCAGCTCGGTCCAACTAACAAACGAGTCATCTTCTCGATTCTTTTCGGTTGATTTTTTTTTGTTCGGCTTGCTCTTTTTTTTGTTGCCGAATCCTTTTTTTTACGAACTCAAATACAATCAAAACACATTAGGATCGAAAAGAAAAATAAATGCAGTAAGAACGATTTGGATCCCTAATTCGATTTAAATCTAAGATCCTAGTTCAATAATTTTCAATTTGCCGAATGAAAGTAAAAAAATTAGGATAACTAGACCTTGTAGAACCTGGGCTTTAATACGAGATGAAGTGAATCTGAGCGGAAGTTGATCGTTCTACGAAGATCTAGAAAGTGCGAATCGCAAAACCTCGACCCCCAATCGAACTGGTGATTGATAACCTCGGTATAAACGTGACCTATTGACGAACTTGTGTTAACCAATCGATGTTATAGATGCCATGAACAAGAGAATTCACTATCTTACTCGATTAGTCGAATCGACCATCATAAGGAAAGCCTTGATAAGGTCAAATCCACAGAGAACTGAAAGAAGAGAAGAACCTCTCGTTGTATTAAAATGAATCATCTATCTCCAAAGAAACCCTAAACACCCTTTTTATATGGTGTTAACCCTAAACGCAAAATTACGAAAACGCCACTAAAATTAATAAAAGCGCTTAAATAAAGAAAAAACATAAACTACTCCGAAACGCGAAAAAAAATGACATCTGTCACGGCATTAGTGGTGAGTATTAACCAACGGCCTGTTTCCTTGCAACTGACCAAATTTGATCGTGTTGCGCCAAGAGATCCAAGATTCTTCAAGTCCCGATCCAAAATCGCTTCCACTCCAAAGATCTCGAATCATGATGCCAACAACTTGTTTAAATTGCTTCGCCCTTGCTCGAGTAATTAGACCAAGAGGATAAGACAATGGGTCCCTAGCACCTCCTCCTCGATATGGCACGATGTCCACATCACCATGGTACCAATGATTGATCGAGACAAAGATCTTCTCCACAATTCAACGTGTGGATGATGTACCAAGAGTTGAGAAGTTCGTGTCCGAGCCCCACATTGAGCCAAAGCCGAAGAAGGATCATCCTCTTCAACACTACATGCCGATCGATGCCCTATTCCCGAAGGTGGCAAACTTATTAACCAACATGGAGGAGGCCAAACCAAAGAAACTGAGTGCCTGACAAGCTGAGAAGCGAAAGGCCAAGAAACCTCGGAAGAATAGGAAGTGCTCCAAGAAGCCAACAAGCAACCCCAAGCCAAGAGCGTCGAGGGTGTCGCTCGAATGGGTGGGGGACAATGTCACGGTCAAGAGGTTTTCATGCACCAAGGACCGTGCAACATTGACAAATACTAGTTCAAACCTAATGGAGCTTCTAGAACACCCCTAGGAATGGGCGATATCGTAATTGCGCCGTATCCATAAATGCGGGTAGTTGGCGCATAGGACGATGCAATATCAATCACTAGATCGATATTCGATCAACGGATGTAATATGAGGCCCTCTACTACATAAATGGGTGCCCTCCTTCTTATTTTTATCATCCAAGCAATAGAAGCAATTTCCATTCTTTCCAGAGCTTCTCTCTCTAGATTCTCTCTCTACGATCCAAGTGAGCAAGTGAGCGATCGAGAAAAGGCTTGGCCTAGGCATTCCAATGATCCAAGGAAGCCTAAGTCGTCGTACAAGTTGTTCCCAAACTATCAACTCGTGACACAAGCATCTAAAATGTGAACTCCAAATCCTAGGTCACAAAACAACAGACCATTGTCACCCCACTAGACTTTTTAGTTTCTAATTCTAAAACCTTAGAACATGCTCTTTGAACTATTTTCCACTAAACCCAATGTCCCACTTTCAACCCTCTTTCTAATAAGTTATCTCAAGGGAGAAAATGAAGCATAAGATTATCTTAATAAAATCTGAAAATAGCCAAAAGAACCAGGGGACAAATAAACAAAAACTAAAAGGTCATACATTTCAGCACAAAAGCAAAAACAAAAAACTACAAAAGAATGTGAAAAGTAGGATTTGATTAAGAAAGCAATCCCGTTATTATTTTGATAAAGACAACAAGTATTCCAACTAGTCACTTTTAAGAGTACAAACTTTTGGTTTGAAAGAAAAAGAGGTGAAAGACTAAAAACCAATAGTCTACTTTAATCATGTCCTCACAAGGAAGACTACATGCACATCATACAGAAACTCTTAGTAGTATTAAGTGCCAGGTACCAAAAAAAATGGTGAAACACTACCTCAATCAATTTGTCTCTCCAGCGGCCATCGTCAAAATCTCAACAGCATCATAAAAACCGATGGAGAAGTTGTCACGTCAAGAAACTTGCACCAAAGTAGAGATGAAGAAGCAACTAGCCAAATTTTAAATATGGTGGCAAGACATACAGTGGTTCTCTTGAATCAGAATGTAGTTGCTTTTACGGAGATCCTCATAATTAATCTAAACAACCATCAAAAGCATGTTCACCATTAAATTTCTTCCTCCTTTAAACAACCACGAGGTCAAAGGCATACACAAACCATTGGTAGAATCACAGATAGCACGACCTTAGCTACCCCTTCAACAATGGACAAAAATAAAAACAAAGAAAACCAAAGTATTAAGACAATCCATATCTATTTACCGGTAAAATAAAATAAGTATTAGAAAGCCTCACCACATATATTCATTCCACTTCAACTAGTAAACTCTATTTACCGACGATAATCTCCTCATTAAGACAATCCATATCTTAAAAAAGAAGAGACTAAATAAAATATTCACTTATTAGATATATAAAAGAAATTACAATATACAAAGATAAAAACATCACTTACCGAACTCAAATTTTTCTGCATTCTCGATGCACTATTCAACATTAATCAGCACATGAACGACTCTCAACCAATCTTGAGTGCAAATCAAAGATTCCACTACTTTAGGAGTCAAAGAACTTCGAAAGTCATCAACACACGACCTGATGTACTAAAAGTCGACTCTGAAGCAACAGTAGTCATGGGTTTAGACAAAACATCCCAAGCCATTAAAGATAGATCTTATATTTTGAGCCGCTAGTCTTCCACCACATCAAAAGGTCAAGATCAAGAATATTTTCATTTTTATCTTGAAGATATCGATCAAGCTCAGATTTGGTGTTTTCGCACTCTATTTGATCCGAGTTCATAAAAGTTCTCTGCCAAGCTTAAAGGTCAAACTTATTATTACCTTCATCACCATCGACATTGGTAATTGAACCACTACTATTTGCAATCAAACCTTAGACACCAAAATTTCAATCACTTGAAGCAAGAGAAGATTGCTCATAAAATTCAAACAAATGCTCCAATGCATCCTTCACCTTATAATGCATCTCATTAACTTTCGTTTCATCATCATAAATTTGCCCATACAAGAAATTCACATAATTCAACTTGGCTCTAGGATCAAACACAAGCACAATCAACACCATCATCATATTCACTTTATCCTAACTCCCATAATATTTGTCAAATTTTTCTTTCATTTTCCTACCCATAGCTTGAAGTTTAGGATCTCAAGCATCCGTTGTCGTGCACTCAGGCACGGGCACGAGCACTGAGGTCCCGAGCTTAGGTCCCGAGCACCGAGGTCCCGAGTTTGGACGTAGGAGATTCGGGTAAGGGCACTAGCGTCTCGGGCCCATCCTTGATGGGACTCGAACTCGAGCTTAGGCGCGGAGGATCCGGCCATGGGTCTAGGGTCCTAAGCCTGACTTTTGTGGACCTAAGGCCAACCTTTATAGATCAAGGCACAAGCGCCAAGAATCCTGGGTCTCGGGCCGACCCTCTGTGTACTCAGGCTCGAGCATCAAGGACCTAACCCTAAGCGCCAAGGTCCTGGGCATATGGACATTGGTGTCCTGAGCCCCAACTTTATTGACTTGAGCCTAGGCACCAAGTTCTAGGCCTGGCCTCTTTGGACTCAAGCTTGGCCTCAATGAACCCCGGTGGATCGGACCTCAGCCTCTAGACCTAGGTCGATTGCGAAGGGCCTTGAGACGAGCGTTGAAGTTTTTATATCCAAGCACCGATTTCGATCTAGCCTCTATGGACCAAGGTGTAGGCATCGGGAAGCCGAGGCACAAGCCCTAGGGTCTTGGGCCACTCTATAAACTCATGTCAATGCACCAGGGAACTGAGCAATGGTAGTGGGGTACTAGGCTTGGCCTCTGCAAACTTTGGCTAGAGCATCAGGGACCTAGCCCTAACCACCAAGGTCCCAAGCACGAGCGCCAGTGTCCCAAGTCCCAACTTTGTTGACCTAAACCTAGGCGTTGGGTTTTGGGCAAGCCTATTTAGACTCGGGCTTGGCCTCGATGGACCTAGCCTTGGCCTTTAGACCTAGGTCCACTACAAAGGGCTTTGGGAATGAGTGTTGGGGTTATCATATCCAAACGCAGAGTTTCGGGTCCAAGCGCTAATTTCTAGTCAAATTTTGAAAATTGATTTTCGATAATTTAAAAAGGAAATCATTTTTCTGAATTTAAACATAGATTTTCCATTAATTAAGCAAACATTTTTCATTAACTCATTTTCTTAGGCGATTCAAACATCAGAAATGAGGAAAATGTTTTCTGCGAAATAAACATATCATATTCTATTTAGATCTCTAACTAGGAGTACTAGTGTAGGTAACTTTAAATCTTCTAAACAAAACTAACTCGCTAGCTAATAGGCAAAATAGCTTAGATAGATTATAGGAATTTTTGGATTCTAGCAATACCAACAAATTCGCGTAATGGGACTGATGTTGACTGTGACTGTTTCCGGCGACCGTTTGGCCTGAAATTTGGAGGTTTGATCCCCTGGACGGGCGTCTATCACCCTTCCAAAGCACTCGCCTCCTCGTTCAGCACAGATGCTGGGCTCCCAAATCTGATCGTTGCCCTCTTCTGTCGTCCTCGTCTGGTTACGCGACTGAGTAGAGGCTATGGAGCTGAGCTGGTTTTGGCTGAAGGTAATATACCCTTCACGTAATCTCCATAGCTTCCCCTCTGATCGTTTCGGACTGTCTTGGCCTGGAGCTCATAGCAATTTGACGGATTGACTCGGGAGCCCTCCCTGTTCTTCTCGTCAAACTTTTACTGGAGTTGTTGGAGATTGAAAGACCGATTGGCTGGGGTCTGGTTACAGTGTTGTGGTCTTACTGATTGGATTTGAAACGTGTGATTGTGGCTGCATTTATTCTGGGAGAATTGCTGATACGTATCCAATGCTGACCCATGGTGAGAGTGGTTGACTGTTAGGTGTTTGTGGTTTTGTCTCAATGGCAGCGATAGTAACCACAGTACCCAACCCATCCCCTACCACTGAGGCTGAACGAATTCCTATCACTAGAAACCATCAGGAGACTATGGATTCTGATGTCAACAACTTAACTTCTGAACCCAAAGGAACTGCTCCTATGGTATTGCATAAGGCTGATAGGCCTTTCGGTGTTAAACCCATCCTCAAGGGCAATTCTAGCAGGAGCCACAGTAGGGGGCGTCCGAAAGAGAGGAGCCGATCTAGTAGAAGAATACAAAAGACTGCTGGTGCTATACGATCTGATTCGAGAGCACATTCAGTTAGGAAGTCAATGGAAGCAGGACAGACTTCTTCCCGGCCTCAAGCTCAGCCCAACCATGGCCCCTCTCCTAGAACTTGGGCTAATGTCGCTAGGGTCATGACTAAAGGGTATGACCTAGCTTATGTCCCTCCCTCGGAGGAAAATGGTGAGTTTCTTGTTGACATCACGCATGAAGTTGCTGCTGAGCAGAATCCTTACTGGTTACAATGCATAGTAGGCCATTACATTGGCAAGAAAATCCCTTTCAAGCTAACGGAAGAGTCCTTCAAAAAAGCTTGGGGAGAGCATGTTTCTGAGATAAAGCTTCATGAAAATGGTTTTTATTTCTTCCGTGTTCCGGAAGAGGACTTTCGCAGAAAGATAATAGAGAAGGGCCCGGTCTCTATATTTAGCAGCACAATGCTTTTACAACAGTGGCACCCTAAGATGAAACTCATCAAGGGGGCTATGGATGCTATTCCCGTATGGGTGAGACTAAGAGACTTACCTTTCTCTTTGTGGTCTCCTGCTGGGATTGGTAGGACCGCAAGTGCCATAGGGAAGCCACTCTATGTTGACACACAGACTGAGAATATGACCAGAATATCTTATGCAAGAGTTTGTGTAGAAATCAAAGCCACAACCCCTCGGTTGGATACGGTGAAAGTCCGCTGGGATGGTGAAATCCACATAATCCATGTTGAATACGAATGGAAACCTTCGGTTTGCCTTTCATGTGGATTATTTGGACATAAAACTGGTTCGAATGGATTCAATTGTGCACCTGGTCTCCTTGAAGATAGACCTGATAAGACACTCCGGGCTCAAGCCATTGCTAGACCTAACCATACCCTTCCTCCTCGTGAGAATGAAGGATGGACCCAAGTCAGCAGGAAAGGTAAGGCCTCGCTGAGCAAAGGTGCAACTCAGTCCACTTCTACAGCACACCTTATTCATGAGGCGAGTCCAGAAGGGGAAGAGATCCTACCCTCTGTTCGGGACCCTCCTTCTACGCATGGGCTGTTGAGGCTTGATCAGAACATTCCTAAGGCATGTAGTGCAGGACAGACCAGAACGGAAATTGAACCTCTCATGTACACACCTTCAGGGGGGACGATCTTTTAACCCCTTCTGTGAACCCGACTACTGCACGTGAACTGATTAGCTCTGACGTGAACTCCCCAAAGGATCCTAGCGCAGGGCGAACTCTATCTGCAGATTCTCCAGGAGGTATTCATCAGCAACTTGAGGATCCTGTTCTTAACTCTCCATATGAATCTGATGACTCGTCTGGCTCTCAAGTGGGAGTGGAAAACAGTGGCTCTGAAGACCTACTGGGGGAGGAACTTGCTGTTATGTCTCCCCCTACCACCCGATCTCGAACATTGGCGTCCATCACCATGGAGGATATCGCTAAAGGTACCCGAGAGCCTATCCTCAGCGTGACCTTCCCTGGTATGAATCCTAGCCAGTCCTCCTCAAAGAAGAAAAACAAAAAGAGGAAGGCTAGGAAAGCTCAGAGATAATATCTCTGGTTGCCTCTGGTTTTTTTGTTTTTTGGCTTCTTTTACGTTGTTTAACTCTTGGAATATTAGGGGACTTGTTCATCCCCTTCGTCAAGCTGAAGCTCGATCTTTTATCAGGGTTAATAGTCTCTCTTGTATTGGTATTATCGAAACAAAAGTGAAACCGTCCCTGTTTGCTGGTATTTCGCAAGGGCTGTGTAGTAATTGGTGTTGGCTAAGTAACTATGATTCTTCGGCCAGTGGCAGAATTTGGTTTGGTTGGAATCCGTCTGACTTAGAAACCACTCTCCTCTATTCCACTGATCAACTCATTCATGTGCAGATTAGGCTCTTAAACTTGAACAAGTCTTGCCTCTTTATAATTGTGTATGGGGAGCACTCCTTCATCAAACGTCGACCTTTATGGGCTGACCTTTTGCGGTTATCTGAATGTGACCTTCCGTGGATTGTAGCGGGGGATTTTAATGCAATCAAAGACCCAAGTGATAGAGTGGGTAGCTCAACTCCCTGGATCCCGGCGTTTGATGAGTTTGGGGATTGTTTGAACCAAGCGGGGTTGGAAGACCTGCGTTACATTGGGTGTAGATATACTTGGACCCACTCTTCGGGTGAGAATCGAAAGCTCCGCAAGATTGACCGAATTCTCGCAAATGACAAATGGTTCCAACAATTCTCTTTCTCGGAAGCCAATTTCCTCTCCCCTGGGATATCTGATCATTCCCCAATGGTAATTAAAATCCTTTCGCCTCATAGTACCAAGAAACCTTTTAAGTTTTTTAACTTTTGGGCTTCACACCCAAATTTTTTGGAACTAGTGAAGCAAGCCTGGGATTCGCACATAGAAGGCACTCCTATGTTCATTGTTTGCTGCAAACTAAAGGATCTTAAGTTGAAACTCAAACTTCTCAATAGGAGTTCCTTTTCTGGCATCTCTAATAGAACGGGCCAAGCCAGATCAGCACTTTATGATGTTCAGTTAGCTTTGCAGCTTCATCCTTTTAATCAGAGCCTTTCTGATAGAGAAGTGGAGCTCACACGATCCTTCTCTACCTTGAGATTGCAAGAGGAATCCTTCTACATGCAGAAGTCCCGTCTCCGATAGCTCAAGGAAGGTGACTTGAATACCAAATTTTTTCACCACTTTGTAAACAAAAGACGCCTTCACAACCGAATCCTCTCGGTTTCAACAGAAGATGGGTCCGTCCTTACCGACCCTCAGGCTGTTAAGTCCCACATTGTCGGTCACTTTCAGGACTTACTTAATGGACATTCTGCTTCTGTTTGGCCCTCGGTTACCAAGATAAGGGCTCACCTTGGTCGAGTCCTAGATGAGCATCAGAGAAATGCATTGGAGCAGCCGGTTTCCGATGAAGATATTCGATCCACCCTTTTCTCGCTTGCAAAGGGAAAAGCCCCTGGACCAGACGGGTATAACGTTGATTTTTTCAAGGCTACATGGGAAATCACCGGCCCATCCATCCTTATGGCGATAAGGGACTTCTTTGAGACGGGGTGCTTACTCAAGGAGATCAATAGCACTATCCTAACTTTGGTGCCCAAATCTCCAAATGCTTCAGCCATGTCTGATTTCCGGCCAATCGCCTGTTGTAACACGTTGTATAAATGTATTTCCAAAATCTTGGCAAAGAGGTTAGCCCGGTTCCTCCCCTCCCTTATTGATCCGGCCCAAACGGCGTTTGTCAAAGGTCGGAGAATCAGCGATAACATCATGCTAGCGCAGGAACTATTCGCTGACTTTCACCACCGGGCGTATCTCCCAAAGTGTGCCATCAAAGTTGATTTCCAAAAAGCATATGATACCGTAGACCGGAACTTTATTGAGAAGGTCCTATTGGCTTTCAACTTCCCGCTTTCCTTTATTAAGATGGTCATGACATGTGTATCAACGGCCAAATTTTCTGTCTCTATCAACGGTGAATTACATGGCTACTTTAGCAGTACCCGAGGCATCCGCCAAGGAGACCCTATCTCACCATACTTATTTATCCTTGTGATGGAAGTTTTCTCAGGAATTCTCAAGTCTAAAACGGAGACTCCAGACTTCCACTGGTTTTGGTGGTGTAAGCACACCCGCCTCTCACACCTTTTCTTTGCGGATGATGTCCTACTATTTTCGGAAGGTCATTTGAGATCGGTGGAGCTAATCAGCGAGGCTCTCCACACTTTTTCTGAATGGTCCGGATTAACACCCAACGCTTCCAAAAGTAACGTCTTTCTATCCAGAGGTACCGCGGGCTTACGGGATCAAATTCTTCGATGTTTTCGGTTTCAGCAGGGCTCTCTCCCGTTTCGATACCTAGGTGTGCCCATCATATCCACTAGGTTGAGCAAAGCGGACTGTAAAGCTCTGATTGATGCTGTCACCGCTAGAGCCCGCTCTTGGACACATCGGTTCTTATCTTTTGCTGGCAGACTACAACTTATCAAATCGGTCTTGTACTCCATCCAGGTTTACTGGGCCGCTATCTTCTCGCTGCCAAAATCGGTATTATATAGAATTGAGGCTATTTTGCGCCAATTCCTCTGGAAAGGTCCGGACCTGGGTGCTGGTGGTGCGAAGGTCACCTGGAACTATGTTTGTCTTCCTAAGGATGAAGGGGGACTAGGCATTCGGCGGCTTGTGGAGTATAACAACGCGATGATCCTAAAGCACATTTGGCTCCTTTTCTCAGACAAGGAATCTTTATGGTGCAAATGGATTCATTCTACGTTTTTAAAGAAGTCCAACTTCTGGACCGTCTCCAAGCCCACTTTCTGCTCCTGAACTTGGAAGAAGATCCTTGCGATGCGGGATTCAGCTTATACCATGTTTCAATGGAAGTTAGGTAATAGGTCTTCTGTATCTTTCTGGTTTGATTCATGGCACTCCAGAGGCCCTCTCTACCACCTGTTTAGCAATATGGATATCTATCACTCGCGCATCCCTCGGGACATATCGGTTCGGAATTTTTATGAGGGTTCCTGGCAACCTTCAAACACCCACAACAACATCCTGAGCTGGGTGGATCCTCCCCCGATCTTCTCCAACGATGTCCAGGACTCCTTTTGCTGGACCCCTCATCCGTCTAAAACCTTCTCGGTTGCCCTTGCATGGAGCCATATACGACGGAAAGGTCGGCCCGTTCAGTGGCACACCTTCATATGGGACCAAGATGTTGCTCCGCGCCATGCTTTCCTGTTATGGGTGATCTCTCATAACCGGTTACCGACTCAGATATTTCTATCTCATAATCATAGGATTGGCCTTGCTCTTTGCGCCTTCTGTGGTTCTGTGCCTGATTCGATAAATCACCTATTCTTTGAATGTGCATCTACCAACAGATTGGCTGCCATGTGGGCAACCAAATGCAGCCTACCTTAGAGAAATAGACCATGGCATGATCACATTACTTGGGCAATGAATGTCTGCGGCAGTGGCTCGTTTGCACACCGAATATCCAGGTTTTCCTTTGGTGCTTTATGCCACATCATTTGGTCTGAGAGGAACAACGCTATCTTCAGGAACAAGAGTATTTACATCCCGGGCATGCGCCAGCATCTTGTCAAAATCGTCAAGGACAAGGCCATCTCTATGGGGGGAATTGACGACAACTTCAAGAACCGTGTTGTGCAAAGGAAATGGGATCTTCCGATTACGATCTTTGTAAGGAATACGAATAGCTCCTAGTGCTCAACCGTGTCTGTCTTAGGTCGGCCTTGCTTGTGCCGATTCGGTTATCCCCAATATCTGGATTGGTTAGCTGTTCCTCGTTGTAATCTCTTTCTGGCTTCTTGCCTGTTTATAGCTTGTGCTTTTTGTATAGCTCTTGCGGATCCGCCCCTGACCTTCTATAGTCATCCTTCTGACTTTAGCAGGTCAGGTTCTAGGTTGCGCTTTAGTTTGTATTGGTGTTTTTGAAAAGTTATTTACATTCTTACCTTACCAAAAAAAAAAAAAAAAACAAATTCGCGTAATGAGTTTTCATTCTTCACCCACCCTGACACTGTTCATGCAAGCACTGTTCCGTTTTCTCTCTATTTTGTGGAATCCTGCAACACTGTAGCTCCTAACTGGGTTCCTCAGCTCCCCAGAGATCTGGCCATCGGATTTTCCTGCTTTTTGGAGGCTGAAGTCGCCAAGTTGGTTCCTCCCTTTCACCCGTTGGGATCCTTCATCCCTGGTTTATGCATTGCTGGGTAGCAGATCTGGATTTTCTAGGTTTTGCGTATGGTATTTCCGATCTGGTCTGTGCTGGGAGTTGGTCAGCTGGTTTGGGCTATGCTTCAGTAATTGTGGTCGCCTCCACCTATTTTACTTGATAATCGGTGTTTCTTGGGCTAGTTTGCCCCCCTGTATGCTTAATGGAAGATCAGCTATAGACCCAGCCATAACTGGAAATTTGAGTTCTAAGGAGTTTTTCCCTCTTTCTACTGACCAGATGGGAACTATTGAAGAGGCTAACCATCCTCCTTCGATTCCCTCTGTTTTACTTGCTATTCTTTCCAAAGAAGCCGGGGTGGGTACTTCCTCTGCTGCCCTAGCTGTGCGACCTCCTCGCCTTCGGAGCCGTGGTCACAGTCATAGAAGGTAACCATCCACATTGCCTCATGTTGTTGCCACTGGAGTAGGGTCTCCCCTACGGGAAAAAACCCAGGCTAATGCTCTCAGCCGTAGCAAAGGGGTTGCCCCTTCGAACCCACTAGGCCAGGGCTCAGTTCCTCAGCCTAACCAACATTCCTAGGCTTCATTGGCCAAATCAGCGGAGAAGGGTTACAATCTCTCCTATATCCCGCCATCATTTGTAGATAGTAAACCAGTGGTGAGAATCTCAGATGAGATCTTAAGGGATACAAACCCGATTTGGAAGGAATGTCTAGTGGGATACTTCGTCAAGAAAAAACTTCCCTTTAAGATGATTGAGAATGCAGTCAAGAATATCTGGGGCGACACAGGTGGTGGATGTCCTTGCCAATGTTGATGGGTTTTTCTTCTTCCACATACCTGATGATTCCTTTCAAAGGAAGATTCTAGATGGCAGCCCTATCACCATTCTCAAAGTACCAATGTTTCTACAACAATGGTATCCGGACTTGAAGCTCTTGAAGGATCAACACTAGTCGCTTCCAGTTTGGGCTAAGCTACGGAACATTCTGTATGCTCTGTGGTCTGCTATAGGCATCAGCGCAGTGGCTAGTGCGATCAATAAGCCCCTCTATGTCGACATTCAAATAGAGCTGATAAGGATGATCTTGTTTGCCAGAGTCTATATTGAAGTTAAGGCCACCCAAACACTACCTAATTGAGTGGATGTTCTGCTGAATGAAGAAATCTGGCCCATTAAGGTAGAGTATGAGTGGCATCCTATTTCGTGCCAGATCTGTGGTACTTTTGGCCACAAATGCTCCCCTCCTGCCATTGCTATGGCTGTGGTGGTGTAGCATTCCCCTCCAGTAGCTGCTATTCCTGATGAAAGCCTCTTAGGGGATGGAATGTGGGAGAAGGTGACCAGGAAATATGTTGTGTCTCACTCTTCAAGCCCTGCTCTAGCAAACTCCCCTGTCCTAGAGCCGCCTCCTCCTACCCTTAAATCTACGGTAGCCCCTTTGTCCAAACAAACCCCCCCTGTCCTTGAATTGGCTTCTCCTACTTCATTCGAGGATACATCCGACTCGGATGACTCTCCAGATGGCAAAGCTAGCGACATTGGCAGCGATGTTGATTCCCCCTCTCCTGCTCCACCATCCTCGAGGTCGAGACCCGAGGCTTATTCTGGTGATGAGCCTCATGCCAAGTGCCCTGACCCTCCCCCTCATGTTCCCGTGCAGCCCTTACCTTCTCTAGGTAACGCCTTAGGAACGGCTAAGGAGCCTCCCCCGAAATCCAAAAAAGCGGGGGGGGGGGGTGAAAAGAAGATAATGTGTTCCATCCCTCTCTTTGATTTTTTTTGCATATGGAATATTAGAGGACTTATACACCCCCTCAAGCAGGCTGAGATTAGATCTTTTGTTAGATCTAACAACCTCTCGTGTATTAGCATTATGGAGACTAAGGTCAGCCCGACTCTTTTTGACAATATATCTGCTGGATTATTGTCGGGATGGTTATGGTCCTCTAACTATAGCCACTCTCCCCAAGACAGAATATAGGTAGGCTGGAATCCCCAGGATGTTGATTTAGTTGTACTCTCTGTATCCGAGCAGGCTATCCATGGCCATGTGAATCTTTTGGTTTCGTGCAAGACTTGTCACCTATCAGTGATTTATGGTAGACATACTTTTATTACTCATCGGACTCTCTAGGCACATCTCATCCGGTTGAGCCCGCAATTTGCTGAAGTGCCCTGGGTGATTGCTAGAGATTTTAACGCCATCAGAGACCACTCAGACAGAATTGGTAGCTCCAACTCTTGGATCCTGCATTCGACGAGTTCGCTAATTGCCTAGATCAAGCTAGTCTTGATGACCTTCGATACGTTGGCCACATATTCACGTGGTCAACTTCCTCAGGTACTCGGCGAAAATAGAGGAAGAAAGATAGGGTGCTCATTAAAGAACATTAGACCAAAGCGTTTTCTTTTTCGGAGGCTACCTTCTTAGCCCCAAGAGTTTCTGATCACTCTCAGATGGTTATAAAAATTGAATCTCCCCCGGTCCTCATAAAGCCTTTCAAATTCTTTAACTGCTGGATGATGCACCCCTCCTTCTTGAGTATTGTGGCGAAAACATGGGACTCTCATTTTTCTGGCACTCTCATGTTCATTTTATGTCAAAAGCTGAAACTCCTCAAAGGTCACCTCAAACTTCTCAATAGGAAATCCTTCTCTGACATCTCTACCCGTACTGCCCAGGTGAGAGCAGAATTAGCTTCTACTCAAGATGCCCTTGCTTGTGACCCTCTGAACCAGTCATTGGCTAACCTAGAAAAGGATCATCTCTGAGTCTTCTCTGAACTCCATATTCAGGAGGAATTGTTCTTCAAGCAGAAATCTAGAATCAGATGGCTAAAGAAAGGGGACCGCAATACTTAGTATTTTCATCATTTTGTCAATCGAAGGCATCTCCGCAATCGAATAATCTCGATTTCCGAAGGCTCTGGATCTATCCTTACTGACCCGACTCTAGGTCATGACCATCTTGTCACACACTAGGAGAACCTACTCGCCTCTTACACTTTTGTCCCTTGGCCTGCAAGTCTAGACATTCAAGCGGTGATTCAACGCTCCCTCAATGAGAATCATACCCAACTTCTGTCCCGCCAGGTGACTGAACTTGAAATCCGGGGTGCTTTTTTCTCTCTTCCGAAAGGTAAAGCCCCCGGATCTAATGGCTTTAATGTTGATTTCTTTTTATCGTCATGGGATATTGTTGGACCTTCAGTCACTTTGGCTATTAAGGACTTTTTCCAATCCGGCTCCTTGCTCAAGGAGACTAATGCTACCATTCTCACCTTGGTGCCCAAGGTCCCCAACGCCTCTTCCATGAATGAATTCCGACCGATTTCCTGTTGTAACACGATTTACAAGTGTATTACCAAGATATTGGCCAATAGAATTGCTGCAGTTCTGCCAGCCATTATCAATCCCACTTAGAACGCTTTTGTCAAGAAGCGACGGATTGGGGACAACATTATTCTTGTCCAAGAACTTTTTGCGGGATTTCATCATGACCCGTACCTGCCAAAATGTGCCATTAAAGTTGATTTTCAAAAGGCATATGATACCGTTGACTGGGTTTTCCTCCAACGGACCTTGCAAGCTTTTAGGTTTCCCCGAATGACTATCGAGCTTATTATGTAGTGTATGACGACCCTGAAATTCTCAGTTGCAATCAATGGAGCTCTCCACGGTTTCTTTCCTAGCATCAGACGACTACGCCAAGGGAACCCGATGTCTCCTTACCTCTTTACCTTGGTCATGGAAGTCTTCACCGGAATTCTTGTTACTCAATCTCGTCTCCCGGGATTCAAGTTTTTCTGGCAGTGTAAGTCCACCTCTCTCACCCATTTGTTTTTTGCTGATGATGTTCTGTTATTCTCGGAGGCAAACAACACTTCAACTACCCTTCTTAAGAGTGGCATGGATTTTTTCTCAAGGTGGTCTGGACTTAAGCCAAATGTCAACAAAAGCGAGATAATCTTTTCGGGTGGTTGTGCTTCTCTGAGGGACCGTATTTTACACTCATTTGGCTTCATCGAAGGTACGCTTTCTGTTACCTTGGAGTTCCTATTTCTGCCTCCAGATTCGGTAAGAATGACTGTAACTTGCTAGTCAATGCTATCACGGCTAAAGCTCGCTCTTGGACCTAGAGATTCCTTTCGTTTGCGGGACATCTTCAACTTATAAAATCTGTTCTCCATTCTGTTCAAGTCTACTGGACTTCTATTTTCTATCTTCCACGTTCTATCCTTGCGAGAATCGAATTGATCCTTAGACAATTCCTATGGAAGGGTCCAGACTTGGGGGTGGGGGGTGCCAAAGTCTCTTGGACTGATGTTTGCCTACCTAGGTCCGAAGGTGGACTCGGTATTCATAGACTTATCGACTGTAACCGTGCAGCTATGCTTAAGCACATCTGGGTCCTTTTCACGGACAAGGAATCTTTATGGTGCAAATGGATACATTCTAATTTTCTCAAAACGAAGAACTTTTGGGTCGCCCCTAAACCTACTGTGTGCTCCTGGACCTGGAAGAAAATCTTAGATCTTCGTTTGGAATTCCATCAACAGTTCAAATGGAGAATTGGCAATGGATCTTCCACTTCTTTCTGGTTCGACTTCTGGCATGCTAAAGGCCCGCTCTATAAATTGTTCTCTAATAGAGACATATTCTGTTCTGGCATTGCAAGAACGGCCTCGGTTAGGGATTTCCTGTCCTCCAAATGGCACCTTTCTAATGTGCTGCAATCCTTCAATTCCTGGACTGAACCTACCCCCCAGCTGGTCATGGAGTCGCCGAACCAACTTATTTGGCAAGGTCATCCTTTCCGAAGTGTTCTCTATTTGCTCGGCTTGGGGATTAATTCTAAAAAAGGGACACCTTGTTTTCTGGGATTCATTCATTGGGATGGCAATTTTGCCCCGAAACATAGCTTTCTGCTGTGGCTGATGTCCCTTAATAGGCTTCCAACCCAGGTCCTCCTCCTATCCTACCACAGAATCTCTAAAGGACTTTGTGCTTACTAACAAGGTAGGCCAGACTCCGTTGATCACCTATTTTTTTGTTGCACTTATACGTGTTCTCTAGTGTCTTTTTGGGCCATCAAATTTAATCTCTCTTGGCACAACGGGTCTTGGCAACATTTTCTTTGTTAGGCATCCACATCCATTGCTGGTAACAACTTCCATCACCGCCTTGCTCGGTTTGCACTTGGAGCTCTGTGCCACCTCATTTGGACAAAGCGTAACCATTCCCTCTTTAGAAATCGGACCATTTTCCTGCATGCAATGCGGAACCATCTTGCCAAAGCTGCTTGAGACAAGGCTCTTTCTCTCAAGCCTATTACAGATACTTCGCGCAATAGAAGAATCCAAGCTAGTTGGGACATCCCGACTTCTATTTTTTCTTGACGTTCTGTAGTTGCTTGTTCTTTTGTGGCTCTTTAGTCCTCTTGTTAGTAGTTCAGCTCGTTCTTCTTAACCGTCAGGCTCCTGCTGCTTTTAGCACCCGCTAGCCTTAATCAGCCGCTACACCTTTTGCACCTATCGCGACACATGCGTCGCGTTAGGTACGAGATTTTTGTGTTCGGCTTCTCTATTGTAACTTGTGAATTGAAAAGTATATAATCCTCTTGCCTTACCAAAAAAAAAACAAATTCACGTAATGCTGATTGTAAGAACTTTTTTGTGTAATGAGATAGCTACGTCATGAGTATTCGAACTATTGTATATTAAATGATTTAAAAAAAGTTGGGTAAGCTAATTTCTAATAAATGACATGAGTATTAACTATAAAAGACTCATAGCCATATATATATATCATGTATTAAATAACAGCCAATCATAATTTAAGCCTATTTTGGAATATAGATGTGACAAATGGTACTTAAAATTTCATATATATGGTACACTAGCAAATATTGTTGCAAAATCAGAGTAAGTCAATTAAATTCGAAGACTCCAAAAAGTATAAGGAGTGTAATTTAATTTAGGGTTAATACTACGAAAAACCCCAAACTAGTACACTTGTGACAAATTTACTCTAAATTAAGTTTTTGACCACGAAAAATCCCAAACTGGTACATATATGATAATCTTACTCTCCGCTAGTTTCTATTAAATTTTATCATCAAATTTCTGAGTTTGATGACGCATGTACATTTTGTGATTTTTAATGATATTAATATAATTTAACAGAAAATAAATGTCACAAATGTACTAGTATGAAATTTTTGGTGGCAAAAAATTAGTTTAATCTATCATAGGTGTACCAGGTTAGGGTTTTTTACGGTCAAAAAATTAGTTTGGGATAAATTTGTCACGTGTATATCAATTTCGTATTATTAACTCGTTAATTTAAAGGCTTGTAGAAGTAGGAGCCTCGAGTTGATTGCCGGTGGTGACTCAACATTTTTGAGCAAAATTATACAAAAATTTAATTGGATAACTTAAATTATTATTAGAGAGTGATAGAAGCATCAGTAATATAACCAAACAAAAGTATAAGAACCAAAAGTGAACACCCCAAAACTACAATAACGAAGATGTGATTTCCTTCTTTTCAATCGTGTCTTTGCTAACTAAAAGAATAGAACATATGTGGAGAACATGAGAGTCCTTTTAAATACGTTGGTCCTGTCATCAAATAGATAGGTAGATAGAAATATTCACATATACGAGTGTTTGTGATGGAGGGTGGCAACCATTGCCTAAGCGCAACAAGGGTTGTCCATCCTCACCTATGGTTTGGAGGTGACACAAATGCTCTTCGTTAGCGATCCCTTCTACAAGAGATTTTGTTTTCATATTGTTATAAATATTTGTGATACAGTAAACTCACAATTAGATTAGTACAACTATACATCATAGAAAAGGGAGCAGCTTCCTACTTTTAAGTGCTCGATCTATCTTGAGAAAATGACACGAATAGTATGTAAATCTTTACTCAATGTGCAATGCCATTCTTGAATTTTTAATTTATCCAAAGTGATCATTAAACTATTCCTAAACATCTAGTCCCTCAAGTTTCAATTTGTTTAATTTAGTCCTTCGATACCATCACAAGTTTTCTTAATTATATATAATTGCCCAGATTTTAGACCTTTTCAATTCAATCCATTTCCTAAATCAACAAAAAATATTCTATCATTTTATGACCTTTTTATCTTTATAAATATCACTATAGTTCCAGTTAAGTATATTTTAACTTAAGATTTCTATAAAAGTAAAAAAGATAACATCATTTACGGTTATATGGATTCATATTCCTTTTACTTTAAAAATAAGTTTTTTCATAAAAATATTTAATTACGATATTAATTTATATATATATATATATCTTGTTCTCATATTAATCTAAATCTTGTTACTAATTTTTTAGATAGATAAAATTTTCAAGCTTTTGTGTTTCATGTTTTCTTATTAAAATTAGTTGGAACTTAAATTAAAAAACTTATATAGGAGGAATATCAACTCAACTCAAAAAGAGGTTATACTGTTACTGTTATAGAGATTACAAACTAAAATGTACTTAAATGGAACTATCGAGATATTTATAAAGATCAAAAAGGTAAAAAAAATTCATAAAAAGATAAACATATAGTTTTCTATTCAAGAAATGGATGGAAATGAAAAGATATTCTAAAATTTGGGTAATAGTATAATTATGAAAACTTTTGACTTTTTTCATGTAAAAGTTGAGGTACTAGATTGAACAAATTGAAAAGTTAGGGTCTAGATTGAACATTTAGAAATAGTTCAAATGCCACATTAAACGAATGAAAAATTCAAAGATGATATTTTACATTGAGTCAAAGTTAAAAGACTATTTGTATCATTTCTCCATATATCTTAACTAATAATAGTGGTTGAATTAAATTCACACACATACCAACAAATATCACACTCCGATTCCTATAAATATAAGGGAATGATACGGCCATCCTCTTTCTTAAAGGACACAGCCTCAAACACCAACCAACATATATCTAATATAAAAATAATATCTATCTAAATATCACATAAATCAATAAGTTGGTTACAAGATCAGAATTTTTATAATCCATTAAAAAAATGTATACATCTCCAAGTCAACTAAACCCAACACATATTATCTCACACATATACAACTAGCTAAGTTCATACCTAAAAATCCCACTATCAAAAGTTCCCCACTGATAGTGTTCCCATCTTACTTGCCACTAGCGAAATAACCTGAAAATGATTTGAGATGAATGGTACGAGCAACCATAGTGCGGTGAATAATACAAATGGTTAATACCACCAAAAACCTTAAACTGGTACATGTATAACAATTTTACCTCGAACTTTTTTTACCACCAAAACCCCAAACTAGTACATCTGTGATAGTTTTACCCCAAACTTTTTTTTTTATTATCAAAAACCCTGAACTAGTACATCTGTGACAATTTTACTCTAAACTGGTAAACCCATGACAAATTTACCCTAAACTATGTTTTTTACCACGAAAAATCTCAAACTAGTACACCTGTGACAATTTTACCCCGAACTAATAATTTTTTAATATTATTTTTTATTTTCTTTTCTTTTTCTTCATCTTCAACCTTTGGTCGGTCGCCGGACCAGCAGCCGGCCAGAAGTGGAAACCGGCGAGGCCAGCCTTGCCGGCCGCTGGCGAAGGATGCCCTCGCCGGCGTCGGGCAAGGGCGACCCTCACCTAAGTCGGGTGAGGGTTGCTCTCGCTGGATCTGGCGAGGTCGGCCCTCGCTTGAGTAGGGCAAGACCCTCGCCCGACGCCGGCGAGGGCCGACCTCGCCTAGGCGGGCAAGGACAGCCCTCACCCGACGCCGACGAGGGCCGACCTCGCCTGGGCTGGCAAGGACAACCCTCAACAGATCCGGCGAGGCAGCCCTCGCCTGACTCATGCGAGGGCCGACCTCGCCTGGGCTGGCGAGGACAGCCCTCTCCAGAGGCCGACGAGGCAGCCCTCGCTAGATCCGACTCAGGCAGCCCTCACCCAACTCAGGCGAGGGTCGCCCTCGCCCGACGCCTGACCTCGCCAACTTCCGCCTCTGGGCGGTCACCGGTCCGGCAACCAGTCAAAGGTTGAAGATTAAGAAAAAAATAAAAAATAATAAAAAATAATAATAATATTAAAATTTTAGTTCGGGGTAAAATTATCACATGTATACCAGTTTTGGCTTTTTTGTGATATGTTCAGGGTAAAATTGTCACAAGGGTACCAGTTTAGGGTTTTTTGGGATATGTTCGGGGTAAAATTGTCACAAGTGTACCAGTTTGGGGTTTTTGGTGGTAAAAAAAAAAGTTTGGGATAAAATTGTCACACATGTACCAATTTAGGATTTTTTGTAGTATTAACCCTAATACAAATCTCTTCAAAGCTGATCAAGCATCCACTATGTATATTTATAAATAAATACCATAACTTGTCTACCCCAAATCCAGTATAAAATAAATGTACGATATTGATGAGTTATATCATTACAACAAAAGTTTATAAAGAAACATAAATGGTTTATTTTATTGATCAATTTCTATCAAATCACGCATCAATTGTCGATTCATTGATCAATCTAGTGCTTGACATTCAATTATGGTCATGCTTGATGCCCCGTGACAAAGGCAACCAAGATTCCCCTCTTGGTTAGGTCTTCACTAATATTAGTCGATGGCTTGGTCTAGAAGAATATCCTTAAACAATATGCTTTCTCAACCCCTCAATGGGTTGTTCTAAACGTAGCAACATGAGCATCAAACTGCTATCTCATCCTCCAACAACCCACAAATTAAATCTTCATAAATCAAAATATATTTTACAAATCAAAATGTATACCATTTGGCAATTGAACTCAACAAAGAAAATTCATTTAATAAACCAAGTTCTTAAATCAATACATATAACCTTTCACAAAGCATTTTTCAAACCATTCAGTGATAGTCAACTAAAACCATTTCAAAAGATATTTGACAATCAAATAACCAAAAGCTTGTTAATGTCTGATTTAGTTTAATGCAATAAATATGCTCTTTCATAACTCATTATAAAAATTGAAGCCCCTATCATTTTCAAGACACGAGTTTATAAGGGAGTGAATGATAGATTTCTAGCTAAAAATAGATTTTTCTATTTCTATTTCATAGATGAGTTTCTAAGCAAAGAAACGCGTTTGATAACAACCCAAAATTTCTATTTCTATAATAGAAATTTGTTTGATAACAGCATAAAATTTCTATTCCCTGGAACAAAAATTTATTTGACAATAACCCAAAATTTCTATTAGAGCAAATTTGATGCCAAAGAAAAATGTGAAAACTCCCTTGTTGCACCAAATCTCTCAAAATGACTTTGCAAAAAATGTCCGATAAAGAAACCACTGACTGCTAATTTTTGTTCTCACGAATCACACATTCTTCATTACACCAACAAAAAGAGCATATAGCCGAAGTCTCCACCAAGTCAAAGACTTGCAACCTTCGCCCAAGGTAGGGGAATCATAACCGAACGGCTAAGGCCAATTGACATTCGGAAACCACTTTATTGGATCAACTCAGTGAAGTAGTGTCACACCGCGCCTTTTTTTTTTGGGGGGGGGGGGCTTTCGGGATTTACACGCTAAGGAGGTATTTCCGTGTGAGGGTCTCTTATAGACCATACCTCACGTGACAGTGGAAAGTAATTTCTTATTTAGTCTAAGTTTGTGATTTTGGAGTCGCCACTAGTCATCATTGATAGGTAGACTAGAAACCTAATAGAGGTACGGGAGAAATACCACGATTTTACGAACTAGAGATTCTGAATACGGGGACTTGGTTACGTTATTGATCCCGAATTGAGATCCCTAATGCTCTTTTGGTACCTAAGAACGATACGATGTCTAACGTGTCATGCAAATTTCCAAAATTTACCCATTAATTCTATCCATTCTAATCGCAGGAAAGACCAAACAACTATTAAATGCACAATTAAAGTCAATCAAGTCAATCAGTCCTAAGTGATATCTAAAAATGAAAATCAATCAAAACATCCAAACCCTAATGAAGCTCTAGAAGCTAATTCATTTCATAATTTACATTTTTAGAGTTTTAGAGTTTTTTAGGGGTTATAACAACTGAATTTGAAATTTTATATGAATGCCACTTGGGCACTTCCAAATTTCACTTTCTATGGTTGGCCATGGTGTTTTTGGACCATTCTGTGAATTTTCAAAATTTTTGATTTTTTTTTGAAATTTTTTTTAAACCGAAAATTGATTTTTTTTTATGGTTTTCCAAAAAATTTTATACATTTTCCGATTTTTCAATTTTTTATTGATTTTTCTTAATTTTTTCAATTTTTATGAATTTTTTGAAAATTTTTGAGTTTTTATGAATTTTTTGAAAATTTTCGAATGTTTATGAATTTTCTAACAATTTTTGAATTTTTTGAATTTTTATGAATTTTCTAATTTTTGTTTGAACTTTTATGAATTTTCTATATATTTTTATGAATTTTCTGTTTATCTGAATTTTTTTATTTTTTTCAAAATTTTTTATATTTTTCTGATTTTTATTTTTTGTGGGAATTTTTTATGAATTTTTATGAGTATTTATATATTTTTTAAATTTTCCGCTGAGAAGATGAACCGGACCGGCCTAGTTCGACCCTGTTCGGCTTAGCCGAACCGGGCGTCGTCGGCGACGGCACCGATCATCTCTCCCGGAGAGAAACAGCGCCAAAACGGAGCCGTTTTACCATTTCTCGTTGGGGCATTTTCAAAAACACTTGATGTGCACAATTTTGACTTGAACATTATCAAGACCGTGACTTTGGATCAGAATCCGGCAACCTTCCAACGACTATCTCGCCTTTCCGATTGCACCATGGTGATGTCCCTACATTCTATTTTTCATTTAGCCTACTAGGAACACCGACGGACATCCACCGGTCAGCAAAAACCGAACCTAAAAATGCCCACAAAACCGGCCTCTCCAACCTTTCTAACATTCACCTAAGTTCTGATCACCCTAGCCATTTTCCGTCTATCAAATCACTAACCAAACATCAAGCAAAGATCAAGGAAGACTAACTTGAATGGCCTAAGGCTACGGTGACACTCCCGCGAAGGTTCCCAAGCTCCGGCGAGACGGTTCAATGGATGAACGAGATGATTCACGCATATTTTACAATCAAAATGCGATCAAATGACATAAAACATGATTAGAAACAAGTCTTGAACATCCAGGAATACAAAATCATGATTAGAACAACATGAACAACAAGATTGAGTAAAATCATATTTTCTGGAATTTTGGAAAAATCGCGACCATGAATAATATTTACCTTCTTCGTTCGATGACGAATCAGCGTTCTGGGGCTAATCGACGCCTGTGAAGTTGCTCCCTGACACTTGGGTTTCAAGTTGATGGCTTTGGATTCGCCGGAGAGACTCTAAACACTTCTACCAAGGTCAATTTTCAGATATTCGTGAATAACTTCAATTCTGATTCGCCGGTAAGGAAACTCACCAGCGAGACCGATTTGCCGGTGCTTTTCGACTGGAAAAGCGCCGGTTGCTCGGCCGCAATGAGTCTCTATCCACTCCTCTCGCTAGAAATTGCTTTCTCTCCATGTTTCTCTCTCTTCTCTCTCTCTAGCCATTTGTCAAATAGGTTCCCCCCTTCCTCTTCAGTTTTTTTTCGTTTTTTATTAATCAAAAATCCTATCCAAAGTTTGTTGGAACCGAGCTTGAATCGGTTAGGGTCATTATCTGGTGCCAGCTGGATATTTTACAGCTGGCCAAATCAATTAAAACGTGCTAATTTGATCGGGGGAAGTCGGTAAAGTTGTGGGCAAGAGTTGGTTTGTTTATGGGTTTAGTGTGTTTTGGGCAAGTCGGGTGAAGAAGGTGACCGACCCAAGTCGGGTCGAGTTGACCTGATCGACCTGACAGACTCGGGTTAGTCTAAATTCACAAATTTTAAACCAATTTTCCAAATTTAATCCCAAAATTAATTTCCCCATCACATTCTGAATCCAAATATATAATTTTCCCCAATTTTTATTATAACTGTGTCTAAGATTTTCTTATTTTTGTATTCAGGTTAATAGGTTTTTATTCAATTTGATGTCCTAATGACCTGATTAGGCAAAATTGATACCAAAAATTGAATTACCCATATCCGATTAACCCTAGCAATGATGATCTCATGTTTCGATAATTTCATATTGGGCACGATTCACAATTTGGGTTCACAATTCTTAATTTTCAATCTAATTTTGGGGATTTTTGATTTTTATGTCAAATTGTGCAATTGGACAGACCAATATGAAATTCAAGGTCCCATAATCATTTGTTGTGGAGACACTATGACTTAAAAATGACTAAAACAAATTTAATTGCATTTTTTATTCAATTCGGGTTTAATTTTGCCCAATTTTGGGAAAATCATATACCCGATTGAAAGTTTTCAAAATTGATGATGTATTCATGAAATTAGATTTAAAATAAGACTAATGACTATTTTTATGGAATTTTCTGATTTCATTTGCTATTTTGCTTGATTTTCTCACTTATTTTGACTAAAAGAAATTAAGGAAAAATGCAGAAAAATGCTAAAAAATTATTTTCTGGTTTAGAAATAGGTTTCTAGGCTTGGCCAAGATTCCTAGACCTAATTTTCAAATTTTTGAAAATATGAAAAAAGAACTAAAAATTAGGTGTCAAGAGCTGCTCCTTTTTTAGATTGAGCTCGTTCGAGGTTGATCTCAAAGTCGACTCACTAAACAAGATAAGATGAAAATTTCACAACAATTTATTAGGGATCTTGCTTTTTTTTAAACAATTCGTGATCTAATTAAAATGTTCTCTTTTTAGAACATAATTCGAAAGATTCTTAATGATTGAGGGAAAGAAACTTATTTGTTCGTGAGAGTTTCTTTGTTGCTTATCCAAAGGCATGAATTGATGGTGGTGATGATTATGATGGTTATTCTGATTTCGTGGTTTAAGGACGAACTCACGAACCATGAACGCCTGAGGCTCTTCGTCTGAGGATTTTGGAGACTTGCTAAGTGGTTACTCACCCGTAGGATTTTGGAAATTGCCTAGAGGCTCCTTGCCTGTAGGACTTTGGATTTGCCTAGTGGTTCCTCACAAGTAGGACTTGAATTTGCCTAGGAGCTCCTCGCCTGCAAAATTTCGAATTTTGGAAACTTGCCAAGTGGTTCCTCACCAGTAGGATTTTGAAAATTGCCTAGAAACTCCTCGCCTGTAGGACTTTGGATTTGCCTAGTGGTTCCTCACAAGTAGGACTTGAATTTTCCTAGGAGCCCCTCGCCTGCAGAATTTCGAATTTTGGAAACTTGCCAAGTGGTTCCTCACCAGTAGGATTTTGAAAATTGCCTAGAAACTCCTCGCCTGTAGGACTTTGGATTTGCCTAGTGGTTCCTCACCAGTAGGACTTAAATTTTGAAAACTTACCAAGTGGTTCCTATAACATCCCGAAAATTCGACTCAATCTCTGGAATGAATAGAACGAGTCTTATTCAATATTTCATTTTCGTAAGTCTCGCCCGGAGCTGATCACTCTTGGGGTACTGACCAAATGGGAGTGGCTAACTAGGAATAGGTACATGGACCAGGGACCCGATCGCGAATTAAGCATGATTTCGAGAAAAGACGAGGAAGTATTTTGGGCCAGTGTGGACCGATCTTCAGAAGGTAACAGACTTGGTTTGGCCAAGGCCAACGACGTATGATCGGATAGCAGGTAATTCTGCAAGACCGAGAATACACATGGCCAACCAGTCTCGAACTTGAACCGAACGATCGTGTCTTCGGAACTAGCGATAACTCCTCTCGTTCTCTTGACAATCGAGATCATCGCGATTCTGACAACCCAAGGTCGATACGCGTAACTCCTAAACCGCCCGTTAGTGAGAGATTTGAAAATTAGAAATTTGGCAATTTTGATCGTGAAATTTAATCCGAACTTCGAGGCCGATTTTCGTGGGTTACGGGATGGTTTTTATAAGGACGACGTCAAAATTATGTTGACAACTTATATATAGAGTTAATACCGTCGAAAAATGGCAATTCGACCCGGTATCGAAAGAAAATGACAAAATTGCCCTTGAGCCTTTTGGTATTCCGAATTTTGGAGGTTTTAGAAGATTTGTTTATTAAATTTTTTTGGGGTTTTATGCCAAGCTCTAGGGTGTTACACTTGTCATCCAACCTCTCTTTCCCCATGAGTATCCATCATTTCACTTTTCTCTTCTCTCTCACCTCTTGAACTTCCCTATGCAAGCCAACCCCTCTTTTCCTACTCACTTTTCTCTCTTTCCCTCTTTCTCTTTCTCTTCTCTCTCTCTCTCTCTTCCTCTCCCTCCCACGCCGGCCAAGCCTCGCCGAGACCGTCCACCTTCCCACCGAGGATCGCCGTGCCACCAGCTCGCCGCCACGCCACCACCGTTCACCGCCGCCTCCCCCACCGTCGGCCCTCACCCTTCCTCTCTGTCTCCTCTCCATCTCGGCTACATGCAGGAGTGAACGCCGGACCGTCGAGGAGGAGGCCGACCGTTCATCTTCCCGTCGAGGAGCGCCGCCACCGCCGCTTGCCGTGGCCGTAGCTGCTGCCCTCACCGTCGTCTCCCCCTCTCCCTCTCCTGTCCGTCACCGCCGTCTCCCTCTCTCCCTCTCCGTCCGTCACGTCGTCACCAAGCATACCGCCTCTCGCCGCCGCCTCACGCCGACCGCACCGCCGTGACGCCGTCCGCCGCCAAGTCCACCACCAGCAGCAACAGCTTTCTCCCTCTATTTCCCTCTCTCTCCCACCGAGCATTCCCCTCTTGGCCGCTTGGAGGCCGTCCGCCACCATGTCCTCGTGTCGTCGCCGTCCACCGCCGAGATCGCCACCGTGTCCTCGCGACGCCGCCATCCTCCACTGAATCCTCGCCGCATCGTCGTCCGTCCGCCTCCCTTGCCGTGAGCCGCCAGCCACACCGACCGTGAGCCGCCGCCCGTGGAAGTTGTGGACCGCCAGCCACCGCTCGCCGTCGCCCCTTTGGAATTGTTGCCGCCGATTTCATCGTTCACCGGTGATCGGCCGCCGTTCCTCGTCGTCCCGAGCTTGGATTAGGTGGGTGTGAACCTCTAAACCCTAATTAGGACGATAATGCATTTTAATGGGTTTAGGATATTACTATTAGTGGTCGATTAGTGATGATTAATGGCACATATGAAATAATACCTTAATAGCAAGTGTCGAGAGAACGTTGATGGAGTACTAAGTGGAATTAGAGGTGGATTGGAGGCCGGGACGAGGTGATTTAGTGGCTGTTCACATCAGAATTTATTAGCCGATTAGCGGCAAGTTTGAGGATTGGCTTGATTAGGGTGCCGGGATCGCCGGGGTGATTGGATTGGTCGTTGATTTACTCAACTGTGATGATGTGAAATTACCATGTTACATGCTTGTGTGGCCGACCATTGTGGGGTGTGATTGATTATTGATTTAAACGGAAATCATGATGTCCGAGTAAGTTGCAAGTGCAAATTATGTGTGTGGTACCCCACAGTATTAATGGGCCAGTTAAGTATGCGACGTGAATTGTTTGAGCATGAATTTGTGACGTTGTACTGTATTATATATTGTGGAACAATATGCTCATTGTACATCGCACCATCATTCGTGTGCGAAATTTGCATGGCCACGCATATTGTCTGCCGAGTATGAGGTTTATGTCGAAATTGTGCGAGAATGCGTGTTTGCCATGGATTTGTGATCACCTAATTATACCCTGATGTGTTTCACGCGGGGTTCAGATAAAATTGGATGTGTGAATGTGTGATCACCTTCCGCCCTGATAGGTGTTACGCGGGGTGTGCCGTCCTCATGCAATTTGTAGCAGGACGATGCCCGGTTCATCCGGAAGACGACCAACCTGATGTGTTTTACGTGGGCTCTGGTTCGTAAGGAGATTGGTGTTGCGCCTGATGCGTTTTGACTCGGGCTAGAGACATTGGGTCTGTGGCATTTTTACGCTGGCCACGGAGTGTTGTGGTAAAGGAAAAGAAATTATGCGTCCCTACCAGGATTGCAGTAAATAATAATTTAACATTTACATGCATATAAATGCCTGGGCCAGTGTGTGAGAATGTACGATTCGGTGATTCGCATGCGAGACTGACACTCAAAAATTATAAGCATGTGTATGACGCACGTGTGACTGGGAGTGCCGCGTATGTGACGTGATATTATTGGTTTATCTAACCTGCAGGATCATTGAGAGTATCGATTTGGGCCTAAGGGCCTAAGTCATTTTTGTGTGTGATTTTGTTTATCGTCAAGGGATGCATGTTAGCCTTATTTAGGTTTAGGGGTTTTTCACTCACTGAGAAGTGTCTCACGGTTTTTATAACCCAACCTTTCAGACCCACGTCCGTGACGATGTCGAATGCCCCAGTGCGTTTTGGGATCCCTGTTGAGTTCGAGCATACTATGACCGCACACCCCGTAGGGAATGGGGAGGTGTATCTTAGGCATTATTCTCTAATAGGAGTAGATGTGGGTACGACACATTCTGAGACCCATGAGTATGTAGCGTGGTGCTTTCGCGATCGTTTTGGAGACGAATATGGACCTCTCCGTACTATGGATGTCCCGTTTACCGTAGTAGGTGAGTTAGATCCGCAGTGTCCAGATGGTAACGTTATGGATTCTGACATGGGTTCGGAGTGGAGAATGGGTTCTTATGGTGCGTTCCAGGCTGCCGAGGATGAGGTGCTAGGAGGAGTAGACTACGAACCAATAGTGGAGGACCTGGTTTTGGAGCCGATGGATGTCGACAAAGCCGAGCTGATCGATACCGAAGAATCCGAGGAGGAGAATTCCA
Source organism: Syzygium aqueum (assembly GCA_031216185.1). NCBI lineage: Eukaryota > Viridiplantae > Streptophyta > Magnoliopsida > Myrtales > Myrtaceae > Syzygium > Syzygium aqueum. The sequence goes on from CM062233.1 coordinate 17,308,544, forward strand.
ACGAGGATTCGGAGTTACCAGAGAGTTCATCAGAGTCTGACGATTCCAATCCAGACTAGGCGCCTTAGGCTAAACTTAGTCATGTCTATGAGGGTAGACACTTTTTGGAATTATAGCCCTCCTTTCTTTTTGCAGCTTTCCCTCCTAGCCACTTGTCCCTTTTGACCAATGGTAGCAGTTGACAGGACCTTTTGTTGCACCTCTCCTTTTTATTACTGTTTAAATGGATATTGTAAGAAAGTTTCTAATGGTTTTATGGACGTGTAAGTTGGCTAAAGTTTTCCTTGTGTTGCTTCCCTGGTTCTCACATTTGTTTTGTACGAGTGTTTTAATTATTGCTTCCCCATGTGCCTTATGCTCTGTTATGGGAGATGGGTCAGCGACGTGTCCTGGGACGTCGCACCATATCGACCTACGCGCGGGACGTTGTGTGCCGTGGAGTTCGGGGCGTGACAGTTCCTTACCCGTAGGATTTTGAAAATTGCCTATAGGCTCATCGCCTGTAAGATTTTGGGATTTGCCTAATGGTTTCTTACCAGTGGAACTTGAATTTTGGAGACTTGCCAAGTGGTTCTTCACTTGTAGGGTTTTGGAAATTGTCCAGAAGCTCCTCACCTATAGAACTTTGGGATTTGCCTAATGGTTCCTCACCAATAGGACTTGAATTTTTAAGACTTGCCAAGTGGCTCCTCACCCATAGGATTTTGAAAATTACCTAGAGGCTCCTCGCCTGTAGGATTTTGGGATTTGCCTAATGGTTCCTCACCAGTAAAACTTGACTTTTAGAGACTTGCCAAGTGGTTCCTCACCCGTAGGATTTTGGAAATTGTCTATGGGCTCTTCGCCTGTAGGACTTTAGATTTGTCTAGGGGCTCCTCGCATGTAGGATTTGAATTTGCCTAGGGGCTTGTCACCAATAGGACTTAAATTTTGGAGACTTGCCAAGTAGTTCCTCACCCGTAGGATTTTGAAAATTGCCTAGAGACTCCTCGCTTGTAAGATTTTAGGAAGACTTCAAACAATGAACGCCTTAACTGTGAGTTTTGTGATTTTGAGGTTTCACTAACCTTTATATGGTTTTTAGTTGACCAAAAACTATTTTGAAAAGGAGTTTTGAAATTAATCAAAACCGTTTGGAATGTGGTTTTTCTTTTAGCTTACCACAAAATATTTGAAAACTTGATTTTAAATTGACCAAAAACTTTTGAAACCTGATTTTGAAATATGCATTCTTTGTATGAAATGCATTTCAGATAATCAAATTTCCTTTTCAAGGAGTTATTTGAATAAAATGCTTGCAGTTTTTCAAGAAATACTTGAAATGATTGTTTGGAAGACCTTCATTAGAAAGGATTTGTTTCAATCTATGAATTTGGTCTTTTTTTCATTTGATTAAAAGTGGACTAATCTGATATCCATCAATTTTATCTCTCTTAACCAATCCTTAGGTGTTCAGAGATGTTCGCAATGTATACAATCCAATTGATCCAATAAGGTCTTTGAAAAGGTTGTAATGTTAGCTTGGTCAATGGCTATTCAAAGGACAGGCATTCTAAGGCCAAGAAAAAGGATTTTATCATATTTGACTTCGCGTCTACAAGTTAAGAACCTCGAGGATAAAACAAGATATTATTGCATACACTTCTTTGAGTGATGGCTTTTTTTCATAAAGTCATGTTTCTACTTTCAACATCCCAATTTGAAGAGTCTTTGGGAAGAGGTTGTATTGTTAGTATTGGGTAGGCTCGAAAGACTCATTTGTTTGAATTCAGGGCTTTCATGAAATTGATGATCTTCTTGGCATTACCACTTTTCCTTTTCTTCTTTTTTCACTAGAGATCTTTTCTTCTATGAACGTTAGAGTCCTCTAAATATTCATCACAATCTCTTTTCTTTTGCTCATTCTCACTTGTTGTGATCTATGATCTCTCATGATCTTGACTTTGCTTTGTCACGACCTTTTTTTGTCATTATGAGCTTTCTTTTTCACTCTCTTTTCTTTCTCATTTTCTCGGGCATTTGGTCTTGCTTTTACCAAGCACACTGTTTTTTCATGCCCCAGACTCTTTTATCTTTGATCTTTTTGAATTCTAAGGACTCTGTGTTCTATTCTTTTGTTTCCTATCTATTAAAGTGGATCATATGCTCATGCTCCAGTGTGAAGAGTTGATCACCAATTTGGGGTTCTGAAATGAATATTTAAGCTCAATTGGGCTTTGTCAAAGGTAAGTATTTGGGTGTAAGAAATGAAACACTCTTCTTCCTTTTGGGATGTCTCGAGTTTCCATATGACTTCATATGAAGTTATCACAAAAAGATTGATGCAAGAGTATGTAATAAAATCTTTCTTGATCCTATTCTCCATAACTATCAATCCACAAACCTCCTAATTTGCCCCAATGTGGGGTTGCTCTTAACATGGTTATTTTGGGAAAACTTCTCTACTATTTTGGCTCAAATTTTGGTTTGCAAGGGATAAGCATGTGTTTGGGATAGTGAAATGATTGCCTTTTATCATTTCAATCCATGTAATCATTATGAATATCTCATATTTTGTTCGGATGAGTTTTTCTCACTCACTTCTCTATTTTGGCTTTGAGTGTATAAGGGTCGTGTTTGGATATGGCGTACCTTTCATCATTCGAAGGTCCTTCCATTCGATTTAATCCAAACTTTTTCTATGAAATTTTTCAAAGCCTTTCGTCAAATTATCCCTTTTAGGGAATTTTGATACTTAGTGCATTTTCAAAGAAAGCGTGTTTCAAAATTTTTGATTGAAACATTTCTAAGGTATTTTCCTTTTCAAAACAATTTGTTTTGTTTTGTTCAATTTAGTGTCATTCCACTTGAGGAAAAAGAAGTTCATTTTTCTCTTAAAAATACAACTTCTTTAACACAAGCTCTCATGATTTGAGGATACCTGTCTGATCAACTTACCAAGATCTCTCCTATTTGCATGTTTTTTCTTTGGTTCCACTAGGAATTCTTCTTTTGTTGCTCCCTTTTCTTTGTCTCTTTGGGGATGATAAAAAGGAAAGCACATTAAAGGATATCAATGGAAAATATAATTGGAAGTGATACTTCCCTCTATTATTTGATAACTCCATTGGAGATTCTGAAATCACCAACTGGTTCAGATTCTTTTTGCTTTTTTCTGCAAAATAGATAAATATGTTCATGAAATGCATGGTATGTATGATATGCACATGTTTTAGAGTGACTCGAATTTTTTCTTAAATGTTCGTTTTCATTTCATTGGTAGAAAATCTTGACAGCATCTATATTTACAGGATAAGTCAATTCTGTTCCTGCCATATCTACAAGAATCAATGCTCCTCCAAGAAGAACCTTTTTGACAATATATGGACCCTCATAACTCTGAGTGAATTTGCTACGAGGATATGAATTATTGAAGATGACTTTCTTCACTACTAAATCTTCTATTTTGAAATTCTTCAATTTCACCTTTCAATTAAAGGATTTAGCCATTCGTCTTTGATAGGCTTGTCCATGGCATATACCTCTTACTTTCTTTTCATCGATCATGTTGAATTGTTCACATCTTTGCTGGATCTATTCAGCTTCTAAAAGCTTTAACTGAGATAGTATCCTTAATGAAGGAATTTCTACTTCAACAGGTAGCACTGCTTCTATACCGTAAACCAAGGAAAATGGGGTTGCTCTAGTTGATGTTCGAATTGAAGTTCGGTATACCATCAGAGCATACGGTTAACTTTTCGTGCCAATCACGATAATTTTCGGCTATCTTGGCTAGTATTTTCTTGATATTCTTCTTTGCCGCTTCAACTGCTCCATTCATTTGTGGATGATATGGAGATGAGTTCAAGTGTCGAACATGGAAATATTCGAGTAAATCATCTATGATCCTATTGTTTAGATTTGAGCCATTATCGGTAATTATTGCTTCTGAAACTCCATACCTAGCAATGATGTCCCGCCTGATGAATCTTGCAACATTCTTGGCAATAACATTTGTGTAGGAGTTTGCTTCAATCCATTTAGTGAAATAGTCAATAGCAACTAGAATGAACCGGTGTCCATTTGAGGCCTTAGGGTTGATTGGACCAATCATATCAATGCCCAACATTGAAAATGGCCATGGCTCGGACATTTCATGTAACTCATTTGGCGGTGCATTAATTTTATCTCCATAAACCTGACATTGATGGCAACATCTCAAATGTTGGATGCAATCTGATTCCATTGTCATCCAATAATATCTCAATCTCATAATCTTTCGGGCTAGAAGATGTCCATTTATGTGTGGTTCACATTCACCTTTGTGAATTTCTTTCATGATCTGTTCAGCTTTTATAGCATCCACACATCTTAACAGCGTTGAATCAAAATGTTTTTTTTGTAGAGGGTTTGACCACTAAGGAAGAATTTATTGGCTATCTTCCTTATAAATTTCCTATCACCTGGTTGGCTTTCTTCAGGAAATTCTCCTAATTGAAGATATCTTTTGATGTCATGATACCATGGTTCGTTGTTGAGCTCTGCTTTGACCATCATGTAATGAGCTGGTTGGTCAAGAATATTAATTCTCAATGGTTTTATATCCATACCATCTTCAGCTTGTAGTAAGGATGATAAAGTTGTAAGAACATCTGCAAAATAATTCTGAGCTCTTGGAAGATAATCAAATGTTACTTTTTCGAAACTTTCTATCATCTCTTCTAAATATTTGTGATAAGGAATCAGTTTGGCATCTTGAGTTTGCCATTCACCAGTTGTTTACAATATGATGAGCATAGAATCTCCATATACTTGCAACATTTTTACTCTCATTAAAAGGGCTAATTGTAAGCCGAGAATGCACGCTTCGTATTCAACGACGTTATTGGTGCATGGAAATACCAATTTCGCAGATACCAGATAGTGTTGGCCTTCTGGGAGATTAGTACTGCCACAGTTCCAAATCCAGATAAGTTGGTTGCACCATCAAAATACATGGTCCATTTGTCGTCGACTAATGTCAATATGTGGTCATCAAGTCGTTCTTTGGAACTGGCAATATTCTGCAAATTTTCTGCCAACATATCTTCTATTGCTCGTTCTTTGACTAACTTTTAGGATGAACTTCTGATGTCGAACTCAGATAACAAGACTTACCACTTTGCTAATTTTCCGACCAAGGAGGATTTCTCAAGAAGGTATTTGATCGGGTCATTTTCAGTTACCAACAAAATTTGGTGATGAAGAGTGTATTGTCTTAATCTGTGTAATACACAAATCAATGCAACGCATGTCTTCTCAACTGCTTGGTAATTCACTTCTGATGTTGTGAATTTCTTGCTCAAGTAATAAATGGCTTGTTCTTTACCATCATTTGGTCTTCTTTGTACAAGCACCACTCCTAATGACTCATAGTGAATCGTCAAATATAAAATCAGTGGGACTCCTAAAATTGGTGGTACCAACACTGGTGGGCATAGCAGATATTCTTTGATCTTGTCAAAGGCTTGTTGACATTCTGCATCCCACTTTACTTTGGCATTTTTCTTCAATAGTTTGAAAAATGGTTTAGCAGTCTCAGAAAGCTGATATATGAAACGGGCAATATAGCTTAATCGCCCCAATAGGCTTCTCACTTCTTTTACTGTAGAAGGAGTCTTTAAGTCGTATATTGTCGCGACCTAAAAATTTTCATTCTCAGGCTAATGGATTATTAAGACTAAACTTAACTCGGGCCCTCCCAAAACCCTACCAATTTGCAAATTAGGGTTTAAGTCTTTAACATGCAAATGTTTTCATGTTCAGAGTCGCCACTAATCTATTTATGGTAGGTCGATTAGAAACCTAAATAAAACATAGGGAGATATGTTTTATTTCTACGAACCAGAGTTTTTAAGCTCGGGGACTTGGTTACGCTAGATCTAGTCTAACGCCCTTTCGGTACCTTTTCTTTTCAAAAAATTTGTTGGCAGACAGTTTGGATCCATTTCAACCTAGTCACTAACATGTGAGGTGTTCATGCAAGTGCGCAAACCATCAATTTAACATCCAAGAAAGCATTAAATAAATTGCAAGATTGGAAGAATTACTTACCTCGAAGCAACGTAAGCATCTGCATTATTAGTTAGAAAATCACATCAATAACCTAATATAATTTCTAATTAACAAGCAGTTCACTCAATTTTTCTTGGATTTTCACTTATTTAAATGAAATCTAATCTATATGCAATGATGTGCAAAAATTGACATGCGATTAATGCAACCTAACATGCGAACTATATGTCATGCGACGACGTGACCTAATTCTAATGATGGGTAAATGATTTATTTTTGATATTTTTTAAATGAAATTCGGAATTTAAAAAATGCCTAAAATAACATGCAATATAACGACTTTCTTTTTTTCGTATTTTTTTGGAAAAATTCAAAATAATTAAATATCCTAAATAATCCACTAAGATTAAAACAATTTCTGATTTAAACTAGGAAATATGCTACCTTAAATCCCAATTTAAATCAAATAATTATCCTATTCTTTTGGACATATTTAAAAATTCCTAAACATGCAAAATTCTAATTTAAATCTAACTAACAGATTTTTTTTCGATTTTCTTTTTTTTCTTAAGAGGAAAAACAATTTAAACAGAGATAATGACCACATTCAAACCAACCATGCAATCCGCAAGATTCGTCTTACCAAACTCAGATTAGGCAAAGAAATCGAACTAATGGTCATATCTATAGGGTTATAAATATTAACGGAAAGTTGATTGTTCAAATTTGGAAAGCAGATAAAATCCATTATCGTATCCAAGTGATTATGGATAGGATAATGATTTTCCGTATCGCCGCATATCGTACCTTAGGGATAAGATCAGATAGTCGTCCAGATACGTTGCTAAATCAGGAACGATTCCTAATTTTGAATATTTAAAGATATTGCGGATATCACAAACATTATCCTAAGATATCTAATAATCCACATGATATTCATAAAATATTCAAACACCCAAGAATCAGGAAATTCAATATTTAAAAGGAATATTCTGATAATATCCTCACCTAATTTGAAATAATTCCTAATTTGGATCGTAGATAGGGATTACGGATCGGGATGGCGACGATGACGGTGACAGCGGGACAACAAGCGTCTTCGGGTATTGTTCTGGTGGTAGCGACGGCGTGGCAGCAGCACGGCGAGTAGGCATCGGTCCGGCACGGCGGGGGAGGCGTGGCTGTGGACGACGAGAGGCGGCAGCGCACCGCGGGAGGTTGTTCCGGACAGAGACAGGGGCGTCGGAGGGCGCGGCGGCGATAGCAACGTCGCGGCTGTGGACGACGAGAGGCGACAATCAGCCTCTGTGGACCGGCGAGAGGTGGCAATCAGCCGCTGTGGACCGGCGAGGACGTCCAGCTTCAAACGGTGGCACACGGCTGGAAAAAGGGCGGTGCGGCTCCGGGAACAGCAGCAACGCGGGCAGGACCCGGCAGGGGGCGACCAGGTGGCATACGACTCCGGTGTTGGCGTGGCAGGGCGGCTGGAGGCGCAGCAGCTGTGCTACTCGATGCGGCGCGATCGACGATGCTGCTCCGGCGGTGACTGGCGGGGCAGCGGCAGCGTGCAGTGCAGTGGCAAAGGCATCGACGTACGGCGGCGAGGGCACAGCGTGCGGCGGCGGGGGTGGTATGCACCGGCCTCCTTCTCTCTCTCTCTCTCTCTCTCTCTCTCTCTCTCTCTCAAAATTTCTGATCTCAATTCCTCTTTTTTTTTATTATGTGACCTAATGACATATTTATAAGGTTAATCTAGGTCAACTAGATGGGTTTGCTAGTCCTAATGGGCTTAGGCTTGGGCTTAGGCTTTATTTTAATTCAAGTAGGCTGAATTAATTTGGGCTTTTATTTAATTAAGCACAATAGACTAAATTAAACTCAAATTAAAACAACCGAGCCCGTTTGACTTGTAATTTCCGACCCTCGCCTTCCGAATGAGCCGAGTCTCGTTCGACGAATTTTAAGCTTGTTAGCCACCGCCGATCCGATGCAGAATGCAATGGACCTAAACTATATGTTATGCAATTTTAATATTTTTGTTTAGGGGTTAAAATTTAATCCCTAATTTTCTATGCACATTACGACTAAATGGTCGTCAAAATTTAGGTGTCAACATATATTGCCTTGATCTTGGAAGGATCTATTTTGATTCTCCTGTTACTAACCACAAATCCTAGTAGTTTGCCAGATTTTGCCCCAAATACACACTTGTTAGGATTCAATCGCAACTTGTACTTTCTAAGTCTTTCGAACAATTTGCGAAGCACCTCAACATAATCTTCTCCTTGTTTGGATTTTGTAATCATGTCATCCACATATACCTCGATTTCTTTATGCATCATGTCATGGAACAAAATTATCATTGCCCTTTGATATGTGGCACCAGCATTTTTCAAACCAAAAGGCATCACATTTTAACAAAATATGCCTCATGGTGTTATGAAAGATGTTTTCGCCTTATCATCTTTCTTCATGAGGATTAGATTATATCCTAAGAAACCATCCATGAATGAAAATATTTCAAACCCAGCAGTGATATCCACTAGTACATTGATATGTGAAAGCGGGAAATCACCTTTAGAGCTTACTTTATTTAGGTCACGATAATCAACGCACACTCATACCCTACCATCTTTCTTCATTACGGGCACTATGTTGGCAACCCATTCCGGATATGGTACTACTTCAATGAAACCGACTTTGAGTAATTTCATCACTTCTTCTTCTACTTTTTCGCCAATTCTAGCTTTGTTCGCCTCAGCTTTTGCTTCTTTGGTGGAATACTTAGATTAATTAGCAAAGCATGTTCAACTATGGTTGGATCAAGGCCTGGCATGTCAGCATAAGACCATGCGAATATATCTTGATATTCTCTGAGCAAATCTGTGATTCTTTCTGCCTCTGCTGAGGGAAGACTTTCTCCAATCTTAACCTTTTTGGGATTCTCTTTATCACCCAGATTAACAGTAATCGTTTTCTCTAACGTGAGTAGCTTTGATTCTTCATGATGGATCCATTCTCTTCTGACCCATTCCTCATCTTCATTATCCACTTCAATATCGCAAGTGATCTCCTCGGAAAGATTTGTGTCACATATAAACCTATTATGAATGTGTGAATGCTCATGCCTAACATGTAACAAACATGATTAGTAATTGCATACAAAGTAAGTAACGCACATGGTCCTATGAAGAACTTTTTGAAATTCATTTTGAAAGATCATAAAGACAGAGCTAGTCCTCATATCATCAGACTTCCTTGCTCTTAAAATCATTTTCGCAATAAGCGGCAATATAGAAACCCAAAGCCTCAAGCCTCATGAGTGAGGATAATGTTCATCATAGGTTTGGTTTTGTTTCTACATGTACTTAACAAAACATTTGATCAGTTTTATTGAATTGAAAAATGCAGTTACATCTACATCAAAAGGAATGTAACTGAACTGAACTGAAATCACAAGAAATTTGAAATGGCAATTAGCAAAATGCAACGAAAAACTAGCAACAAAGGTTCAAGAGAATCTTCCTACTCCAGTGCATAGGTATTTTCTACCTCTGTTATGATAACGTGGATGATATTCTTCTCAAATAAACTTGACAGAACATATTCTTTCTCTGCATGTAAGTCCTCTTCTTAAAGTAGCTTGGAAGGTTCGGGAAAAGTTTCCTTGATATGGATCTGATGATAGGGAAGCTTTTTAGCTTTGCCCTTCCATATAGATAGATTAATGAGGCGATCACCTCGGCCTCTACGGCCTCCATGGTTCTTTCGACCTTGGCCTTGGCCTCCATGGTGATCTTTAGAGTTATTTGGAATATAACCTATTCTGTACTTCATCCTTGTAGCGAGTGGAGTGATAGGTTCTTTGATTCCTTGGGATTTTGATCCAAGACCATTACCTAGAGTAAATCCATACTGGCATAACATCCTTCCAGACATAATGGATGGTATTGAGAACTCCGAGGATTTTATGATGCAACCAGCAGGAATTTGCACCATTGAGATCATTTCGAAGGAGTGATAACTTGGTTCTTCTTTCACTTCGAGTTCGATATATGGTATTGCACTCTCTTTCTAGGTGGTGAAGTCGGTCTCCCTGTGTACGGTGATCATCTTGCCACTAATGATAAACCTGACCTTCTGATGGAGAGTTGAAGGAATGACGCCAGCCATATGAATCCAAGGTCTTCCAAGTAACAAGTTGAAAGTCATTGGAATATCCACTACTTGGAAGTCAATCAGAAAAGGCGCAAGGCCTATGTTTACCTCGAGCTCGATATCGCCAATAACGTCTTTCTTCATTCCATCAAACAAACGTACTATTATCTTGGAAGGTTTGATGAGCTCTTCACTAATCCTCAAGCGATGCAGTGTGTTTAGTGGACACAAATTAAGTACGGAACCATTATCGATCAGCACCCGTGACACCTCCTTGCCCCGGCATCAAACGGCAATATACAAAGCCTTATTATGGGAATGCCCGTCAATTGGAAAATCTTCGTCGGAGAAGGTGATTTGATCCTTCAGAAGAATAGTGCCAACAAAATCTTCCAATTGTACTTCATTAATCGTCTCTGGGACATGAACCTCGTTGAGAAGTTTCATAAGTACTATTTTATGGCTTTCTGAAGTCTTAAAGAGATCTAATAGAGAAACCTGTGCCGGCATCTTTCTTAGCTGCTCAATTACCTCAAATTCACTCGTCTTCATGATCGAAAGCAACTGTTTAACATCTTCTTCAGTCACTCCTTTCTTTTCGTGTTCACTGTCCTTCGGGGCATTGCATCTCCCCGATCGAGTTAGTGTCAAACTTTTCTTTTGAAGGGAGAGTGATGATCACAGGCTATGTTTCTTCTTCTTCGATCTTCAGCTGATCAATGAGAAGTTGAATAGTGATTGGTGTGATGGGACCTTCCTCCTCCTTATATGTATCTACCTCATCAAGCTTGATTAGAAATGGTGTAATCATGGATACCATGCTTCTATTGGCTTCATCAGCATCCATTCTGCCCCATCCATCAGGCGTGATTATTTCATTCTTGAATGCCCATGAAGGATGTGTATATTTGACACGATAATTATACCGGCCACTATCTTGACCCAGAAAATCAATAATTTTCCCTTGTCTTCGTGCTTTTCGAATCACCTATCACCTCGACGAGTCTTTTTTTTCTTTTTCTCTTCCCAATCTTTATTCTCCTCGAGATTTAATTGGCTGATCGAACCTCATCCATGCCACTCCATCCATCCGGCACAATATCTTCATTTTTGAATACCCATGATGATGGTGTATATTTGACATGGTAATTGTATTTACCGCTGTCTTGACCGAGTAGGTCTACAGTTTCGCCTTCCCTGGCCGATTTCTGGGTGAAACGTCTTTCACCCTAACGGACTTTTTCTTTCTCCTTTTCATCATGATCTATTTCATATTGAAGTATTTCTTTTTTGGGTAGAGCTTTCTCCTCAAGACTGGTTTCATCGTCCATACCACCCCAGCCATCAGGCACAATAACTTCATTTTTGAATATCCATGGCGGTGGGGTATATTTCACTTGGAAGTTATATTTTACGGAGTCTTCTCCTAAGTTGTCTACAATCTCGCCTTTTAGGAGTGCTTCTTGACGAAAGCGAGTATCTCTTAATCGAGAAACTTTAATTTTGACTTCATATTCATCTTTATCATTAGATTCGATCGCCGTTTCCCCATCCTTGATCATGTTTACTGTATTGTGCTCAGGAAGAGGATTCTGATGTACATTTGGCTCGGGCTCTTCGAAGTTCAATATCTTCTTGTCAATGAGCTGTTGAACCTTGTATTTTAGAGTGTGACAATTATCCACATCATTTCCCCTTTCTCCCATGTGATAGGTGCAAGTTTTTGACTTATCGTACCAAGAAAATCTCGTAAGATTGTCTCTCGGTACTTTCTTGGCCACCAAATGCCTTTCCAGAAGCATTGGTAATAGCTTTGACAGGGGTCGGGGCAATGGTGTATATTGCCTCACGGGCCTTTATTTGGCTCGAATTGCCTTGGATTTTTCTAAGCGACATTTGATTGCTTCGGAAATGATGCTTGTTGAGTACTTAGGCTTGACACCATAGCCACTTCTCGGATGGGTTCTTTGTCTTTTTTCCCGAGGTAAGGCCTTCGTGCTGCTGTTTCTTGAGCCTTCTTTTCTTTCAAATCCCATTCAATTCTTTCACCCATTTTTACCAACATGGTAAATGTCTGACAACCTAATACATGAAGCTTGTCATAATACTCAGTTGGCAATGATTTTAGAAAAAGCTTAATGAGCTCGTCTTCATTTATGGTGGGCTTTACTTGTGAGGCAACAGCTTTCCATCTCTGAGCATAGGCTCTGAACCCTTCATTCTTCTGTTTTTCAGTTCTGATGAGATCCTCTCTAGTTGGAAGTACTTCAACATTAAACTTGTACTGGCGAAGAAATTCTCCTGCCAAATGATTACATTCAGTGAAGTCTTCTATGTCGAGGACTATGTACCATGCGAGGGTCGCCCCTCTCAAACTATTTTGAAATGTGCTAATAAGAAGTGACGTGTTGTCTGAATATATTGCCATCTTACAGAAATAATACTTCAAATGGCTCTTGGGATAACCAGTGCAGTCATATTTGCTCACGAACTCTGGTTCCTTATAATTTTCTGGAACAATCACCTTTGCGCACGGCGAGAACTTGTCGAACCTTTGTAGCTCATATCTTGACTTGCTAAGCATTCTTCAATTTTGGCCAATCTCTTGACCTCTTCTTCATCTTTTATTTTGGATGCCTTTTTGGTTTGATCATCCTCTTCCAAATTCACTACCTCAGGTGTAGTTTTTGGAGGATTTTCTTGAATCGGTTCTTTGTTTCTGACTGGGTCTTCAATTGGTGTTTTGGTAGCGTTTGAAGTTTCTACATTTGGAGTAGTAGGATAAGATCCTCGAGATGCGAAAATAAAAGCCTTCCTTTCCGCCATCATTGCAACCATTTAGGTCATTTGATTCTCGACTTCAACTAGTCGAGCACGGGTTTCTTCTTCCGCCATTCTAATTTGTAGACGAGTCCGAGGTCTTTTACCTTCCATTGCTAAATAACCTGTTTTGCCCAAAAAAAAACCTGATATCAGCATAGTAGAATGATCATGAAACCCTACATCCTTTTAATTGTATGGTTTCATGAGATTGTCAAAAATAAGAAATTCTATACAAGCCTTAGCCTTGTATAAAATTCTTCATTAATGTCTTTCTCAAGGAATTTTATAATTCAAAGAATTGCAATCCATGGTGATTCCTTTATGTTTTGAAATTATATTCTGAAATTATCTATGCATGTTTAGAAAATGATCAATCCATCATTGCATATAAAATTTGAAATTGTTCGACATCATGATTTTAAACTCAAATGGGAATCTAAATCATCCAATTCTAGGCTTCTTACTAGCTAAGATAGCTTTCGCCTTTTGGTATTCTTTCCATTCCTTGGCTCGAGACTCCCATTCTTCCACATCGATCACGACCTCTTCAGGGACATAAGGTTCCACTCTAGGCATGCTTGGAACGATGTATTCTAGGACATACTCATCTACAGGCTCTGGTACCATGCTCAATGGGACATGTGGCTCGACATCGATTGGACACTTATTTTCTATCCATTTGATGTATTCTTTGGAGGCCATGCAAATCTTCATATCTTTTTCCAAGCTTTTTGGCCACTCGATTATTTGTACGAGTGGGTTATCCAAGGATAGGATGATCTTGTGAATTTTAGCTTGAAGGACATTCTTCTCCTCCTTGGGTATAATTCCACTTGGGATATCAAAGGCGAACTCTTTAGGATTCCATACCAGTGGTACTTGCTGAAGTATCCCAAATTATCTAATAACTCTTAGAGGACAATAAGCTGCTCCACCACTCAAATCAAGCAATGGTACCGCATTTCCCTCCCAGCTCGTGATGTTTGCCTTGCTAATCTTTGGCCAATTAATCCGCCATTGGATTTGATTAGGAGTTAAGGCTCTAATGAAATTGGCTCAATCTAAGAAAGATTGTTTGGGTAATTTGTTTTGGATACGAATGTATCGCTCAATTGGATTTATCGCCAAACAAATTTCGCGAATGTTCATGAAACGACACTAAGGTCAAATGTGTGAGATGAACCATAATGATAAAAGACCAGTAGAAGCTTGAAAGATACCTTTCCCATGATTTTAGTATGTGTTTAAGGAGATGACGGTTTGGGCAAGAAGCATATTAGAGAAGTTCCATTTAAGACATGCTTGTTTTGTGATCACAGGTACTAAAGGGTCTAATCCTGTTCCAGACATAGGGAATAGAATAAAGTCGAAGAAAGCTAGAATGAATACTCGGGCTGAAGTGTTTCCGATTTCCCTAGAAAGTATTAAAAAGTTGTCCACTAGAAATGATAATGGAAATCTACTCGTATTTGATTTGATTAACTTTTCGATTTTGGAAGTTTTGAGGTTAAGGAATTCGGCTAAAAGGCTCATAGGATTAAGTCTAACGGGTAGCTCTACGACCCTAGGTTTAGAATTAATTCCAATGGCGGCTTGATATTCTTCTAATGTTGGTACCAATTCATGTTCTCCAAGATGGAATGTGGCGATGGAAGCCTCCCAAAAATGCGCCAATGCGCCAAAGCTTAGACTAAACTGACTTGATGTTCCACATGCATAAGTTTGATAAGGTATCCAAGCCTTTCTTGGACATAAGTTTGGTTGTCTTTGGACATGTCTTTCCACCAAGTCCTTTCGAGGAATGGGAATTACTTGGATGTCTAGTTTTCCCATTGCGCCTAATCATGCAAAAAGATTTGTCATTAATCACCATAGATTACGAATCAATTTTAATACCTACATTTCAATCATATGTCCTTTTGAGGTAAAACGGAGGTAAAATACGCTTGCATGCCTCGAAAGTAATGCAAATGTCATTTTGAGTCCGTTTAAATCCTAAAAGAGCATATAGTTGAGATTATGAACAAATTTAATGTATAATGTAAATGTCCATTTTGTCGTACTCCATTTAGACCATAAAGCCCTAAACTATGGTTTGCAACTTCGAACACATTGAAATAAGAATTTGAATTACATAAGAGATCCGCCATGAACCTATACATTTCATCTAAAATGAAAGAATGGTCAAATGTAGTATGACGCCCTAATCATGCATTCTAAAATGAAAGGGCATTTAGACCAAGCATTGAATGTCATTTAGGCATTTTTCAAGAATGTCCCAACTAACATGCATAATTGTAAAGGAATGGAATGGAATGATACTTGCTTACCATGACATTTTTGTTTGGTTTTAGGTGTACCAACCACAAATACAAGCGAATGTAACCAGTGAAGTTTTGACGCCTAAAAGGGTAGGATATATTAAAGGTTCAAGGTCATCACCCTAATGGACAAGGAATTCCATTCCAATAGGTAATCGGCCTAAAGTTATGGAATATTATTCTACTTTGGTGATCGGTATTGTATTTAAACGATCCCATGAGCAATCGGCTCATAGTTTCGCCTAAATACATACCTCCTAAGGGTAATCCTAAATGTAGCTGGGGTTGGGTCACGGGTGGTATGTGCTAATGGTGTAGTACTAAAGCAATTTAAAGACATGCATAGCAATTAATGACCAAACGGTGCTTCTAAAATTCATTCAAAACACATTCGATCCTAACACCATCATGCAAAACAATAGTTAGCAAAGACAACATCCCTTATAACACCCACCTGCAAAACCATTTAACACTATCATTAGTAGGACGTACTTGGGATTCTTGCAAGCACAAAATATAAGCATATCGTTCTATCTAGGCCTAAGTCCACTTAGAAAAGGTTCATTTTTCCTTAATGCAGTCGCCAAGCTTGTCGCACCGCGCCTTTTTTTTTGGCCTTTCGAGATTTGCGCGCTAAGGAGGTATTTCCTTGTAAGGGTCTCTCCCAGACCATACCTCACATGACAATGGAAGGTAATTTCTTATTTAGTCTAGATTTGTGATTTTGGAGTCGCCACTAGTCATTAGTCATTAGTAGTAGGTAGACTAGAAACCTAATCGAGGTACAGAAGAAATATCACGATTCTACGAATTAGAGATTCTGAGTACAGGGACTTGATTACGTTATTGATCCTGAATCGAGATCCCTAATGCCCTTTCGGTACCTAAGAACGATACGATGTCTAACGTGTGATGCGAATTTCCGAGGTTTACTCACTAATTCTATCCATTCTAATCGCAGGAAAGACCAAACAAGTATTAAATGCACAATTAAAGTCAATCAAATCAATCAATGCTAAGTGATCTCTAAAAATGAAAATCAATCAAAACATCCAAACCCTAATGAAGCTCTAGAAGCTAATTCATTTCATGATTTACATTTTTAGGGTTTTAGGATTTTTTAGGGGTTATAACCCCTGAATTTGAAATTTTCTAAGAATGCCACTTGGGCACTTTCAAAAATCCAAATTTCACTTTTCATGGTTGGCCACGGTGTTTTTGGACCATTCTGTGAATTTTCAAAATTTTTAATTTTTTTTTTGAAATTTTTCTTAACTCGAGAATTGATTTTTTTTATGGTTTTCGGAAAATTTTTATAAATTTTCCAATTTTTCAATTTTTTATTATTTTTTCGAAATTTTACGAATTTTCTGAAAATTTTTGGATTTTTATGAATTTTTTTGAAATTTTTTGAATTTTTATGAATTTTCTGACAATTTTTGAATTTTTTTTTGAATTTTTATGAATTTTCTAACTTTTATTTGAACTTTTGTGAATTTTCTATATTTTTTTAATTTTCTGTTTTTCTGATTTTTTTTTTAAAATTTTTTAAATTTTCTTATTTTTGATTTTTTTATTTTTGTGGGAATTTTTTATGAATTTTTATGAGTTTTTTAGATTTTTATTACTTTTTAATTTTTAAAATTTCCCGCGGGGAAGATGAACCGGACCAGCCCAATTCGGCTTGGCCAAACCGGGCGTCGCTGGTGCCGGTG
Source organism: Syzygium aqueum (assembly GCA_031216185.1). NCBI lineage: Eukaryota > Viridiplantae > Streptophyta > Magnoliopsida > Myrtales > Myrtaceae > Syzygium > Syzygium aqueum. The sequence continues at coordinate 17,325,594 of CM062233.1, forward strand.
CCGACGCCGATCATCTCTTCCGGCAAGAAACAACGCCAAAACAGCACCGTTTCACCATTTCTCATTGGGGCATTTTCACAAATACTTGGTGTGCAAAATTTTGACTTGAACATTACCAAGGCCGTGACTTTAGATTGGAATTCGGCCACCTTCCGGCGACTATCTCGCCGTTCCGATTGCACCATGGTGATGTCCCTACATTCTATTTTTCATTTAGCCTACTAGGAACACCGACGGACGTCCACCGGCTGGCAAAAACCAAACCTAAATTTGCCAACACAAAACCGAACTCTCCAACCTTTCTAACATTCACCTAGGTTCTGATTGCCCTAGCCATTTTCTATAGATCAAATCACTAACCAAACATCAAACAAAGATCAAGGAAGACTAACTTGAATGGCCTAAGGCCACGTTGACACTCCGGCGAAGGTTCTCGAGCTCCGGCAAGACGGTTCAATGGACAACCAAGATGATTCATGCATATTTTCCAATCAAAATGAAATCAAATGACATAAAACATGATTAGAAACAAGTCTTGAACATCCAGGAATACAAAATCATGATTAGAACAACATGAACAATAAGATTGAATCAAATCATATTTTCTGGAATTTTGAAAAAATCGTGACCATGAATGGTATTTACCTTCTTCGTTCGATCACGAATCAGTGTTCTCGGGCTAATCGGCGCCTGTGAAGTTGCTCCCTAACACTTGGGCTTCAAGTTGATGGCTTTGGATTCACCAGAGAGGCTTTGAACACTTTTACCGAGGTCGATTTTCAGACGTTCGTGAATAACATCAATTTTGGTTCGCCGATGAGGAAACTCACAGGTAAGACCGATTTGCCGGTGCTTTTTCGGTTGGAAAAGCACCGGTCGCTCGGCCTTAGGGAGTCTCTACCCACTCCTCTCACTAGAAATTGCTCTCTCACGCTGTTTCTCTCTCTTCTCTCTTTCTGGCCATTCGTCGAACGGGTTCCCCCCTTCCTCTTCAGTTTTTTTTTTTTTTTTCGTTGATAAAAAATCCTACCCAAAGTTTGTTGAAACCGACCTTGAATCGGTTAGGGTCATTATCTGGTGCCAGCTAGATATTTTCCAGCTGGCCAAATCAATTAAAACGTGCTAATTTGATCGGAGGAAGTCGGTAAAGTTGTGGGCACGAGTTGGTTTGTTTCTAGGTTTAGTGTGTTTTGGGCAAGCCGGGTGAAGAAGGTGATCGACCCGGGTCGAGTCGGGTTGACCCAGTCGACCCGACAGACCCGGGTTGGTCTAAATTCACAAATTCAACTCGATTTTAAACCAATTTTCCAAATTTAACCCCAAAATTAAATTCCCCATCACATTCTGAACCCAAATATATAATTTTCCCCAATTTTTATTATAATTGTGTCTAGGATTTTCTCATTTTTGTATTCGGGTTAATGAAGTTTTGTTCAATTTGATGTCCTAATGACCTGATTAGGCAAAATTGATGCCAAAATTGAATTACCCATATCTGATTAACCCTAGAAATGATGGTCTCATGTTTCAATAATTTCATATTGGACATGATTCCCAATTTGGGTTCAAAATTCTTAATTTTCAATCTAATTTTGGGGATTTTTTATTTATATGCAAAACTGTGCAATTGGACTAACTATTATGAAATTCAAGGTCTCAAAATCATTTGTTGTGAAGACACTATGACTTAAAAATGACTAGAACAAATTTAATTGCATTTTTGGTTCAATTCGGGTTTAATTTAGCCCAATTTTGGGAAAAACATATACCCGATTGACATTTTTCAAAATTGATGATGTATTCATGAAATTGGATTTAAAATAAGACTAATGACTATTTTTATGGAATTTTATGATTCCATTTTCTATTTTTCTTGATTTTATCACTTATTTTGACTAAAAGAAATTAAGAAAAAATGCATAATAATGCTAAAAAATTATTTTCTGGTTTAGAAATAGGTTTCTAGGCTTGGCCAAGATTCCTAGACCTAATTTTGAAATTTTTTAAAATATAAAAAAATAAGTTAGAAATTAGGTATCAACAAGTAGAAGTTTCCTCCTTGCCCCTCTCACAAGTCCGACCAAAGACAAGAACATATCCCATGACTTCTTCAAATGAAATTTCTACTTTGCAAAAGAAGATGGAACTTCAGCTTCCATTTGAAAGTTTACAGGGAACACACAAGCCTTGATCGAAAGAATGAGGATAGAGATGGGTAACAGTTCCCAAATAAGGCCAGTGAGAGAGAGCAGGACCATCTCACATTGCCTAAACACCTATTGCAGATTAAACAAGAACAAGCATGTAAATGCATTTGTGATGCTCCTTCAATTTCACACTTACATTTAAAGCAATAAAGATAAAAGGTTCTAAAAAGTTACTGATCTCAAAGAAAAAATGACAAATCCTGGAACTCTACTAAATACCAAATACCACGTCATATTACAAGAGCCAACATAGGTGATCTCCAAATACCACATCACATTACAAGAGCTAACATAGGAAATCCTCAACTACAAAATAATTAAAATACATTACGAAAGTCGAAAACAAAATTTCATGGAATCCCCATCATATTATGATCTCTTGCCATCTTATTGGCAATATTTTTCCTAAGCAATTTGATCTCGGTTCCCTCCCTAATTGATGTATCGTCTATAAGCTCATCTTGTGTAGGTCTAAATGGGTACTCCAGATCACCATATAAAGAAAAGTTTCTATCCATCTTGTTTTGATCACGGATATAATTATGGATAGCATAACATGCAATTGCAATACATGCTTGCTTTCGCATTGTAAATAGAGGCAAGTGTTTCAAAATGAAGAAGCGATTCTTTAATGCTACAAATGATCTCTCAATGACATTTCTTAGTGAAGAATGCCTATAGTTGAACAATTCGCTTACTTTTGTTAGTCATCTCGAGTGAAAAGTGCCAAAAAATTCGTAAACCTTTTGCATTTGTACTAATTTAGTTTTAAACTTTTTTTTGTGCCAATTCAGTCCTAAACCTTTTGCATTGGTACTAATTTAGTCCTAAACCTTTTTATGGTATTAATTCAATCCTAAACTTTTTTATATTTATGCCAATTTAGTCCTAAACCTTTTGTTTTTTTGTCAATCCAGTTCTTCCAGCCAATTTTAGCTTAATTTTGCTGACATGGATGCCAATCGGCCAGAGGCCGGTCATCGGCGCTAACGTGGACAACTTTAATAATATTTTAGTATTTTTTTTGGATTTTTTTCTTTTTTTCTTTTTTCCCCTCCCCTCCTCGCCGGCCACTAGTGAGGGCGGCCTCATCCAACCGCTAGTGAGGCTCGCCCTCGCCAGTGGCTGGTCGTCGATCTGGCGATCTGCTGGAGGAAGGAGGAAGGGGACGGAAAATAAATAAATAAATATTCAAAAAATATTTAAAATATTATTCATTTTATCCACGTCAATGCTGGTGACCGACTGCCAGCCGGTCGGCGTTCACGTCAGCAAAATCCTGCCAAAATCCATCGAAATGACTAAATTGGCACAAAGACAAAAGGTTTAGGACTAAATTAGCACAAATGCAAAGGGTTTCGGACTGAATTGGCACCAAAAAAAAGTTTTAAGACTAAATTGGCACAAATACAAAAAGTTTATGACTGAATTGATACAAAAAAAAGGTTTGGACTTTTTTGGCACTTTTCCCGCCATCTTGCTCTACCCCTATAATCATTTAAATGATACCGTTTGTCTTTGAAAGGAGTCAAAAATCTAGGAACTACGGCATAACCAGAATCTGCCACGTAGTATTTGCCTATCACAAGGTATTGTTGGTCATGATTTGCAACCGAAATACAGTTATAAATAAATTTATCTCATGAAGAACAAGCAAATATTTGGTGGTGGTCAAGGAAATTCCAAGCGAGAAGTCTCGAGTGTTGCCGATAGGACTCGGCAATCGTTCGCAAAGCTTCCCAATCAGCATACACATAAGTAAATTTCATATCAAATGAACAAACACACGTCACATTCTGAGTGGTAATTCCTTTCCTGCCTCTAAGTGGGATCTGTTTCGACATAGGTATAAAGCCATGAACATGGGTGTCATCAATAGCACCTATGCAACCCTGTCATTTTAGCAAATAATAGTTTTATACAAGATTATCAACAAAATGAAACTGATGGTGTAAATGATTATATGAAAATTATACCTTGAAGTAACGTTTATGGGTAGAATTCATAAGAATCTCCTCTAGGACAATATCAAATGAATGTGGTACGATAATCTCTCTTCCCAGTTTGAGAATTGCCTACAACACTATAGCGAAGTACTTGTTGATAGTTTATCCCGACTGTTGGAATCTCTCACATAAATCTCTATTCGAGCTCTTATGACAAATCATAGATAAGAAGATCTCAACTTGTTCATCCTCTCCAATATATCGACTATCTTCCAACCAACCTCTTGCCTTCATAAATTCACAATGTTGAGAAAGACATATCTCTCCATTTTAAAAGCTTCATATTGTATATCCGAATGTCCATAAAGAACATCCCTTACCCATTCTGATCCTAACAATATGCTGGCCCTAATAGGTTCTCCCATGTGCATGGAGATATCTAACGCAACAATCTGCAATCATGCTATTAGTATGTCAAAATCATCAAAACCTTGTTCAACTGATTCAACTAATGCTACTTGATTAATACTCACGCTACTTTCACCCCTTCTTCCATATGACCTATGCCATCACACAAACTAAGAACATAAACACAACAAATAAGTACGGAATCCAATAACAATCAACAATAGCCACAACGTCATCGTAGTTGCATAATAAAAAAAAAAACAAAGCATCTCAAGTACATAAGTCATAGATTGACAAATAAACCAAATATAAATCCACATATATTTCTCAACTTAAAGAGATTCAAGAAGACCACGTCTCTTTTCAAGTAAAGATATGATGAAAGCCTCTCTCTAGGTGGCATTAAGGCATACCTAGTTCACAGCATTGTTGTAAAAATTCTACTATAAGTCAGGGATGCCTAGGACAGCAACCACAACCCCTATGGAGTAGGCATCCTCGGGTGGTGAGGCACATGAGGTGATGGAGCCACTTGTTGATTGACCCGCCCTGAATTTATCATATCTTGAATGGCTTTGAAGGTGCCAGAAACATCATTTGTGTTACTCTTTCTCTTCCTCTTGGAATTTGGAGTTCTATCCAACTTGTGTTTCTCATGAACTGGCGTGGCAATCACGTCAGGTGCGAAGACTCCTTCACCATTAGGATGTTCACTAAGTTCCTCCGGATCACCTATTGCACCATCACCACCACCGTTGCCGCCATCATTACCATTGTCACCACGACCATTGCCATCACCACCACTATGGTCTTCCCCCTCCAACACCACCAAGCATTCAGCATTTTCTACTGCATACTCCCTAGTAGCATATATATTGTTGACACCTAAATTTTGACAATCATTTAGTGTAATTTGCATAGAAAATTAGGGATTAATTTTTAACCCCTAAACAAAAAATATTTAATTTTTGCATAACATATAGTTTAGGTTCATTTTATTTTAATCGCATTTTACATAGAATTGGCGATGGCGAACGTGCTTAAAATTCATCGAACAAAACTCGGTTCGCTCGGGAATGCAAGGGCCGGGAATTTCACGTCGCACGGGCTTGGTTGTTTTAATTTGGGCTTAATTTAGTAATGTTGAGTTCATTAATTCAGCCCATTTAATTTGATTAGAGCCTAAGCCCAAGTCTAAGCCCATTAGGACATTAAGCCCATCTAATCTGACCTAGATTAACATTATATAAACAACATTAGGTCAGATTTTTGGGGGAGGGGACATAATTTCAGAGATCAGAAAATTTTTAGAGTGAAACAAGAGCGAGAGAGAGAGGACGAGCGGCCGTTTGCCGCGTCACACCACGAGCCCTTCCGCCGCCGCACCGTGAGCATCACGAAAGCTGATGCTACAGCCCACGTAACCCCTGTGGCTGCAGATCAGATTTGGTTCTTCCTCGAGGAGTAGACGTCGCTGCTGTGGCTGTTTTCTTTGTGCTCCACCGAGGACGTGAAGATCCCCCATGCGGTGAAGTCAGAGTCTTCAGCTAGTCCACTTTGACTCCCTTCGATCAACCAAGACGGGAGCGACATCAACGTTGCTGCTGCTGCTGCTTCCTTCCTCAACGTCAACAACGATCGCTGCTTTTGCTTTGATTGGCTGCCCAGTCCACGTCTTCAGCGAGAGGTCCACGTCTTCAGCAGCAGTAGAAGAGCTTCAATCAACGCCCAACAGTCTTCCTTGGCCTGACTCAGTTGACTCACCCGTAAACGTTGACGAGGGCCTACTGTTTTCGTTACTTTGAACAGAGAAGCCGCTGCTTCTGTTGCTGTTCTTACTCGTCCACTTCCTCCCAGAATCGCTCACTCCACAGAGCTTATTTGTGGAAACTCAAAACACGAAAGTTGTAGATCTACGAGTCCTTGATCTGTGGTTTTTGGAATCGGGTCAATCCGACGTGTATTGAGGAAGTTACGCCTATTTTTCCGGAATCGTGCAGTCCTGAAGTTTTCTACCCGAAGCCACCGCAAGTAGCGCCGACGCAGCTCTCGCCAACTCGTTGTCCAGCCGCTTCAGCCGTGAGCCCCGCCAGAACAGCACACCGAGACTTGCCGGACAGCCGTGTTGTTGCCGAGCCCATCATCCCGACGATGCCGATCCCCTCGCCGGTGTTGCCGTGAGTCCCGCCGGTGCCGTGTCTCGCCGTCGTCGTCGCCGATTTCGACGTCGTCCCGATCCCGAGCCAATTCAAATTTGGAAGTTATCCAAATTAGGTAAGATTATTATCCGATATATTTTCAGAATGTTCTAATTTCCTAGTTTGAATCGTTTGGAATATTGCATGAATATCACGTCGGTAATTAGATATCTTTAGGATAATGTTTGATTTATCTGCAATATTTTGAAATATTCAAATTAGGAAAATTTCCTAATCTAACAATGTATTTGGACGTCTATCCGACCTTATCCCTAAGGTACGATACGCGGCGATACGGGAAATTATCATCCTATCTATAATCACTTAGATACGAGGATAAATTTCATTAACTTTCCAAATTTGAATGATCGACTTTCCGTCGATATCTATAACCCTATAAATATGATCGATAGTTCGATTCTTGTGCCTAATCCGAGTTTGAAACAAATCTGGCGGATCGCGTGGTTGATTTGAATTGGTGGTTATCTTTGTTTAAATTGTTTTCTTTCTTTTTTCAAATAAAAACAGAAAATTCAAAAAAATATTAGTTAGAGTTTAAATTAGAATTTTGCATATCTAGGATTTTTGAATATATCCCGAAGGATGAGATAAATATTTAATTTAAATTAGGACTTAACGTGGCATGTTTCCTAATTTAAATTAGGTATTATTTTAATCCTAACGGATTATTCATGTTATTTTATTATTCCGAATTTTCATAAAAAACCCCCCAAAAAATGGTGAATTCTTTCATGTTTTACTAGGATAGATTGCATTTTAATTTAAGTAATTTATAATTCCGAATTTTACATCAAAAATCCCAAAAAGAAATCATTCTAGGATAGGTTAAGTCATCTTAGTTTGCATGTTAATTTAGGTATTTTTAAATTTCGAATTTTAAACAGAAAATACCAAAAAAGGAAGTCATTAGATTGCATGTTATTTTAGGCATTTTCATTAATTCCGAATTTCCTTAAAGAAAAAAATACCAAAAATATATCATTGCACGTCATTAGAATTAGGTCACGTCGTCGCATGTCATATAGTTTGCATGTTAGGTTGCATTATTTCGTATGTCATATTTTTGCACGTCATTGCATATAGGTTATATTTCATTTAATAAAGTGAAAATAAACAAAAAAGAAATTGAGTGAATGCCTTGTTAATTAGAAATCATATTAGGATTGTCTGTATGATTTTTCGCTAACAACGCAGATGCTTGCTGGATTCGAGGTAAGTTGTTCTCCTAAGCTTGCAATTTATTTAATGCTTTGATTTCTGGGTGTTAAATTGGTGGTTTGCGCACCCGCATGAATACCTCACATGTTAGTAAATAAGCTAAAATGGATCCAAACTGTCTGCCAAAACATTTTTGAAATGAAAAGGTACCGAAAGGGCGTTAAACTAGATCTAGCGTAATCAAGTCCCCGGGCTTAGAATCTCTGGTTCGTAGGAATAAAACATATCTCCCTATGTTTTATTTAGGTTTCTAATCAGCCTACCGTAAATTGATTAGTGGTGACTCCAAGCATGAAAACATTTGCATGTTAAGAATTTAAATCCTAAGTTGCGAATTGGTAGGGCTTGGGAGGGCCCGAGTTAAGTTCAATCTTAATAATCCATTAGCCTGAGAAAATTGATAAAATTTTTTAGGGTCGCGACATATATCACTAAACACACTACACATATTGGGATACTAAGGAAATCCATCCTTCCGGAATTTAGCCCATTCATTGTTATCTTGCAATTTCCACAATAGTGACATACGTCAGCAACATAATTGAAACTTACATCCACAAAAGAACAAAATAACCCAAGTAAAGTGATATCTTGATGTGAGACTCCTGTATACTTGGATCCTCCTCAGTAACCATTTTGTTAATATTATCCCATCCAAATTCAGATTGTGAAATAAACTTCTTAAAACTACCATACTATCTCTTTAGTTTGTTTACCCTGTTCTTTAACTAAACTACACTAAACTAAAATGTTGTTTGTTTATTGAATTCAGTAAGTATGTTATTCCACCTTGCTTTGTTGTAGGTACAAGTGGTGCTATTTCCCTTTTTCACCTCTTCTACCAACAAGCTTACAATCAGATTGGTTAACGACTCGGTCTATTTTGCCATAAATGCCTCTTTGTGAGATGTCATTTAACCTTAACTGGTTGAGCATCAAATGAGCTATATCATATGGTGTACATAAAAGATTTAATATCAAGATCACATCTATCTAATGTTCAAAAAACTATTAATAAAACAAAATGCACGAAGAAAATTGAAAGTGAACATTCACATATATTGTACAAGCGAGCATATTTTGCAAGCATATATCATCTTTAGAAGTATCATTGAAAGAAGCGTGTTTGATATTAAAAGTAGAAGCAGAATTATAGAGCAAAGAAGCAAAATTCCAATTGAAGATTCAAAGCAAACTAACTTAGAAAGGACTTTAAAGCATTCCCAAAATAAACATTGAAACTGAGGCAAAGTCATCCATAATGCAGCACAAAACCCCTGGGTATGGAAGATAAAAAGTTCTGGTTCAGTAAACAATCTGGTTCTAGTTGATTATCAAACCTTGAATATTCAAGTTGAATCAAGCTCAAGTATTAAATTGTGTCGACTTGACTCAACTTGATTACACTCCTACACACAAGTCTAGCAACTCATCAAGGATATCTTTTATCTTTTCTTACGTGAAAAGCAAGACGAAAACTACTTTTTTCCAATTCTTTTCATGATTGACTAAGAAACATTCCTGAATGAGAAAAGTGACTACAATGGTGGCACATAATAGGAAATAGCATAAGGAAGATGATTTAATTTGTCGCTATGAGATAGCCCTTTCCTGGACATTGGGCATTGCAAATGAAAGTTGCCTTATGTAGGTAAAATACACCTTGTATCTTTTGTATTCAAATCATCCATGCATCCTGTGTTCTTAAAAAAAAACAAAAGCTTTATTACCTATGCTAGGTACCATAATGGAACATTATAACCTATTTACCACAATGCCACTATAAGCTGCAAGATCAGGTAAGGAATCAACTTCATTGAAGAGTCCATACGATGGGTTTAATGGCTCGTTGTAAACTCAAAATGTCGAAGCTATGTACAATGGCATCAAAGGGCTTATTGATGTTGAGGTTACAAACAAACTTTGTCAAAACAAATTTGGGATAGTTATTTTGAGGAAACCTTCTAATGGATTTTAAAGTTGACAAAATATCCATGTTAATTTTGTAAGTCTGATATGTGCTCTGAAGTATTTTGATTTAGGTACACATATTCTGAAAGTGGTAACTTTAATACTTCGAGATAACTAAACTTTCTGGACGTTTAGACTTTAGGAAGACTAGAAGGAAAATTTCAGACTTTACGGCTTTTAGAACGAGTAGTTCAGACTTTACTAAAAAGTCACCCAGATGTTATATTAAGCAGATGAAGAACTTCATACTCTATCTCTGAAAGATTCAAACCTTACTGAAGACCCATACCGACCTAAGTTCTGAACCAAAAATTATTCAGAACGAACATAACGGTTAGTGATCTGGCGAGAATTTCACAGAAACAAAGTTTTGATTGACTCAATCTTAAAAGGCTATAATTGATTGACAATCAAACATTAAGGAAAGTATATCTCATAACGGATAAAGCTCTAATTATGGAAACCAATATTCTAGTTGTATTAGTAACTAGAATCAGCGAGATTCAGATTTGTCAACCAACGGCTACTCAATCGATTTTATACAAATCTGTCCAAGGTGAAGATTGGAAGATGATCATCTGAAGATTGTCCAACGACTAGTTTGGAAGTGAAGGAGTGTAAAAAGAGATTAGTGAGGAGCAGAAGGTATTGAATAAAATCAAGAATTAACAAGCCCAAAGTCTGAGCATACTACAATTCAACTACTTGTCTTTCCTAAGCTAAATACTGAGATCTTGAGGGGCATTTTATAAAAGTGATTGTGTGAGATAGAAAGTGCTATCATTCACAAAAGTGATATCATTTAGAACTTGTAATCCTTCTTGATCACATAGTGAAATCTAGCCAATAGGCTATCAGCGTGGGCGAGTGGACGTAGGCTTGATCTAAACTGAACACTATAATCTTTTGTGAGCAGTTTTTCTTTCCCTAAACTCCTATTTTATATATATACTGCACACAAGCACATTTGTCATAAAGTCTGATTGTTTTTCAGATTTTAATATTATTGATCATTTGTTTTCGCTTTAAAAATTGATTAAAAAGTTTTAGATCACCTATTCACCTCTCCCTCTAGGTGATTCTTTCTAAGCTACGTCAAGTTATAGGAATGTTTCATGATAGAAATATAGTAATTGTATTCATAGAAGTGAAATTACTTTTCCTTAAACTGGATTGAGATATTTACTAAAAACTCATGATTGCTAAATTTTATCTACACCTTGTTTAGACATATCTTGCTTTCTAGCTTCGTTTGTCAAAGTCTATGATACAAAAAGTACAGCAAGTTTGTGTTATGTGTGTGCATGTGAAGAATTACATGATGAATGGGATGCACGGTGGATTTCCGCAATGTTTTCGACTTTGAATCTGGTTGTTATTGTGTAGAGAACTCTTTGCAATCTGTAATTGATAGAGACATGGCAAATTGAACAAAATTGGCAAATATTCTTCCTAGTATTGCTCATCTAAATACATGAAGGTGGTGATTGTGCATCTGCAATTACTGTTTTTCAGTATGACCATTCCAATCCGATCGGTCATCTCCGAATAGACCAAGCATTAGCCATATGTAGCACAGATCCCCGAGTTTCATGAGCATGATTAAGAATAGAGGGGAAGCCCTAATAGAAAGACCCCAAAACTCACATCACCGGCCTTTGACCCCAAAATTAAACTTCAATGCGCTAATTGAAAGACAAAAAATCACACCCTATTCACAGCATGAGCAAGACGAAGGGGGGAAGCAAACCGATTGCGTGGGAAAGTAGGTCAATCATAGTTACCTAGAGGCATTGAGAAGAGAGGCTCGCGCAATCGATGAGGGCATTGTCTCATGAGAGTAGACAAGGAGGACAGTGTCAATGCCAGTGAGGAAGACAGAGTCGGAGTCGACGCCGACAAGGAGGATAAAGTTGGATTCGGAGTAGATTGTGTGGGAAAGCCTGTAAATCACTCTTACCTAGAGGCCTCGAGAAGAGATGCTCGTGCAGTCAATGAAGGCGTTGTTCCGTGGGAGTCGACAAGGAGGACGAGGTCAACGCCGGCGAGGAAGACAAAGTCGGAGTCGACTCCGACGAGGTGGACGAAGTCAGCTTCGGAGTGTAGGTGAGCGATAGCGTGTTTTGGCCGAACTTTGTTGAAGAGATCGTGTTTCTTTGTTGAGCAATGGCATTGTTCCATTTCTATTTTAGTGGGTCAACAACGAAGACCAAAAATTGTTTTACTGTTGAAATTATTTCTATTTCCATTTTAGAAATGGAAAAGTAGATTTTTTTTACTTCTAATTTCTGTTCTAAACCTATTTCTAGAGTAGAAATTTGTTCCAAAAATAAAAAACTGAAATTGCATTACCAAACGGATTTCTATTCCAAACCTATTCTTGAGAATTGAAAAATAGAAAAACAGAGACACATGATGGTTATTATGGACGCTCTAAATACATAGATGAGATAATCACCATTTACCTAGGAATGCCAAAACTAAACACAGAAAGCTACTTGAGTCGACGAACTAGAAATCTTATCAATTAAACGAGAAGCAATATCAAAACTCAAGCAAATAACTAACTAAGACTTGACTAAACTATTATTTGGCAACCAAATGACTCCTATGTGCTAACAAAAAGCTCGCTTAAAGTAGTTATTCATTATTGTCAACTACACACAGCTCGAGCACCGAAACTTCAAAAATTTGCTTTGACCAAACCATAACTTCGAATCTATTTTCATTAAACCCCACGGTTTCACAACACCCTAAACTCTTTGTTATCACGTAATTTCACAACTTAGTAACTTCTAAATCGAATCCATCAACCTGAATCTACATAGATCTAAATTTATGGCTTAACTTCGAAAATTCCTTTGATTAGATAAGCAAAAGGTTTGAATCATTACCAAGCGCTATGAAACAAAATTAATCCAGCTTGTTGAAGTCTCCGAAGCTTGTACATGCAAAACCCCCTTCTCTTCTTATTTTTCCTTCTTCCTTTCTTTTTCCTTTTACTTCTTTCTTCTTTCGTTTTTTTAGGGAGAAAGCCACACAAAAAAACACTCTAAACTATGCCTACTATAACACATTTACCTTGAACTTTTTTTTGTGATATAAAAAATCCCAAACCACTTCCATTGTAACACATTTACTCTAAACTTTTTTTGTGACATAAACCCAAATTAGTACCTGTGTGATAGATTTGATTTTTCAACCAAAAAAACAACGTTGTTTTTATTTCATTTAAGCCACATGAGCGCCATGTCGACACTATTTGCTTTCCGGTGTCCATGTAGGTGGATTTTTAACGGTTATCATTGACAAGACTTTCACAAACGGTAGATGTGTCGCACAAGTACAACTTTGAGATTTTTGGTGTCATGGAAAAAAGGTTTAAGGTAAATCAGTCACACTATGCATAGTTTAAAGTTTTTGGTGGATTTTGCCTTTTTAAAAAAAAATTGTTGCATTCTTCCCTAAAAAAATATTTCGTCCTCAAGATTTGAAATTACCTCAAATTTCAAACAAGTGAGAGTATTTGTGCTTTGCCTTCTCCTCGAGCTCTCAAGTGACCTCTCTCTTGGTGTGATGAACTTCACATATGGAATATATAGTTTGGCTTTGCAACACTTGATCATTCCCATCGACGATGTGGATAGGGTACTCTTCACAAGTTAAGTTCTCTTTCAACCTCAATGGTGTGAGATCTAGCACATGTCAAGATTTGGCACATATATTTTCGTAACAATGACACATGGAACACATTATGTATACCTGATAGCTCTGGTGGCAAAGCTAAATTAAGCAATTATACCAATCTTCTTTAAGATCAAGAACGGTCTAACATATCTTGGACTTAACTTTCCACGTGTGTTGAATCTCGTAACGACTTTCATAGGAGACAGTTCCAAGAATACGTGATCCCTCACATTAAATTCCACCTTGCATCTTTTAAGGTCTACAAAACTTTTCTGACAACTTTGTCCCATGTTAAGATGCTCCCGAGCAAACATGACTTTCTATTTTGGTTGCTGAATAAACTCTAGGCCAATTAGTCTCTTTTCACCAACATCATCCACTTATAATATTTTAGTCGAGTAATCCACAATTATGCTAATTATATTAGTAATATTATTATCATTAACATATTATTAGATATTATAACTATATCCCTATGATATTAGCACATAATTAGTACTAACTTATATTTCATAATCAATATAACAAAGGATATATATATATGTATCATAATATGCTAATAAAATGTCTATAGCAATTAATCATTCATCATTCATTTTATATAACGCGCAATCATTTTAACATAATTTTATGTTAGTAACAATAATTATAATTGTTCTAGTTTTACGGACCATTGTATCTTTTTAATATCAGGTTTATCTTAGAAATTTATATATAACAATCTAAATAATTAATGATTATTTTAGTTATAAAAATTTATTAATCCTACACAATGTTCCACTTTTTGTAGAAATTTTTTTTTGTGCTATTACAAAGGCAAGTCTTTAGATATTCTCATATAGATTGAGATTTTAAAATTGAAAAATCAAGGAAAGGCCACATAAGTGCTCTCATTAAAGAATAAAAGTGCCCTCTTTCGGGAGAAAAAAGGCTTGTTAAAATGTGGATTTGGAAAAGGAAAGCCAATAAATTGGATTGGTGCTCAACTTGTTCTATTGAATGCATAATGAACAAAAACTTCTGTAGAAGTTTTTTATATCAGATGTAACACCTTTTCAAGATTCTAAGTAGCCAATCGTCCCTTGCCATTTATCGCAATTCGGGTTGTTGTTGGTAGTTCACGAATCGTGCGCATGTAATATCCTTTCTGACGAGTATTCACGCCGCATATTACAAAGCAAACTAAATCACTCACAACAATGTAGGCAATCGTGCCATCCTATGGGGTCAAACACGTTATAAATGCAGACATTACTCATGTTATATGAGGCCATTTGCCGAGATACAGAAGAACAGCAATGCCCGACATACGAAAATCGGTCCACAAAATTTATTTAGTAAGTGATGCGTTAAACTGTAAGTGACCTTTAAACAAACGGATAATCTGACCCATCACTTAAGAAATCAGTATTTTAAGTTACCCTTACTAAGTCTAAGAGGAATTCAATCGATTGTATAGCATTCCATGTTGTTGGCCCACCAATCCATGCTTACCCAACTCGGATTGGACATGGAATTCAATAAAGAAATGCAATAAAATAAAGAAAGAGAAAAATTCTTGAAAGAGTTCGGAAATCATATGTCAACCGTTAATTTTACGTACCGAAAATCGTTATTTGTTCTTTAACATATGTCAATGCCGAGAACTTCCTCATCTCATTAGAGGCAAGACAGACATACATGCAGATGATATCCCCAACTCCTATACGTACATACTAGACAAACACACAAAAGCATATCTCTTTTAGCACTTGAATCCTTTTACCACAATAACGTTGTACCCCCTTCCTCATACTCCTCCAAATGTTATAATTGGCATCATAAGTATGAAGCAAATGATACTACACATTATTAGAGGATTACACCATAAAAGATGTCTCTCCATATATGTTGCATCCTTTTTAAGTTCTAATCGAGTTGAATGCGTCGCATCTACTTCTGATCTCACCTTTCTGACCGGTCTTGACGCCATAAACACTGAGCTT
The DNA here is from genome assembly GCA_031216185.1 of Syzygium aqueum. Taxonomy (NCBI): domain Eukaryota; kingdom Viridiplantae; phylum Streptophyta; class Magnoliopsida; order Myrtales; family Myrtaceae; genus Syzygium; species Syzygium aqueum. The sequence continues at coordinate 17,341,235 of CM062233.1, forward strand.
CTCCATGGCACGCGCAAACGCCGTGAAAAACGCGCTTTGGTCCTTGGCGTATAGCTCCACGAACGGCCTTGTCCTAGGGCTCGCGTACATTGCATGGTCTATGGCCAATAGCCCTAATCCGCGTGGCAGGTTCTGGTAATACATGTTGTCGAACTTTCCGGGCGTCATTATATCATTGAAGGCGGCCATGCCGCCATCACGAGTGTAATTGGAGCACATCTGCCTTAACCCAGCGGCGAACTTGGGATTTAAAGCGGGATCAGGGCCCGAGGTCCTGCCATAATTGAAGATCCTGTCGCTGAATTCCTTGCAATGAGAGAACCCAATGGTGTGTCCGCCCATTAGAGCCGCGAATTCTTGCACGGTGAACCCTTTGGACTCGAAGATCTTGATGGATTGATCAATGGTCATGGTAGTTTTCGGAAGATTTCCTTCGACCCTGGATGCCTTCGAGACCAAGCCATCCTTCCTACCAAGCTGAACCGTGTAGAACGGACCGCCAACCATGGTGATAAGGTCCCGGGTGGCTTGGGCCAATATATCGGCACATGAGACCGTCTTTGGGCAAGAGAGCTCCAAGGCAGTCTTGGCGCGAGTGACCACCTCGAACGCATCCCCTGGGAGAGACAGGTTGATGTCCTGATCACGCTCAGCCTGGTTGAAGGAGTTGGAGGACACGAGGATGGAGGCGTCGCAACCCTCGATCAAGCAGTCATGGACGAAGAGGCGGAGCGTGCCGGCGGCCGTGGTGGGTGTGGACATCTGCTTGTCGGTGATGGTCTCACGGACGATCCTCTCGAAATCAGGGCATGACCTCTTGTAATAATTAGGGTTGAGCTTGGCTTCGGAGAGAGAGATGGAAGAGAGGAGGAGGAGGAGGATCACATGGTGGAAATCCATGGCGATTCGCATTAGGAATGAGAGAGACGACGGAGGGCTATCCAGCTTCCTCCTTCTCAAGCTGTTCCCTACGATGAACAAGGAAGGAGAGCCGTCGGGAAGAAGAAGACATGCAAAATGGATTAACCAAATTGAACAGAACGGGAATGAAGAAGGTGGAAAAGAGTGGATGGGAGGGATTTTAGGGTTTGTTTTGATGATAGGGGTGTGATGGAAAGAGAAGCAAAGTTATGTCCATCCGTCGAATTTATTACTTTATTTTTCGTCTTTTTTTGCATTGTTAAATGGAAAAGAAATTCCATCTGACGTTGCAAGGCATTGATGTTCTTTTTTTCTAACTTTAAGAGAATTTATTGGTTGATTTTTATATTTTATGAACAGCATCGATATGAGATTATTCTTATTTCTTCCCCAAATCGTATTGTAGCTTCAGTTTGCTTGTGAAGAAGTTTTAATCGAAAAAGACATTTGCAAGATAAAGATTCAAACACTTATACATGACCCCTTGTGGATACTCAATGTGAAATGAAATTCCCTCTCTCAAAGTGGGGTTGAGAACTCCCTTTTCATATGTAGTTAATAAATACCATTTTCTATATTGTATTAAATAAAGAGAACTGCATACTTCTGCAGAATCTCAATCAATTTTCCTTTCCTTTCTAAAGTATCCTCAATTATTTATTATACAAATAGAGAAAAAGTCACAAAAAACTTCAAAATTATGTCCACTATAACACATTTATCCTAAACTTTTTTTTGTAAGATCAAAAATCCCAAATTATATCAATTCTGACATATTTACCACAAACTCTTTTTATGATATCAAAAACCTCAAATTTGTATCCGTGTGACACATTTACCCTCCTTAAAGATTCCGTCAGATATTTTTTAATCAAAACGACGTAGCTTTTGTTTCATTTAATCCACGCAAGCGCCATATCCACACCGTTTGTTTTTCATCATCCATGTAGATAGATTTTTAACGATACTCATTGACGGAATCTTGACAGATGATAAATATATCATACATGTACATGTACAAATTTAGGATTTTTGGTGTCACGAAAAAATGTTTAGGATAAATATATCACAGTAAGCATAGTTAGGTTTTTTTTGTACAAATGTTATGTCCATCACAAATGAGTAAATTGCTAATTTTATGTTAAGTTTAAAGCTTTTCTATTTTTTTTTTTTTGATAACCCAGGGAACCCCCGCACGGCCGACAGCCGGAAGGTAAACCCTGGGGGCGACACGTGCTAGCCACCACACACGTGCACCGGTTAAGTCACCCTGCGGCACCCGGGATTCGAACACTCAACCTTTTGCGAGAGGAAGAGTGCCCTCTCCAGCAACGCCACCCAGGCGGGTGGTAAAGCTTTTCTATTGTATAGTCACTTTCACAAAAAGTTCAAATTTTAAAATAATGCTCTCTTTCCATATGTATGCGTTTGCAATTTCTTTGCATTCTAATTCTTATCAATTTCTTTTCGATGTGTATTTTGGTATCGTATATTTGTATCAATTCCTATTTTTCAAATGTTTCTCAATATGGTGACTTTTGCTTAATCCTTTGTTTCAAATATTTCTCAATATGACGACTTTTGTTTAATTCTTCAAATGTCTTACCTTCTTGCGCGACACAAAGCACGTGTGCATAATTGCTGGTACGTTCTAGAGGCAAGAGAGTTTCCTACTTTTTAGGTATATCGATAAAACAAAAACTGTCACCGCTAGTGCTCAAAAACTCATTTCTATATATCCAAGGTTTTTGTTAACATGCAGAGAACTAATGAAGTGAATTGAAAATAAAAAATTGCAATTTTTTAGACACCTTGAAAACAAAAGATACATACACTTTCAACAAATTATTTACTTGAGAATTCTACATTTTCAAAGTATATGTAATAAAGCTAGACAAATTCTCTTGAGGGCACTCTTTAACGTTCATAAATATATAAAGATATATATATATTGTTCTTTAGTACTTTTTATGAGACTTCTCATCAATGAGACAATATGTTTGTAAAATACTGATAATTTTACATAAAACATAAGTATGTATTTGAATTTCAATAAAACTTCCGTCTCTCTCGCATATTTGCTCTTGTCAAGAAAAAATACTCCTTCTTTTAAATTGAAACGCATTATAAACGTATGAGAGCATTCTGTATTATACTTAGGTAAAAACACTTTGATTTTTTACTTTGCCCATATCATTTCATTAGTCACTTACTCATGTAACATGTCAATTATCATATATGTACCAAATATGATTATATAATGTCATATTGACATAACAAAAACATAATATCTTTCCAAAAACATCATTAGGTAGCTTTAGAATACGAAAATTTAGTTTTCCGATGCGATATTTTCATAAAAATTTCCAATCCAAATAGGGGTACTTCATATGTAAATTTTGCTTATTTGTAACATATTTTGTGAAGACTTGTGATAACAAACAAAAATTTATTTTAACATACTAATGCCAAGTCTCTGACACATAATTTTAACAAAAATGACGGTAGATACCCGTCTATGTCGCATACCATTTAATTTCCATCCCGTATATTATTAATAGAGCACGATATAACTTCGTATAAATTTCTATAGATTTGTTTATTTTGATACACACATCTTCAAATTAGATTTGATTTGGGCCTGGTGGCCCGCCTAGGAAATGGTTAGGCATAGGAAAAGACTGTACACGTAAAGCCTGGTCCCATATCATTTTACTTATGCTTATCTTGTAGGCCTCTAGTCAGTTCTTTGCTTTCACTTGAAAATGTACAGAGTATATCATTTACAAGACTATATATAAATCTATTGTCCATATATTATAAAGTATCCTGCAGACAATAATAGTAAAGAAACTTGTTTTGTTTTAAATATTGCAACAAAAAAAGATACACATAATGAGAAAATTTTCGCCACCCCATTAGGAATAAATTTTTTAAATATATGCGACGCGTTTTAGTTATATCTAATCATGGGTTGGACCGACCGACGGGCTCTACTATGCCCACCTCCAAACAATCATGTTGGGCCTTGATTATGTTGTGTGGGCTTGCCCCAATTATTTAGGGCCCAGCATGCCCATCATATTTATCAAGAAAGAACTAAAACTTTCAATAAGCGAAATATGTAAAACCTTATATATATATATATATACACGTTTCATTTTAATTATACAAGGTTATTTTTCCTTTTATTTATTTTTTATTTTTACTTTGTAAAAGTCTTTTAGCTTAAAATTTCAAAATTGAAGCATATTTCCCGCGGCTGCTGGTCTAACCTGCCCATCCTTATTCTAAGAGGACTAGGCACTTAATTGGGCTCGAAAAGTTCGGGTCGGGTGGACCCGGTTCACGCAATCGAAGGTTCACACGCATCAATGTGCAAAACACTTTAAAAAAATCATCTCATTTCATTGTCTGACATAGAGAAACATTTGAATAGGTAGTAGAATTCTATAGATAAAGAAGGAAGCAAATGAAATCGCAAAGATGGATGACCCCAATCCAGCGTCGCCCTCCTCCTCTTAGAAAGCTCGACTTTGGCGAGTTGTTTAGACTGCACCGATCTACTCCGATAAGAGAACACTCACCCGCGAAGTCTTAAGGGTGGGACAATGATCGTACCTTTTCGTGTTGTCAACCACAATGATTCTTCATGATCTGCACATTTCTCCCGATGGAAATTTCCAAATTGTATTTTGGCTCCATTTGTTCGTGGAAAATGAATGATTTGGAAAGCATCTTTCCAAAAAAAAATTGCTTGTACTACTTAAAATAATTAATTAATGAAATATGATTTCATTATCAGCAATAATTTATGTCTAAATATTTTCGTAAACGATGAAAATATTTTTCTTTCATTTATTCTTTTAAGCGACACAAGCAACTCTTTTTGGAAAAATGTTTTCCGAATTATCTATTTTTCACAAAACAAACAAAGTGAATTTTTCCAAAGTTTTCCCTCCACCACAGTACTCTCTATCTGTCAATTCATGCTTTATCAATTTCAATTTCTCAGTCTCCTGGATATCCATGTAATAAAAAATATAATCCTTTTTCGCAAGCCAATCCATAAGTTCCTCAATCGAAATTTATTTTTTGCACGTATTTTGACCTCCATGTTGATCCCCACCTTGGGAAATCTCTCCAACCAAAACTTTCCTGCTTATCCCCTTATGAATTGTCATTCTCTGGGTACGCTAGACGCTGGTTATTCAGCATTGCCGGAATCACTTCACCGAACGGTTGGCCGGGACGTGATTCTCCCGCGTCACCATTTCCTTTCCTCAATCAGGTTTTGTCTTCAAGAGCTTCCAATCGAGTAGTCATTGCCTTTGGCCTTCCAACCGAATAGTCATCGCATGTCACCATGACGAAATCAGTTTTACCAAGCGGTTGGCTGGGACGTGATTCTCCCATATCGCCCTTTCCTTCCCTCAATCGGGTTTTGTCTTCAAAAGCTTCCAATCGAGCAGTCATTGCGTTCGGCTTCCAACCAAATAGCCATCGCATGTCGCCATGCCTGAATTAGTTTACCAAAGGGTTGGCCAAGGCGTGATTCTCCCATGCCACCATCTCAATCGGGTTTTATCTTCAAGAGCTTCCAATTGAGTGGTCATTGCTTTCAGCCTTCCAACCAAATGGTCGTCACATTCGATTGTTCTTTCATCTAGCCTATCGAGATCCCGCTCTTTGTTGATGACATGGTTGTCTCCAAAAGGGTCGATGTGGAGCTCATGTTCTTGCTTTGATACCACTTGACGCAATAAAAACAAGATAAAAAAAACCTAAATAACATTAGATTCACCCCATAAAAGTTGCATGCACATCAAAGCGCAAAGCAGATTTTGAATATATATTGGAGAAATCAAACTTCACTAAATAAAAAAAATGTACTAATGAGATAACTTCTAAACCAGTAAATAATTTTTGCTTGAATAACATACTTGGATTTTTCACATTGAATCTGTAATTTCTATATCAGATCCATCTTGCAGTTATCTTCCACGTGCGTTGACACGAATGTATCCGAACGGGATATTTGATGAAATGCTAATGGAGATTTGGGTCAAGAATAATTTCAGGTAAACGCGTCATGTAATATCGATTTGAGATTTTTGGTATGACGAAAATTAATTTTGGCTAAACATATCATAAAAGAACCAGTTGGGAAACTTTTATGAAATAAAAATTATTTTTGATAATATTAGTTTGAGATTTTCAATGATAGTAATTCTTTTATATACAAAGTAAATTTTTTACTTTTCATGTTTAAAAAACAATATTCCACCTCCAAGGGGAGTTTGATTTGAAATGAAGTTGGGGAGAGAGAGGGGGGGACAAAAGGCACGTAATTAAGGAAGAGAGAAGGGATGTTCCTGAGATGTTCCTTTCTCATTCCTCCCCTGAAAACCCCCCTTGCCCTCCCTCCCTCCATCCCTTCCCTCCTTCCCTCCTTTCGTTTCCATTCATTTTGTATTGGTTTGAGAAATTGCATGGGGAAGAGTGCAGTGCCAAACTCCAAGACAGAAAGAGAGAGAGAAGGAAAGGAATAGTCAAGAAGACGACTGATGATGCAGAGAGGGAATGAGGATTAGTCAAGTCATCTTCACATGGATGGGATGTGTTGGATGGATATGGAGAGAGAGAGAGAGAGAGAGAGAGAGGGGGGCAGGGAGAGAGAGAGAAGGGGTGTGTGTGTCTCATGGTGTTGGCACTGTCCAATAAATGCTGTGTGCATTCAGTGATCCCCAAATCGCATATCTTTTCATTTCGAATGGAACAAATTGAAATTTGGTGGGTTTTTGTTCTGAAAGATTGAATAGGAATCGTGGGGTCAGAGGGACACCCCGAAATTAATGCTAGCTTTTCTTGCTTTTGCTACGTTCTAGCTCCCCCCTTGTACTACTCCTCTAGACTACCCCCCGATCTTTTTGCCATTTATATATAATATATATATAGGAAGAGAGAGAGAGTATGGTGTGCATCATCTTGACATAGCAATACAAAAAAATCAACTCCATATGTGAATTTTTTATTAAAAAATATGTATTTATATGGGTCTCGATCAATTTGCTTCTCTTCATGCGTTAGGATTACATGGTATAACAAGAGCATAAGGTGTTTTCCCATATCCATAAACGATATATAGAGAAATGATATTTGGTATAATATCAGTTATGGGTGATACGCGGATGTACTTGTGCATGATCTTGACATAGCTAAATGAGCGGTCAATTACTTCGTTTATAAAGCAATAAAAAATTAACTTCATACAAGGAATTAGGAAATATTGAATTTGTTACGGTCTTTATCGATGTACTTTTCCTCGTGGGTTACTGTTGTATGGTACGATGAATGCGAAAGATGCTTTCTCATATTCATAAACGATATAGAAAATCGTTATTTAATATAATGTTTATTATGGGCGATACGAGAAAGTATATACATGATGTAGTCCATATCAAACTTTGTATAACTAATGATAATGGGTGATGTATAACCAATAATAGGATCGTTAGACAAATTCAATGTGTAAAGTGTTGCAACACAAATATAATCGAATGCTTAAAGAAAATAATTTACGCACTTATGATTTATTGATATCATTTTCAGTTTTTATAGATTAATCATTACATCTTATCGTTCCTAACTCTTATTTTAATCGGCCTAACACAGCAACTCACTGGAACTTAAGTGCTCAACTATGATTAGTGAAGCAATAAATATACCTTAGGTGAACCAACATGAACAGTGCATAGAATTCATCGAGTTTAGGTGCATACTGTACAACAAGTTGTGTTTGTTTTTATATCTATATGATTATGAAAGAAATTCAAAACCTAAATTTATCGCAATAACCCTCGACCTAAACCATCGCCATTTGTTTAAGGCTCCGTTCATCTACCCCATTAGTGAACTAATCTACATTGAATTATGTAGTTTAATTAGGTTGGCTTTACATGTCTTATTGATAATGAGATCATAAAAGAATATCACGTGTTATTTAGGGGGCGTTTATTAGGCGGAAAATGGAAGATTTGAAAAATAATTTCTTTTAAATGGTTACTCGTATCACTTTCAAAAATGAATAAACAGAACTATCTTTATTGTCCATGAAAATATTTGATATAAATTGTTATAGGCAATAAAAAAAATTCATCAACTAATTTAATTTAAAAAAACGACGAATCTTGATTTAGTGCTTCATCGATCTCATGTTGAGGTCGTCTTGTCCTCCTGGTGGCCGTTGTCTGAGGAGATCAAGCAAGATATATATGGCACATAACTTCAATACCCTACTATACCAAGTATAAGTAATTTTATGTACGAAGCTAATTAGATTCTTCGCGGTTCATAGTCTACCTCCTTAAGGTAGATTTTAGAGAGAGAGAGAGAGAGAGACAGAGATGGTTGTAGTGGCAACAACAACCGGCGATGGCTTCATCAAAGGTTGAGGTAGAGAAGGGGAGTGAGCTAACGAGGCATTATTTGATTCAAGTGATACACATGTAAGGTACGGTCCTAACAACCCTTTGATTGAGCGAGTGCATATATAGATATCATTCATATACAAATTTCATTGAAAATAATGTCGATTGATGTCCACATGTGTAAACACCAATAAAAAAAACTCCTCAAATCGAAAGAAACTACAAGTTCCCTAGATGCCTACATATATATAATAAAAAAAGGATATATGCGATGAACACAGGAGATGGGTACATGCCTTTCATATCCTCATAATATAATTAATTGTTCAGGATAATTTATTATTTTGGATACATTTTTAACTTAGCACATGTCCTGAAACACAAATCTTTGCTCCTTCTCAAAGCTCATTCAACAGTATCAGATTTGAATATAGAGAAAATATAATCTCACAAATTTAAAATGGGTTAATACCATGAAAAACTTCAAGCTGGTGCACCTATGATAATTTTCCCTTGAACTATTTCTTTGGTCACGAAAAATCTCAAATTAGTACATCTGTGATATTTTCACTCCGAATTATTTTTGTGATCATCAAAAACCTCACACTAGTACACCTATAATAATTTTATCTTGAACTAATTTTTTGACTACCAACAACTCCAAAATGGTACACCTGTGACAATTTTACCCTCCGTTAGTTTCTGTTAAATTTTACTATCAAATTGCTAAGTTTGATGATACGTGATAGTTGACAAGTGTACTAGGTTGTGGTTTTACCCCTCTATTTGCCACAATTTTACCAATTTATGATTTTTCGTAATATTAATCTAATTTAATGGACATTAATTGAGGGTAAATTTGTCACAAATGTACAAGTTTGGGGTTTTTAGTGATCAAAAAATTATTTTGGGGTAAAATTATCACAGGGGTACCGGTTTGAAATTTTTTATGGTAAAAAAATCAGTTCGGGTAAAATTATCACAAATGTGCTAGTGTTGGATTTTTTGTGGTAAAAAAAATAGTTCGTAGTAAATTTTTTACAGATATACCAGTTTAGAGTTTTTGATGATCAAAAACTTAGTTCGAGGTAAAATTATCGTAAGTATATCAGTTTAAAGTTTTTCGTTATATTAACACTTGTTTTTTATTACCTTGAAGTGAAGTTTCTAACAATACAGATAATAACTCTTAAATTGTGAATTCATCCTTTTTACTCTCGGATGGAAGTGCAAGATGAGGTCATATCAATCAACAGTCCAGAAAACCCTCGTGCCTTGCCAAGAATTCAAGGCAAGATTCCCAATGCTCAAGGACATAATGCAGATCATTTAATAATTAAAACTTTTTAAACAAATAATATCTCAAAAAAGATTTAAAAAAAAATCTTCAGGTTGAAAGTATCAAGAAAAGTCCACGATTGACTTTGGGGCAATGTGCTATTTTTGTAGATCAGGAAGAGTGACTCTTCATAGACCAATCATGGTTCTTCCATTCTGACAAATCATGCATACTTTAGAACACAGCCCGTTGCCCGGTCTCATCAAAATCATAGCTGATCGTAAATGCACTCTTTTGGCAAAAATGAAAAGGGAAAGAGAAGAAAATCACATCGCGCCATCACAAGAAAAAAAGGACATTGCCATGTTGTAATTTAGTTTTTGATAATTTCTATGACTAGTCAGTTATTTTGTCAAATAGTTTTCCATAATTATAATATCTGAATAACCCTTCTCTTTCCTTTTCTGTAAAGTTTTCTTTTATGCATTTTGCCCTATTTTTTGGGGGTATAATATAGGTTAATTCAACCTTCCGATATTGAAAACATCTCTATAAGGTAACTTGATGTTATCCGCTTGTCACAGCTGTAGAATACTAATACCAAGCTGGTGATTTACAATAATAATCTTGAGATTAAACCTTTATCCAACTAATTATGGAGAGAAGTTTATATATTTTTTTAACAATTATCTCTTCATGGAAGAAAGAATTAATCTATTTCCATATAAAACTAGAAAATTGGGAGGGGGGGTTTTAATCTACTTTATGTATATACATGTATGATTTTTCGGAAACTTTATAAGGTATAAGTTAAAACACACTACACCATATCGATTACAGTGTTTACATAGGCTTGTTCGCAAATGCACTATTCAAACCTTAATAGCACACTACAATAATTTGAAGGCAAGCTTATTTTTGTTACTACTGTGTAACGTGACCATGTCTCGCTTGCATCCGATTATACTGATTCTCACGGATGGACGGGAGCTGTCTCGTTCACACGTGTAGAAATAAAGGTTTCACTCACAAAACAAGCGGTAAATTGGCCTCGAGAGTCGCACTAAAACTGAGCTCTCACAAAACAAACGGTAAACTGGCCTCGAGAGTCGCACGAAAACTGAGCTCTTGACTACTAACCCTAATTACCCGAAAGGAATGAGCACGGATTTGTGCCTCCATGGCTAGAGAGAGAGAGAGAGAGCTTTTGGTGAGGGCGATGGCGTAGAAGAAGGGTACCGCGTGCGCAGGGGAGCTGATCCTGAACAGTGTAAGGGACTGCCACCGCATTTAAGGCCCTAGCATCATTACCCAAGTACGTCATCATTGTCGTGCTAAATGCCATTTCTCTCTTCTCTCCTCTTCCTTCACTCTCTCTCTTCCTTCCCCACTTTGAAATGCAAATTCCCTTTGTCAAAACACTGAATCCACACCAGACATCTCGCAGCTCCGCCAGCCACACAACATTGCCATCTTCATTTTCGTATGGGACAGATAGCCTATTAGGTCCGGGGAACACTTGTCCGGATATTTCATGGATTCGAGATTTATTTGATTGAATCAAACTTTCCCACATCCGAGATCGGAGAATAGATTGGAGGTTACAAGTAATGAACATCACCCGCGAGTAAACAAACTTAAAATGTATGTGTAAACAAAGATAGTGTCCACATTTGTAACTTCCGATGAGAGGAGTGGTTGGAGAAAGTTTTCTCTTATCACGGATGGACGGATGGAGATTATGAGTTGAAGATTGCAAATGTGGACTTTTGGTAAGTTGTCTGAATAAAATACTTTGTAAAGTTGATACATGCACATGTGACCTTCGTGAAGATAGTTTCTATAGATCAAACTTTACCATACATATAATGATTCTTCAATATATGCATATGACTTATAAAGCGTTTGTTTTGCGAGAAATGAATGATTTGGAAAAAAATTTTCTAAAAAAAGTCAATTGTATTGTTTACAAAAATAATGAAAAATATTTTAATTGTCTACGGAAATATTTAGATGTAAATGTTTTCGATAATGAAGATATTTTAATTGACTAAGTATTTCAAGCGATATAAGTGATTATGTTTATGACAATATTTTCCAAATTTTTTATTTTTTGCGAAATAAACGAAGCCTTTGTCATTGGACCTTTTAAAAAATCCAAGATTCATTTGGTTAAGATGGACCTTTTCATAATAAAAGAAAATTAGTATGTGCTTTTGAAGTTGTTGGAATAATATGGTTTTCAAACTTAATTACACACTTGACTTGCACCTAGACAGTTTGTATAAATCGACTTTTTTATTTATAATTCAGGAACACAAGTACAGTTTAGAGGGCTACGGAACACCTCGTGATACTTATGACCCAATTAAGTCTATACCTTAAACATATACGGATGGCCTTGGCCAAGAGTAATTTACATGCAATTTGTGGAATTTGAACGCCCATAGTTCTTAAGCTGAGAAATATTCCCTAAAGTCTTAACCCTCTACCCCAATTCAAGGTTAATATGTAATCGGTATATTGAAATTGAATTTTTTTTTATCAAGGCTTTGTTTGTTTCACAAAAAATGAATGATTTGGAAGATGTTTTCCAAAAAATAATCACTTGTATTGCTTGAAATAATTAGTTGATAAAAATTATTTTCATTATTGACAACAATTTATGTCTAAACACTTTTGTGGACGATAAAAATATCTTTTGTTCATTTATTTTTGTAGGCGATACAATTGATTACTTTTAAGAAATTTTTCTTCAAATCAATCATTTTCCTTGGAACAAACAGAGCCTTAAGGTGAGTTTATTTTTCGGAAATTGAATAATATGGAAAATATTTTTTTTAAAATGATCGCTTATATTGTTTACAAAAATGAACTAATGAAAAATATTTTCATCATCAATAAAAATATTTAGACATAAATTGTTGTCGACAATAAAAATATTTTTTCATCGATTAATTATTTTAAATAATACAAGCAATTATTTTTATTCCAAATTTTTTTTTCGCGTAACAAATAGAGTGTAGATATATAGTTAATAATTGTCTCGGTTGGTGGCACTCGCCAACAAAATATCTCTTGCTTGTTTTTTGGGGGGGGACTTTTCCTTTGATCATCGACTCTTTTTCTCTCCCACATTTTCTGTACTCTCTCCCCCACCCCCCGTCTATGCATCGGATTTTGAGGATATTTGCAGCACAGTGATCCCATTAAATGACTCTATCTCTCTCTTCTTTCCTCTCCCTGTGAAGAGAAGAGGAGAGAAAGAGAGTGAACTTTGGGATGTCGTGGCCAGGGGACTTTAATTATTTTCACCCACCCCCACCTTTTGTAGCCAGCACGTTCCCTTCGCTTTGTCTCTTTAGGTCGTCGTCCGTTCGACCAGCAAGAAAAGAAAACGCAGAAAGAAATGGCCCCAAGAAAATCGAGCCGAGAAAGAACAAATCGAGCTCTGTTTGCTGTTTTGGAAGTTTTCTCTCCGAAGTCCAACCAAGCTGTCGTGTCTCCTCTCCAGCACTGTTTTCTCTCTCTCTCTCTCTCTCTCTCTCTCTCTCTCTCTCGTCTGCATGCATGGCCCCGGAAGGAATATCTTAGCATCCGACGATGCTTCATGCTTTGTTCCCCTCGCTTTTTGCATGGCTCTTTTCGGGGAATACGGCAGCAGCTCCTCCGCCCAACGATGCATTATTAAAAATCATGTCAGCTGCCCCAAAAAAATAGAATAAAGAGAAAGAGTGTGAGTGAATGAGGTCAGATTGGACCTTTCTTTTGGCCGTCAATGAGATGATGGAGGGCTCCTTTCTTCCTCCCACAGCCTTCACATCTTTGAGCTCCAATCTTGAGATTTATGAAAAGATGTTGTGAACGAGGGCACCCGAGATATTCTTTCAGTAGTTTTTGCTTGAAATAATTCAATTTTCAGAATACTAATGGTGCATAACACAATAGTGATCGATGCATTAAGAATTGTCAAATTTTTTCAATTGGCTGCTTAACAGGTATCTCCGAGACGCTCGTTAATAAAATCTTGTATACAATAGAAATGATGGATAGAGATCACAAAGAAAATAGTATAGGATTCTTCAATACAATTAAGGTAAAATACAAGAAAATATCATGTTGTATAATGACTTTGATAAGATAGAACCAATACAATTTGAATTTGAGTTCATTGTTTGATTTTTATCATTCTTATATTTTCTTGTGATCTCTAAACCAAATCTATATATTTTTTTATTAGTATCTTTTCGTAGTTTTTGCTTGAAATAATTCAATTTTCAAGATGCTAATGGTGCATAACACAATAGCGATTGATGCATTAAGAATTGTCAAATTTTTTCAATTGGCTGCTTAACAAGTATCTCCGAGACACTCGTTAATAAAATCTCATATACAATAGAAATGATGGATAGAGAACACAGAAAATAGTATAGGATTCTTCAATACAATTAAGGTAAACTCCAAGAAAATATCGTGTTATATGATGACTTTGATAAGATATAACCAATACAATTTGAATTTGAGTTCACTGTTTGATTTTTATCATTCTTGTATTTTCTTGTGATCTCTAAACCAAATCTATATTTTTTTATTAGTATCTTTTAGTAGTTTTTGGTTGAAATAATTCAATTTTCAGGATACTAATGGTGCATAACACGATAGCAATCGATGCATTAAGAATTGTCAAATTTTTTCAATTGGCTTTTTAACAAGTATCTCCGAGACGCTCGTTAATAAAATCTCGTATAGAGTAGAAATGATGGGTAGAGATCACAAAGAAAATAGTATAGGATTCTTCAATACAATTAAGGTAAAATCCAAGAAAATATCATGTTATATGATGACTTTGATAAGATATAACCAATACAATTTGAATTTGACTTCACTGTTTGATTTGTTTCATTCTTATATTTTCTTGTGATCTCTAAACCAAATATATATATATATTTATTAATACTATTTTAACCTCTATTAAAGACTAGAAAAGAGATCATACAGCCCTTGTTTGGGAAAAAAAAGCAAGAAATAAACAAAATTTTCGATTACATTTGGAGAAGATAATCTGAAGATCTTACTCTTTTTTTTTTTGGTAAGAGATAACATCTTTTATTGGACTTAAGAGATGTCATGGGTCTCTTATCTTATCAATATACATCTTTGCCCAATATAAACAATATCTAATTTAATCCATCTTTAATGAAATTTTGAAAAAAGCTTGAGGTTGAAACTAGAATGGATTTGCTAAATATACTAGCAAAAGAGCACCCGCTTCCCGTGTGCCTACAAAACAATTAACTGAAAAAATAAAATTTTTAAACAAAAATATCATGATATCAACTTACCAAAGGTATGGTGTAAGCCCAAAAAGAAAAATTACCAAAGGTATGAACAGTTTCAATTTAAGTTTGGAAAGTTTTAGAGATATAAGGTATCGTGATATCAAAAGCGTTAGAGATTCAATTTACTTTTGAGTTACGATTTTGTCTGTCCTTTGATATTATACCGTGATCAATCATTGATTATAGGTTATTATACAAAATTTATGAGCAAAAGTTTGAGGTTGAATCATCTTTAGAATTTGTATTATTATATTTTTTTTGGGAGCAATCTATTAAGCATGGGACTTTACTCACCTCACCATCAACTATGTTCAGCAACCGACTATTTCCGCTACCAACAAGCAACTAACTTGTCCGGACAATGAACTAGCTGGGTAATTATGAATTCTTTAGTTTTTTTTTTCAGACTTATCATTTTTATTAATTTAAAACCCTAATTTAGAAACTTTAAAAACTATAATTTTTTACCTATCTAAAATATATTTTTATCGACATCAAGCAGGTACAATTTTGGGTTTTTATCTTGTTATGATGATGGTGGAAACATGTCCTATAATTTTGAGGTGAAGTGATCATTTTTAGGAAATTGTTTTTCAAATTATTCATTTTCTGCGAAACAAACGGTGCTTAAATCTAAATGAGGTAGCTTTAGTAAACTGTTATCAACTACTAAAACAGTAAGGAGTATGTCAAGCATGGACTCTTTTCTATTGCTGTAGTTGTTATCACAAAAGAAAAACAAAGTCCAATGGAATGTCTAAATACATAGGAGATGATTAAGTGATAGTACATCCACTTTTTTTGTAAGTTAATACAAAAATGTATATGGTATTTTAGGGGCAATATTTCATTTTTGTACTTTTAGTTCTGTGTTGATTGAATACTCTATTTTTGCGATTTCTTTTCTTGCATTTATAAGGATTTATTAAGTCGACTTTGTTAGTTGAACATTGAACATTTTATATTAATTCAAGTTCAAGGACTACATTAAACATTTTCATATAATTCGGGGACTACATTGAACATATACCAAAAGTCCGTGGACCACATTGAACAAATTGAAAGTTCAGGGACCATATTGAACATTAGGCTAAAGTTCATGAACTATATTGAATAAATTAAAAATTCATAGACCACATTGCACATTGATGCAAAGTTCAAGGATTGTTCGTGTCATTATCCCTTCAAAAGCAGGTCATTCACATCAAAGCATAAAGACTTAACCGACACAATTTATCTGTTATTTCCTAGTCTTTTGAAAAATTTGCATTCCCACCCATCTCAAATAAAATGAACTTAGATTTTGTCCCATGAAAATATGTTTGTCATATATCCTCTTTCAAGAATAGAACATTTCGGATCTGGAACAATTACCTTATAATTTTTGGTAATTAACTGAAAGTATGCTTTTAACAAAAAAAAAACGCAATAGGGGAAGTGCTAAGCACTAATACCTATAAGTTATGTAGGTATATATTGATTTTTACCTCTTTATTTTGTAGGACTGGACCACCCCAATAGATCATTTAAATAACAAATTTGATCCTAATAGAATTTTTTTTTGACATGTCCCCAATAGAACTTAAAAAGCGCAAATTAAGACAAAAAAAGAGAGTATAAACCCACTTTACTATTTGTATGCTTAAATAGAAAAACAAGTAATAATTGAAAGAGAAAAAGTCCCAAAAAAACCCTAAACTATACTCACTGGGACACATTTACCCTGAACTTTTTTTGTTATATCAAAACCCCAAACTATACTCATTGTGGCGGATGTATCCTAAATTTTCTCTTGTCACTAAACTTGTATCTATGTGACATATTTACCCTCCAGTCAACGTTCCGTTAAATGATTTTCAGCCAAAATAATGTCGTTGTTATTTCACTTAAGCCACGTGGGTGCCATGTCAATATTGTTTACTTTTTGGCATCCATGTATGTAGATTTTTATAGTGGAGGGCAAATGCGTTATACAAGTACAGGTTTGGGATTTTAGTGTCAAGAAAAAGTTTAAAGTAAATATGTCACAGTGAATATAATTTAGGATTTTTGGCTGCTTTTTCCCTAATTGAAAATGGAAATTCTTAATCCCTAAATTTGTTTATTTTTTTGTCTGATTATGTTATTTAAGCTTCATTTACGTTGAACTTGGGTCAAAAGCCTTGCCGATGATCAAAACTTCTATATTTTTGTTATTTTTGCATTTGTTTTTACGCTTATTTGCTCAAGGGGGTCACAACATACTCGCATTGCGCATAAATTTGAGTTTTCTAACAACTGCT
Organism: Syzygium aqueum; assembly: GCA_031216185.1. Lineage (NCBI taxonomy): Eukaryota > Viridiplantae > Streptophyta > Magnoliopsida > Myrtales > Myrtaceae > Syzygium > Syzygium aqueum. Next base: position 17,358,486 of record CM062233.1, read on the forward strand.
TCACTCGATCAAATGAAGTTAAAAGAGGTAAAAATAACAACAACACGAACTATTCTTGAAACCCTAAACGTGGCAATAATGTTAATGAAGATCCTCGTTTCTTGTGAATATGATCTTCGGAAATCACCATTCGGTTTTTCTCTTAATTTAATTTACTTTTCACTACGAGAAGGCATTTGTTATTATTTTTTTTGATTTCTTGGTCATACTTTCGATTAAAATTATTATGAGAAATGTACCCGAAGAAAAAGAGAAAAAGCGATATATGAAGTAAGTCCATCTCATTCTTATTCTTAGTCTAATGAATTTATAATTAACTAGTGTTTTGATTAGGAGACTGTTAAATTAATTTAGGGTTTTGATGATATTAATTTTGGATGTACAGCTGATCATTACTCTAATATCGCACGAGATTTAGAAAAAAAATTATGAAAATTTCGCATCGAATAAGCGGAAATTAGTCTCCCACATGCTTGTGCTGAGGAAGAAATCCCGGGAAGCATTGAAAAATGTTATCATAAGTATTCCATGAATTCCATCATCGGTCAACCGGTTCCCAACAAAAGCGTACGGCACTTCCAGCTTATATTAAAAGAAAATTCAACACCTTCAAAATGCCACGTTGCAAGATTAGGCTATAGTCGGTCCAAATAAAATAAAGTAAGAAGAACATTATGATGTAACAAGAAGTTCTCCAAAAGTAATAAGGGTACCAAAATTACATAATTCTTTGAAACCCTAGATATATTGACTGAGGTGTCAACAGCATCAATAGCAAGGGCAACGAGAGAGAGAGAGAGAGAGAGAGAGAGAGAGAGAGAGAGAGAGAGAGAGAGAGAGGGCGGGAGAGATGGAGAGATCTTTATGCAAATCTCGCACAAAACCTTGCTGACAGTAAGCAAAATTAGGTATGTTTTTCTTTTAACCTATTGCCGATGATTAATCGAAAACCATCAACAGATTTCTTGAGGAAGGGAGGAGAATAATTTAGCTCCATACTCTAAGAGGGGTCAATGTTCCGGCGATCGTCTCCGGTGGCAGCCCTGGGCTGGTGGAACTGGCCCAATTGTCCGATGCTCGCGGAGACATTCATGGCGACGAGGCCTGCGTCATAGTTGGCACCCGCGTCGAAGCCCCGGATCATCTGATGCTGGTGGTCACGGGGGAAGAACTGGTGGTGGTAATGGTGGTGATCCCGTGAACCGGTGGAGCCAAGGAGGTTGATGCCGAGGTTCTGGGGGTGGTTGTGGGTGGTGGCTGCGGCGGCGGCGGCTGCGATAAGGCCGTGGCCGGCGGCGAGGCCGAGGCTCTGGTACTTGGAGAGCTCGGACTTGGCGCAGGTGAGGTCCATCTGGAGCTGGCGGAGCTGGTGCTGGAGGAGGGAGATGACCCCGACGCAGCCGTAGACTGGATCCCGCAGGCGCATGTCGGCCTCGTAGGCGAGCGAGTTGACCGCGTCCTCGCGCTGGTGGGGGTGGAGCTCGTTGAGCAGCTTCGTCACGTTGCTGGCCCCGAACACCTTGTGGACGTTGGCGAACTTCTGCGGCTGGTCCGGCGGGAAGTAGGGCGCGAACACGCACTCTGGCTGGCACTTGCGGCGGAGGAACTTGCACGCGGCACACGGGGACGTGGACGACGACGCCATCCTAATTCGTTCCCGAAATCCCCACAGTAATGCTGAAAGCGAAATAGAAACCAGAGAAAATTAGTGTATCTGCTCATTGATCTTCTTCGTCCTGTTCCTCTTCTTTTCACTTTAAGAAAGACAAATTAAAATATAATTTTTTTACACATACAGAAGTTCATCCATCCAATTACCTTGAACGATGGCTGTGTGCGAACTAGCGAAGCTCCGGATCCCGTGTCTATCGTCTTGTGAACATAAGATTCAATTGTAAGAAATGGAGAGCAAAGAAGTAAAATAAACTATAAGCGAGGAATTATGTGGGAAAAAAGAGAGAAGTGCTGTAATACAAGGGAAATGGATAGGATTATGGTGTTACAAAGAGATCAGAGCACCAGTCTATGAAGGACCTATGAATGAATTAGGTTTTTGCTGCATTAAAACAACAAATAAGAGGAATTATTCATGCAAGAAGAAGGAAAATCTTTTCTTCTTTTTTTTTATAAACTTTCGAAGAGTATAAATATACGAAGTGATACTATCCCGGCAGAATAGTCTCTTTGTATTTCGACCGAAAAAGAGAAGAAAGAAAGAAAGAAATGACCTAGCAGGATCTGCTGAATGATTACATGGATTTCATTTCTGATTCTCTTACAAAAATGTAATTTTTAAGGAATCAATCAAAATGAGAAAAGGGATCTCCTCGCTTTCCTCGAGCTCGGCAGATCTAGCGAGCTGCAAAAGGAAAGCTTCGCCTGCCCACCTCAACATATTCGCCAGAAGATAAAAATGTCAGCAGCTCAAGAAGAAAGATCAGTCTTGGCTTTATGGAAATGGTGATGATGCAAACACCCATCTCTTTCTATGCCCCTTTTCGAAACGTGTCAGTAATAAAGAGAAAAATGAAACGAGAATGAAAAAAAAGGGAGGAGTACCTGGGCAAAGAGATTTCGATCGTAAAAGCTGCTGAAAAGAGAAGGTAAGAGCCAAGAACAAGAAGTAGGAAGAGAAGAAAAATAATGGTATGTTATTTGGGGTTTGGACTTTTGATGGGGGAGGTGGGGTGGTTTGAAAATTGGATCTTGTGAAGCAAGGAACTTTTTGCAATTTCGCTTCTTTCGAGAGAGAGAGAGAGAGAGAGAGAGAGAGAGAGAGAGAGAGAGAGAGAGAGAGAGTTTTCGTAGCAGATCTTGCTCGAGCTCTTATTAAAATGACTTGAGCACACTGTCTTCTCCAAAAGACGAGCCTTCTGGGAGTTGAACACACACCCAGTTGAAGAGTGGGATCGATGAAAGGAACGCACAAAGCAAGACCATCATTCAAAAGAGTCGCTACATGCAGAACAAATAGATAAATAAGCAAGAAAAAGAGGCAAAGGAAATGATTTGTGAAAAGGGATAGATGGAGAAACCAGCTTGATGTGATTTGGACTGTGGGGCTTCCGTTTTTTCTCGGGATGGAGAATCATCGATCTGTAATAATTCAATTATTTCTCATTTGGCTTGGGGATCTTAACTAGTCAACACCAACACACACCAACACACGTAGTCTCTCCCCTTTTCTTTTATCTTTTTCCAGAAAAAATAAGGGAGAAAATGGTGCACGAGGAAGGAAGAGACCTAGAAGAGAAGACTACAGCAGTAGAAAAAGTGTATCCATGGCATGTGGCCTTGGCTCAACAGTCAAACCTTTTTATTTCTCCAACTTTTCGTTTCTTTGCCTCCTTTCTCTCCCTAGATCACGTTGACTCGTGCGGATGGTTGGATCTCCCCGAGGCCTTGAAGCTTTTTCACACCTCTCCCTCCCTCTCTCTCCCTCCCTCCCTCCCTCCCTCCCTCTCCCTATCTCTCTGTTGCTGGGCTTCTTTTCTTCTCTTTTTCAGCTACTCGCTTGTGGTTGAATCAGAATTTCTCGAGTTCAACCCTTTTCTTCGTCTTGGGTCACTTTCTTTAGTCCACCTTTTTTTGGCCCCTTCGAAACCCTCCTTCGAAACCTTCTGGTGTGGGGATATACTTTGAGGGTTCATGCAAAATTGGCTTGTTCTCGGCACTGTCGCTGTTGCTGTTGCTGCTTCTGCTTGTTCGGAAGAAAACAAATTTTTAAGAGAATGAGGGACATAAAGATCATGAAGAGAGAGAGAGAGAGAGAGAGAAGAGAGAGAGAGAGAGAGAGAAGATGCCCAGGAGAGGAGGCTAAGGAGACGGGGATAAAGCAAAGAAAGGGAGTGTTCCTGCTGAGGGTCTGAAAGTGAAGGAGGAGATGGGGGGGGTCAATTTAAAATAGGGTTTTCTCTCTTTTCTTCGGGTTCCTTTTTTTTCGGTTCTTTTTTTCAGGGTGCTGGGGTTATTAAGACGGGGTGATGTTCTTGTTAGTTGTTGTCGATGTTGTTAGCGGCGAGACATGTGGGATTCTATGTTTTGTGTCGTGACACGACAGCCATTGATGTGAACCCTAGTTTGAAGTAGTATCTTCTTGCTCCTCTCTCTATCATGAGAGAAACCCTTTTTTTATCTTTCAGGTTGGGCATCTGGTACCCTACTGTATGGGGCTATTCCATCTATCTTAATGTCAATTAAGGGATATCATGATTGCTGCTTTCAGATCGCTAGTTAGCCACAAAATGAAAAGTAAAAGAGAAGCAAGAAAACCACGAGAGAAGAGTTGACAGCCCACCACATCAGTCCCGATGGGTTTGACCAGTTGGTTAGGCATTTAAAGTCGCTAGGGGGAGATACCCAGAGGCACATCTAATTCCATGACAGGCCTGGCCACATCTTGCGTTTTCGGTTGAGGTCTGGCTTGTGATAGTGTAACCCAACGACAAATTCTGTCTAAACACATCATCCCACGAATTGTCTTATAAAACATGGTATTCAAAAAGCATATGCACAGCGATCCATTGGTTCTGTCTAAGTCAATAGTTAGAGTGAAACATCTTTTGTTGGGCTTTTGGGGTAAGTACTAAGTATAAAACTTCGGTAGTCATTGCTCATGGGTGTCACAGGTTCTGGTTGGTTTTCTGTTCTTGTTTCTATTATAGTGTAGGTAGAAGATACAAATGCTGTGCAGTTACCAATTGCTTTGTTCCATGAGCAATGACTACCGAAAACCAACCAGAGCTAATTTACTTATGCGCATCGTGTTTACCGTTCATTATACGGAAATAGTATTTACTAACAAGCTGGTGGCCCAACCCAAATTCACCCAAAATAACGTACCTTTGAACTTATTGCTGGATTTGCTCGATCTTTGAGAGTGAGCTCCGACTTTCAAGCAGAAAGTTTGCTTGGAAACCCTAAAACTCAAGTTCATGATGCAAGAAAGTTTGCTTCTAGAGTCCGATAGTTCTAATATGATAAGTGTTGGTAGGGCTCGGATCAACCACCTTGCGATGCGAGTGCGCTTATAAAAGGATGCAAGGAATTGCTTATCAAGTTTTCATACCTCCAAATAACCAATTGCCCAAGAGAGTCCAATAGAGTAGTGGACCGGATTGTATAAGTCCAAAGATGAAAAAGCCTTGAAAAGTGTCATAAAAGTCCTAAACCTATTGTATCTATGCCAATTTAATCCTAAAACTTTTAATGATATCAATTTAATCTTAAACCTTTTGATCTAGAGCCAATTCAGTCTTTTTGGCTAATTTTGGCTTGATATTGCTGATGTGGACGTCAGTTGTCCTACATGACACGGCTGACGATGATGTAGATAATTTTTGATAATATTTTTTTTTCGAATTATTTATCTTTATATTTCCTTTTTTTTCTTCTCTTTCTTTTTCCTCTAGCCGATCGCCAAACCTTAGTGATCGGCTAGAGGTGAGGCTATGCCTCGCCCAGCCGCTAGCAAGGTTGCCCTCGTGTTAGGCTGGCAAGGTTGGGCCTTGTCCTTGGCTGACGTGGCTAGACCCTCGCCAACCCAGCACGAGGCCATCCTCACCTCTTGCTGGTTGTTGAGGTCCAATGACCGGTTGGAGGAGGAAGGAAGGGAACGGAAAAAAAAGAAAGAGAGAGAAGAAAAAAATGAAAAAAAATTGAAAAAATATTTAGATGTTATTAAAAGTTATTCATGACTAGCAAGCGTACACGTCAGTAATATTCGGTTAAAATTAGTCAAAAGGATTAAATTGGATCTAGGTCAAAATGTTGAGGACTAAATTGGCACAAATGCAATAAATTTAAGATTTTCCAAACACTTTTCCCCCCATAATTGGTTCTCCTATCGCCCTCAAGCCCTATGAAAGTTACTGTGTTCTGAAGCTTTGTTATTGTCTCCCGAAGTTATTCCTTAATTAACTACAATGATGTTTCACTTACAAGAAAGACAAAAAGGGGGTGAGCACGGCACGATTTTTATTCGATTAGTCTGGTCATCAAATTGAAAGAAACAACATGAGTACCGCTTGAAGAAAAATGAAGCAAAACTTGTAGCTTGAAAACAAAATGAATGAAAACCATTGCTCATAATCCAGTTCGGTTAAGCATATTATCATTGAATTGGGCTCAAAGGTTGCAGTTTAACATGCTAATGAGAAGAAGGGATGGTGCCCACATCCACAACTCTTTGCTTAAGGAGATTCACAATTTTGGCAAGGATGATTGTCCAAAAGATCTTAAACCTATTGTACGGTGGCCAATTCAGTCATAAACTTTTCAATTTAGCTAATTTAGTCATAAATTTTTTGACGATTTACCAATGTTGTTCTTCTTGTCAATTGGCCGATGGTAGTCCTTTTGGCCATAGACTACATTGACAAATTGTCAAAAGGTTTATGACTAAAATGGACAAATTGAAAAGTTTAGGATTGAATTGATTGAATCGGTAGTTGTATAATAAGTTTATGACTTTTTATACAATTTTTCCCAATTTGGTACACTCCAAGTAGATAGTCAAGCTTCAACACGTGCTTAGGGAAGGTAACAAGCCAGCAGATTGGCTTGTGAACTATGGATTTCAGGCAAAGAAGGGTTTTATGATTTCGTGTATGTGCCGCTACAGGGGCTGTCTTTGTTTCTTTCAGAGGACTACAGCTGGTGCAGTTAATCTTAGATTGTAAACTTTGTTAATGTCTAGTATCTAACAAAAAAAAGAACAAAGAATGAAAGAAAGTCACAACTGTATTTCACTAGCATTGCGAGTCTGAAGCCTTAACAAAAGAGTTGTGTAATTTGTGAAATTTTAACAAAAACTTCGAGTTGAATTTGTTTTGTATACAAGAGATTGCACCGTGACATGCAATAATCTTTTCGTCTTCTTGGCTTTGGACCAGGGCATTGTTTCTTTCCCTTTTTTTTTTTTCTATTTTTGTGGGTGCTAAATAGGAAATATATTCATGAAAAATCCAATTTATATAGGCAAGACAAAGCCACCATACCAAGCCCAAGCCCACTATCTTGGGCTTTGACATGACATGGAGACCATCGACAAACCCTTCGCAGGCCGAACACAAACGGAGAAACTCTGCATTTTCAAGTGGAAACTGGGAAGCCGGGGGGAAGATGAGCACGGCGACAACGGCGGCGCCGCCGGCGACGGAGACGGCGACGAGGGTATACGTCGGAGGGGTAGGAGAGAGCGTGGGGGAGGAGGATTTGCGCAAGATATTTGGGGCTCTGGGGACGATTGGCGCCGTGGAGATCGTCAGGACCAAAGGGCGCGGCTTCGCCTACTTCGATTTCGTGCCGGCGACCCAGAACTCCCTCAACAGGCTCTTCAGCAAGGTCACCTCTCTTCGTCGTGCATGCCCTTTTCCTGGCCGTTTCTTCTTTTCCTGACTGATGATTCTCCTTCTGATGTCGCCCTTGTCTGAATTCCATACTGTATTGAAAGCATTGGATTTTGCATGAAGTAGAAGGCCGGTGGTACACATGTTATTATTCATGTGCTTTGATTTTGAGGATGCAGAATGATGGGATTCAATAGTAGGTTGTGCTCACAACAAGGTCTGATCTTGGCTTGTGATGCTAGTAGTACTTGGGAGTTTGTCTGACCCAATTTAATGTGTAGTATCTTGTGTCAAGATCCTCTAAAATGAGGTGAGAGGATGTTGTTAGCATGTGTTGATGAGTGGGTATGTAGACAACAACCTCTTGAGTTGAAGATATGGAAGAATTGTTGGGTAAGGAGGAATGTTGCTCAAGGGAGAATCTACGAACACAGAGAAAAAGATGTAGGAGAAATTTGTTTATCCGCAGATACTGAGGGAAATTTTTAGTGTGAAGAGTGGGTGGGGCCATGATAAGAGTCCTGCTGAAAGGAACTTTTGCCTTTTGCGGTGAAATTTGGGATTTACAAGGCCATGCGTGACACTTCTCAGTCGCTACCGGCTTCAGAGAAGAGCCTTTGGAAAGTGCTCTGTTTTGTAAAGCTATAACGACACTTACAAATGTTGTTCTAGCAGCAGCCATTTGAAGTGCTTTCTTTGGTTGTTCTCACTTGGTAGAAGCACACTTAAGACCATCACCTTAATTAGTAAATATCCGGTTTTTCAATGATTACGTGTCCAAACTACTGTAGAGGCATAGCATCAAAAAGCGCTTTGGTCATAAGAAACAATTTTGCGCAACCCTTCATTAATGGCAATGGTGTTTTCTGTTCCTATTAACTCTACATGGTCATTTCTGATTACAATTTGGTTATGAGAAAATTAGATACAATTTATATTGTAATTAAGTTCCTATATCCTTTGCTAAATGTGTTCGTACAGCAGCTTCCTACTGTAGATATTCAACTAGCATGTTTTTTATTTTTATTTTTTTTTAAGCAACTTCTCTCATCTTCATAGAGATCCCATCAGAGTCTTTTTTTTTTTTGGCATAAATCCCATCAGAGTCACTTTCTGGAATTATCAATAAAATTGTTTTTCTATGGGAAGATTCAGCATTTCTCTCTGCTGTTCAGTTTCTCCTTTGCAGTTTTTTAGAGTCTAGCCAGACTTTCAATTTCAAGCGAAGTCTATAGGATTGATACAATTCACAGATAGATGTCTCAATTCACAAATTAACTCTTGATTATTTCATGCCAAAACTATTGTTTTAAACGACTATGGTTTACATAATAACTAAGAATTTTATTGTTGTAGAGATCATAGGCTAATTTTCAAGTCAAATGGAGTACATATGTATAATTCCTCTTATTTTAACCTCTCCTCTGCTGAGAAGGAGATCTTCTATCGAGCTACTTCAATTTGCATTTACACCACATGATTAGACAGGTTTCAGATTTATTTTTTTGTCCTTTTTCTTCTATTGACCAGCAGTCCTCTCGTATATCAATGCTCATTGAAGTTAGGATTTCTCCAGTAAATGTTTTCTTGCCACTGTAATCACTCTGTCATAAGCCCATATGATATTACTGGCATCAAGCTCCCTTTGCATCTTCTTTGTGCATTGGGTTCAGATGGGATGGGCAAGAGAACATATTTTTTCATCCCTCAAGAACCAGCCAGTCTACAAGAGCTGGTATATCTATTAAGGCTCCTATTTTCTTTATGTTCATTGATAGCAGAATACGTTGAAGAATGAGAGACGGAAAGAATATGTGATTGTATGTGGAAAAGCAATTTATGTAACAATTTGGCCTGATCAAATAGTGTGTTTCTTTCCTGGATAAAAGGGCAACTCCCTTTAGAGCAAAGGTGGCCCTTTTTGTGCTTTGTCCATATGACGATGTCTTCGCTTTTAAATAGGTGTATAACGCTGCGTTACTTTTTTGCTGGTTAGGTTTCAGTCTGAAAGGTACTAGTGCTGTCCTACTACAAATGTAGATACTAGAATGTTGATATCACATATTCTGCACCATCCAAGTTTCTTGCACTTTGTATTGTGTCCCTATTTACCTAGGTTATACAGGAGGCTCCTTTACCTGCAATAACATATCGCGGGAACAGTCCCAATTCAAAAGCATCCAATTTTTCTCCAGATTGTGTTTTTTCTGGAAATTAATTGAAGGCCAAATTCTTTCTCATAATTGTAACTGTTTCTTCATTAATCTTTTGTCCTAGGTGTGTTGCCTTATGTGGATGTATAGTATATCCAGTCTACTGCTAAGAGAAAAAGGGAGCATAGGAAAACCTAGCATGTGCATATGCATTGCTTTTCATGTTGCTCTTGCATATGCCCATCCTCTCTTCTCATACGCAGGCTGTTTTGGATAGTTCTGCTTACTTTTTAGTGGGGATGATTGCTTATTCTACATGTTTTTGTGAATTGGAACTGCAGTATAATGGCTGTGTGTGGAAAGGGGGTAGGCTAAGGCTTGAGAAGGCAAAAGAACATTACCTTATTCGACTGAAACGAGAATGGGAAGAAGATGCTGAACAGAATATTGCACCTTCTGATGCTCTTGATGCAGAGAAAGAGCCAGCAGCTCCAGTAAAGGCCAAAAAGTTTCTTGATAAAGAGAAGCATCTTCATATTTTCTTCCCTAGATTGAAGAAGGTGAGCTGTATAAAGTTTCCAGAGGTGCCTTGCTCTTACTCATTGATTACCCAAAGTTGTTCCTTTTCTATCTCCTTGTTCAGTATGTGAGGTTGGGTTTCACTAGATCAATTAACCATGGTGCATGCGCCCTGACCGATGTGATTAGATTGTTCTAGTATCTAGCTGTCAACGTCTCATCCTTGAGTTGCTTCTCAGGTGAAATCTTTGCCATTGCGAGGAAGTGGCAAGCATAAGTACAGCTTTCAGAGGGTTGAGGTTCCTCCCATGCCAAAGCATTTCTGTGATTGCGAAGAGCACTCTGATCTATCTCATTCCTTAAAAGTGGAAAAGACTCATGAACTTGACTCTCAAGGTGATGGTGGCATAAATGCTAAAGAGCTTGATATGATGAATTCGGTGATGAACAAGTTGTTTCAAAGAGAAGCAGATTCAATCCTCACGCGCAGTGGGAATGAGCTGATTGAGGATGAAAAAATTTCTTCAGCAGGGTTTCTGCAACCACAACTGGAAGAGGACATGGTAGATCATGACGAAGATGATGATAACCTCGTGATTAATATGGTAACAGGAGTGGGAGATGGAAAACCACAACTGGAAGTGGAGATGGTAGATGATGACGAAGATGATGATGACCTCGTGATTAATATGGTCACAGGAATGGGAGATGGAATTACTGGGGACCATATTGGCAATTTCTCAACGAATCCGGTAAGTTTGATGGGTCTAATGTTCACTGACTGAAACTGTTACAGCTTGTCTGCGTTAAAAGGCAGCATTTCTTATTTATTTTTTATTTGCAGGAAAAATCTCACAAAAGACAAACTTCTGGAGATGGACTGGCACGAAATAGGCTTCCTATTCAGAAAAGGGACAGCGCATTGCCAAATAAGGAAAATATGTCACTTTCTCATGGACATGGTGTTGGAAAGGAGTCATTTTCGTCTCCCAAAAAGCAACATGATAGTTTGCCTGTTGATTCTGAAGTGTCACGAAAAAATCAGAAACTCCAACCTGTAGTTTCAGAATCAAGGACCCAAAATCTGAAGAAGCATTCCTTATGGTCCCAGAAGTCCTCGTGGAAAGCACTTCTCGGGGAGAGAAATGAATTTGCCTTCTCTGCGTCGCATGTATTGCCTGGCGGTGGCACTTTGGGGGATGAGCAACAGCTTTCTGATAACTCGAATGTGCTCAACAGTGTGGACCACAAAAATCAGCATGGCGGTGGTCAGCATGAACATTCAGAAGACAAGATTACTGAATCAGCGGAATTAGAAGATAAAACTGAAAGTGAGTCTGCAATACAAAATAAATCCTCAGCGAAGACAGGAAGGGGCAGTTCATGGCTCCACAAATCTTCATGGACACAATTGGTAACGGACAATAAAAGCAAGTCATTCAGTATATCGCTGATTAAGCCAGCTCTAAATTCTGAGCATGAGCTTCCAGCTGATAATACTGCTGAGAGCAAGCAGCAGGATGAATCTATAAAAGATGGTTCAAATGGCTTGAGAGGTGGAATGGAGGAACCATCAAGTGCTGCTTTTGACTCGAGCATGGCTCCCCGAGTTATGGAGCAGAATCTTCCACAACCGGAAGGTTCGGAAGGGGCTTCGAATTTCAGTTCGCTTACTGATAAAGACAGCAATAAAGCTGCTGCTGCTTCATTGCCCAAGGAAAGACGCATTTCAGTTCCAAATCAATCAGTCATTAGAGTGGATAAAGAATGCCCTTTTATGAGAAATGAAGCTTCTCTACGAGACTGGGCAATTAGCAAAGCAAATCTTGCTAAGTCGCTTAAAAGAAAAAGATAATCTGCAAATTTTGGTGCTTCAAGTAAGCTGCTCTACAGGGGTGATATGTATTGTATTGAGGCTGTCAGATTTCCTCAAACAGGTAAAGCTTAAGGCAGGATTAGATCAAGGATGAGTTCATTGTAGTGCTTGTAGTTGGGGATCCCTTGGTAATCCTTTTTTGACTTTGTGAGTACTCAATAGTTTCTGGACCTTCTTTACCAAAAAAAAAATAGTTTCTTGACCTTTGATTAATCAGTAACAGACCTTATGTTTTCGCCAATTTAAACGAGTAGGAGAGTCGTCGAAGAATCGAAGCATGGTATCAAATGGTTCTGGTATGAAAGAGTGATTGTTCCACTGTGGTGAACCTTAAGAAAATGCCTCTGATGAAATGTACTTTGTTCTGCATTTTTTCTCAAAGTAACTTTTACTTTCTTTTGCAGGGAGAATTGATTTATTTTGCTCATTTGGCCATAACTTCCGTGTCCAGACCTGGTCCCAAGTTTGAAAGTCGAATTACTTCACAGTACATCCTGACGTATCTTGATGTGGACAGGTCGGATCCAAACCGAAGCTGGAATCCTTTGTATCCTTGGGGGCAAAAGTCTTCCCAAACATCTTCATTGGTTCGGTCTGAAACTGAACTTTTGCAAGCATTCACATAGGTAATGGTAATCAACGGCTGATTAGGCAAAGCATCGTTAAAAAGCAAAGGACAGACTCTGTGGGGAAAATTATTGATTTAGTTCTAAACTTATTGTACGAATGCTAATTCAGTTATAAACTTTTTAATTTTGTCAATGTAATCTTTTTGGCCAATTGCCTTCGGAAGTTGCTGATCGATGCACAAGTTGTCTACGTTAGCGTACCACGTAGGATGACCGGTGATGATTGGGTGCCACATTAATGATTTTTGGTGGCAATTAGTAAGAAGGACTACATTAAAATTTTGGGCAAAGCTTTAGGATTTCATCACGTCGACGTTTTTTGGTAGCAATTGGTTAGAAGAACTATACTGGCAAAATTGAAAAATTTAGAATTAAATTGGCATCCGTTCAAAAAGGTTTGTAATTGATAGGGTAATTATCCCCACTCGTGTGATATGTCAATAATCGGGCTTCTTTTTTAAGATAAAAAAAGGAGTTCCAAGATTTCTACTAAAGATTGCACGGGGAGAGAGGCAAGATAAAAACAAAATGAGAGTTATCCGACAATCTCTTTCACCAAATTATCACGTTGGTCACGTTTCAACCATACGGCTTTGACAAAATAAGTGGTTTCAATGTCTAAATGCTGCCATTCTTGTCAATTCATTATCATTCAAGAGGTGATTGTTTCTCATTCAAGACCTATTTATATGCACCCGATGATTGAAGAATAAGGGCCCGAAATACATTCACTTAAGAGCTCTGTTAGTTCGTGATTACTGCAAGAAAGGTGCATGCCCACATGGTTAGGTATCGGAATAAGATCTTGCTCTGCTATGCTCAAATGATGTGCTGCTTTTGCATCCATAGTGCTTTCTTTTTGGTTTCTAAAAATGATTTTGAGAGGATTTTACTAGCTGAATATGTTGTTTGGCTAGGAAAAGCTTATATAGCTCTCGAATGATTTTGAGAGAGATTAGCGGGACTTGCTTGGTGAGAACGACATTGACATTTGATTTTATTCATCAAAATCAAAATTTAACCTTCGGTCACCCATTTTCATCGTAACCACTAATTACATGTGGTTATATTGATGATTACTCAATTCAAAAGAGGGGGGGGGGGGTAGGGAAGCGGAGGGAGATGGTTTGAGTCTTGTGAATAAAAGTTGAACCAAATTCGCGCAAAGATCGGGTAGTAGGCATGAAACAACAATACCATAAATTCGGTATCGTCTAGAACTCGAATAAAATCCAGCATCAATGACGAACTTCCTTGGGTAATAAATTTTCTAGCCGTTATACACGTTTTATTTGCCTTATTTAGGCTTGTCTCATCATTTCGGTCTATCGACGGCAATATGTCACTACCATCCATAGCTTCAAGTAATTGTCATCTCGGACTTGCCAAATGGGCGCAACTAGGTTAAATCGTGCTCGATGTGCAGCCTATAAATACCTTTGAATGCTCAATTGGGGCTCGCCATCTCAAGTTAAGCAGCCTGTATGGTGGTGGTGAAGCGGTCTAGCGGCGCATCCAGAGCGATGGCAAGAGTAGGAACTAGCATCTGGGTCCGCCATGTTTCGTGGATACCTCCCATGGAACCCGATGCATGGAAGCTTAACTTCGCTGCCTATTTCATAGATGAAGACATGGTTGCCGGCACTGGCTGTGTTCTTCGAGATCAAAATGCCGTGTTTGTGGCTGCTTGTGCGGGACCGGTGAAGAAGTGTAACAACCCAACTATGGCCCATCTGGTGGCACTAGAACAAGGTCTGAATGTCGCTATGAGGCTCGGAGTCGACCATCTCGAAGTGGAGGGTGAGCACCCGGACGTGATACAAATGATCCAACGTACCCTTATGCCATCAACACCTTCAATGGCAACCCTTCTCGACCGATGCTTCGATTTGTTGGATGGATTTCGCAAAGTGATGGTGAGGCGTATCCATCACCTATCCAATGAGGCTGCAAATGTTCTTGCATCAACAGGGGGGCGACTTGAGGAGCCGGTTCACTGGACTGATGAACCGCCTTCGGATATCGTTACCATTTTGGTCACAGACGTGATCGGGCAATGGGTTCATCGTCGTGATCAGTAACCGGTCTTCGTGCATTAGTGTTAAGTTTAGTGAGAATAAATGTAACTAGGACTGTGTTTGGGAGGGGGCGAGGGGAACTCCATTTGTGGATGCAGTAACAATTTCCTTTGTTGTGATAGTGTACTGAAAGCTTTGGTGAACAATGTTATCTTCTTTGATTATCATAAGAACTGAGAAAGCATCTGAAGTATGCTTGGATTATATTTTATTCTTGGCTACAGGCTCTAAAATTAAGGCTCGATTTCGCGACCCACAATGGATTGACATCCAATCCTTGTTGAGTCCTCTCGATTATGATGTAATGTTCGTGATATTGCCCTATCTTCGCGGCTATATATTGTTGCATAATCTCTTGAATCGAATGCCCGAAATAACAAAATTGCGTACTCCCGGGCTTCATTTACATTGTCTAACTCTTCTTCTTCACTTAAACCACACTTGATTTTTTTCTCATCGACCTTTCTCTTCTTCTAATTTCCCAATAACCATCCAATGCGAGGTATAGTCATCTTGAAAAATACAATGTTTAATATCTCTTGCTAATCTCTTTACATCTTCAGATAAATTGGAGTTCAGGTTATGTTTATCCACATTAGGATTACATATTGCAATGAATTTTTCATCCTCCTTCCTAGTCCTATGCAAGTTTTTGAGCATTCGCTTGCGCCTCGCCCTTTTTCTTCTTTATGTTCATGGCTTCTTTGCTTGGTAAAAATTGCAAAAACAAGCTCTGAAATTTGAACTGCTGAATCGGAAAGTGTGGATATTCTCTATGAAAACAAGAAAAGTTGTTTGATGATGATTGGAACTTGATAGCTGAATATGATTTGATTTCTTAGCAAACATAGAACGGCAATTAGTATCGATCGGTTCTTGCAATATATTATCTAAGTTGCCATCAATTATTTCTTTCCAGTTTAATGAATTATGTAACCTTCTCTTACTTATCATATTAAGTGAATATTCACTTAAATGAGTCTTTTAAGTCGACACTAATCAAGGTTATCCATCGAGTTTGATATCATTGAAAGTTGAATTTTCAACTTCGACACTCAATTGGGTTATCAGACACTCTCAATTTGTATTTCACCAATGACAATGTTGATTAACAATTTTGGCATAAATGAACATGGATAGAGAATTAGATGTTGGATAAAGACTGCAATTAAAGCTAGCTTAATGGGGATCTCGACTGATATTAAATGAAATGCACATATATGATACACACTCAATTAGGTTTGTTTACTTAAAAGTGTATGTGCCATTTTGACCACAAAAAAAAAAGTGTATGTGCCATTAATTTGTAGCCGGTCATTTGACTAGGTAACTTGCCAATTGTGAACTGGGTAACCCCAAAAAACATTGATTTAACTCGTATGTGTTGGGGTTCGATATGTCACCAGTTTTGGGAACTCAGTTAATGAAATTTTTTGTTCATACTACTTAGTATTAATTTGAATTAAGCGTACATATCAAGCCAAACCATACGTCTAGATATAAAAACTTGTGTGGAGGAGCCTTGGTGCTGCTATTATAGGGGTAAAACAGTTGAACGTGGAAGGAAACCAAAGGGAAAAATGGCAAAATAAAAAGAAAGAAGAAAAGAAACAGTGAGATTGACTGTTCTTTAAACCAAAGTGATTGTGCATGATATTTTGATCTATGTACTATTAATTGATTGTGCATGCTTAATCATATTTTATTTATATCATATTCACAGTCACATATATAGATTAGTAATAGCCATCCTTGATTAAACTTCATGATTATTGAGTCTGTGTGAGCATAAGAAAATATATCAATTAAATAAGCCTTTTTTGAAAAATAAGAGAATAATGTGGAAGGGAGAACCACCCGCATGGGTGGCGTCGACGGTGCGGGCACTCTTCCTCTCGCAAAAGGTTGAGTGTTCGAATTCCGGGCGCCGCAGGGTGACTTACACGGTGGCACTTGTGTGGTGGCTACCACGTGTCGCCCCCAGGGTTTACCTCCTGGCTGTCGGCCATGAGAGGATTGCCTGGATTACCAAAAAAAAAATGTGGAAGGGAGAAAAGACGAGGGACTAATTCGAACAAGGGTAGTTTAGTGAATGTAGAGAGGTTACACAGGTGAGAGAGAGAAAGAACTGTTCTTTTCTCCCAGTGAGGGAAAATCCTGTTGAATTAGAATTTCTTTTGGTGGGATCAGTCACTATTGTTATTTCTTTTAGAGCCCCATCTGCTATCTGCACAAAAATCCATTTGCTGCTTTTTCCTTAAACGATGACATGGTAAATCATCTTGCACATCGGTAGAAGAGTTAAATGGTAATTTTAGGTGGACACAAAGACAACAACTTCTCCCTTTGGATAGTATAGACAAATAAGCTAGCATCCCAATCAAATGGACAGTGCTAATTAAGTACTCAAAATTGCTTCTCCTCTTAGAGGCAGGGTGTTTGATTAAATTGGGTCATAAGTTCATATCACAGAACAATCACAAAGAAGCTGCTGTTACCAAACCGACTAAATCTTCTACGATTTACAATTCAGAAAGAGAAACTACACCTTAAAATATTTGCAGCGACTTAGCCTTTTTCATTCTCCTTTCGAAACTTTCATGGTTAACCATGCAGTCCGCAAATTCAGTCAGTTTTGTTCCACTTTTGCCCTTTTTCATAGCCATAGATTTTTACGACTAAGTCATGGACCAATGTAATTTGTTAAAGCGGTCAAATGATATGTCATTTGATATTTGTATCATTTGAAGGTCTTAGATGGGTTAATATCAATGACCCGATTTAAAGTTGTTGACACTTAAATTTTTCCAGTAGGTTGCCGATTACATTTCATATATACTGAGAATTGAAGTTTTCAATAACGATAGAGGCTGAACATAACCAAAAACATCAACCTTGCATGATCAAGCATTCACATTCCTTGCTACATTTCATCTTTTGTGAAGCAATCAAATAAAATGCAGAGAACAATGAAATAAATCAGGCACCAGATTACGTGGTTCGGGTGATGAGACATACGTATACGGGAAGAGTAGTATAAAATCTCACTTTAGATCAAGCGATTTAATGGAGATTATAATCACACTCGAGTAACTCAAACATTTTAAGTGTTTACAGCTCTCAATTATACCTAATATCTTACATAGTATTTAGCTCTCACAATTTTTTCGGAAATAATCTTTTAATCTCACAAAAGGGATTTCACACTTCTTAACACGAGATTTCATTGGCTAAATAATTCGGTTGTAATTAAAATGAACAAAACGAACTCACGGGAAGAACGCTCACGTAAACAACCCTCTTCTTCGGTGAACCAAGACACTCTTAAACCACGATGGCTTTCCTCCGTTTATAACCAAAAACGGCCTCCCATTCTTGCACACCGTCGTGACTTCTTGGTGAAAGAAGCCCATCACCAACTTTCTTTCTTTTTGTTCATTTTATTTGGCCAACATCACATGTTCTTCAAGCTGGAAGGAAGAGTTGATCACCTCTCTTTTGTGCGCAAAAGAGAGCTCCACCAGAACATGACAAATAAACAATTATTTCCCGAGTCCAGAAGTCCGACTCGTGGCTTGAAAGAAAACAAAAGAGATGAGCAAAACTACCGTCTGGGTTACAGAGGCAAACATGTTCGGACGACACTACAAGAAGTACTAGGAGATGAAACAATCCCTACAACACTGAAACATCATTCAAAGGATGGGCATGGATCCCGTGTGGCCTTCAAAAGGAAATTTTATCTTGCTTTCTTCACAGGGTTGATCAACCCAAGAAATTTGTTGTTAGCGCGCAGTAGAAGCCTGATACCCTCATTTGAGAAGATCGCCAAGAGAGAGCCAAAATCTAAACTCGTCAACATATCCAGTTGAACACACATTCACTCATAAGCTTAAGCCAATGAGTTATGGACAAACTAGGATATATTAATTGCTCAACACCAAGTCAATTATCTGATGTGAGACTTTTCTAACACAACTCACACATATATCTCAACATTCTCTCTCTCACGTGTGAGCTCAATATTAAATTTGCTCTCCCTTAATTTAGGTATTTTTCTGTATCCGCTTATCTCAACTTGAATCTCCAAGTCATTGCAATGTACCCGCAACTATGCACAACAACCATCATCAACTGCTAACTTGGGATTGTATCACCCATGATCTATATCTCATGTCACCAGATCAATTGTCAATGATCACTTCTTGCCAAACCAACCGTAATGGCAATTTCTACCCGAAACAAGCATCGATCATGAAATTTCTTTGTCGAGATATTTTTTAAACACTAGAACAAATTGAGGGCCCACCAATTAACCATCAGCTCTGATATCACTTGCAACAGCCTAGAACTATACTGTGTAATATTGTCCGATTTGGGCCCACTAACCCTCACGATTTTAAAACGCGTTACACAGATATAAAATCTCAAGCCTTATAAGTTAGTCCAGAACTCCCCCTAGGCACCGATACCAATTGTTGGAATATAACATGGAAATAATAGGATCTTGCAAATTAAGTCAATGTGAAAATACTAAAGAAATAAATAAGGAAAGATAAAGGACGCTAGAAATTTATATAATTCGATCCGAATATCGATACCTATATTCACGGGAAGAGCCAGCAATAAATAATCCACTATAATCGGAAAATCAGCATTATAAATTGCTAAAATGCTCGAGTGTTTCTCACTTCTAAATTTAAGCCAAAATCCAAAATGCTTACGAATAAATAACTTAATTGGGCGAAATAAACTCACAGCACAAATCATGGCATGTTCAAGCCCAAAGCAAAACACACACACGTTCAAGAATGTCTCTGTACGTTCTGCCTCCTTCGTGCGGCTTGAATACGAGCGTCTCTGTACGTCTTGCTTTATGCGGCTTTGGTCTTCGCTAAAGGAAAGAAACCCTCAATTTCTTTTCTTTTTATATGCGGCAAAAACCCTTGTTTTGCTTCCCTTTTATCTGACTTCCGTGACTCCACACATTTCTTTTGTACGCTCAAGAGGGGAAGTCCTTCACCGGTAAGGAGTCAACAAATTGCCTTGGGCCCACTCAAATAGATATAATAAAATAAAGTGTGCCGCCGTTTTGTCTTTTAGTGACCTTCTTTATTCTCTATTTGTGCTAAGCCGATAACTGTAAGCCCCTGCATCCGAAATCAGTTAAATAGGAGAGTGAATTTGTTATAAGAACTCAAACTCGAGACATAAATTCAACGATCCTTTATCTTGGCTCAATGTTTTTAGCCAAATATAATGCTTATCATCCATGCTACTCTCCCAATGCTCCCATGGATGCTCACTCTTCACAGACATCAATTGTGTTCAAGCAAAGCTTGAGCTTTGCCAAAGAAACAGACTTAGTCATCATGTCCGTTGGGTTCTTTAATGTCGCAATCTTTTTAACAACAATCACATCCTTCGCCAAGACATCTCGGATGAAGTGATGCTTGATATTGATATGCTTCGTTCGCTCATGATGCCAAATATTTCGTACCTTGATTGCCACAGTGTATATCAACAAAATTATTACCCACGTGGATGACTTATAAATGCCACACTGCAGAATTTGTTCATATATTATGGATTGCTCTCCGTCATCCAATTCAGATTGGGTTTTGTATGCAGGCTCAAACTCAAAACATAATTTAACATAATCGCATATAACAATTAGAGGTATTATAACTCTAGAGTTTTAGCTCCATCACAAGAGATGCAAATCGTCGGAGCTCCCGAATCCTTTTTCCTCGCCTCATCTCTCACGCAGACACTAATCCCTCTTCCTCATTTTTATTCCCACTCATGCATCATTCATATAGGGGCACATAAGAACTCACCTTGAGTCCATTTTATTCCGATATTAATTACCCCAATCTCGCTTTTTCCTCCATGTAGTTCAGATTATTAGTGAGGAATAGATAGGAGAACAAGACTTTCTTATAGAGCTTGGCCTTGGCATTGAACCTCTGTAGTAGGACGAGGATTAGCCACACTAATCGTGACCACTCCAAGCTTTACCAGTGCAGAGAAGGCTTCTAATTCTTTCGGGTGATCCTTTGATTCTCAGGATGATTTTTTAGCATCAGAACAGAATGATAAAGGTGCTTGAGCCCACGAGCATCACGAGTAAGACCAGAACATGAAGAGGATAATCCTAATGCATTTGCAACTGGCTATTCAGGAGAATAAAGAGCTCGACACTCTAATCAAAGAACCATTGCAGGAGACGGCGTCATCTTCACATTTGTAGGTCCCTAATCAACAAAACCATCGAGAAGAAAAAGGAAAGCGAAAGAAAAAAAAAAGGAACAAATGAAAAATCCCAAATGGGCCCCATTTTTGAGTCTTTGTGAGGGTAATATGGCCAATACAATGTAAAAGAGAGTGTGAGAGTCAAGACAGCAAAAAAAAGTGCAACCCAATAGAATAAAGGATTAATATAATGAAAAACTTCATTGTGATAAATTTACATTAAATTAATTTTTTAACCACCAAAAATCTCAAACTGGTATATCAGTGATAAATTTATCCTAAAATAATTTTTGACCACCAAAAACCCTAACTGATACATTTGTAACAAATTTACCATATGTTAATTTCTATTAAATCAGATTAATACCATAAAAAATTACAAACCATATATTTGTAATAAACGGAGAGTAAAACCCAAACTGATACATCCGTCAATTGCTACATGTCATTTAATAAAGTAATTTGACAGTAAAATTTAACAAAAACTAGCTAAGGATAAATTTGTCACATGTATACCAGCTTGAGATTTTTTATGATAGAAAAATTAGTTTTGGATAAATTTATCACAAGTGTACTAGTTTAAGGTTTCTGGTGATAATACCATAAAAAATCTCAAACTATGCCCACTATGATTTCCAAACTTTTTTTTGTGTTACTAAAAATCATAAACTTGCTTGTTGTAACATCAATACCCCAAACTTTTTCTTGTGTCATTAAAAATCTCGAACTTATATCAGTATGATAAATACACCTTGGATGGAACCAAAATAGAGGGTATATATGACTTATTTGTGTCATAGTGGGCAAGTTTATGATTTATTGTGAAAAAAAATTGGGTTATTTGTGTCACAGTGAGTCTAGTTTGGGATTTGTTGTGGTATTTGTCCTAAATAAAATCATCCAAAGCAAATAAGAAAATGACAAAAATGCCTCGAGAAACACAACGTAAATAATAATCCAAAAAAGCCTTGAGCCTCATCATCGTTTTTAGAGAAAATTCCAAATAAGAGCTTGAAGTGTCCTCATTTTCTTTAATAAGGGTCTAAAATGGATATTGTTTAAAAAAAGGGTCTATAGTGGCCACGGCAGTTTCAAATAAGGGCCTAACCTTGCTAGCCTTGGCTAAATACTTTGGCCGATCAATGGCATTTTCGTCCAAGACAATTTTAACCTAAATTTTAGTTAAATTAGATTATATATTAAGAAAGCTAAAAAATTTTAAAAAGAAAAAAAAATACGGGCAGAGGGCTTGGGTTTTTTGTGTTTTGTGTGTTTTCTTTTCTTTTTTTTAGCCTTTTTTTCTTTTTTGAGTTTGTCTTTTTATGGAAAAAATTTGGATATTTTTACATAATTTAATTAAGATTTTGTGTAAAAATTAGGATTCATATCAAAACGACATCGTTTAGTACTTTAGTTAACCTTAATGACACTTAAAACGCCACTGAGAGAGATGAAATATTAAAAATAACCATGTCAACATTTTTTGTTAGTCAAATTAGACAAAATTAGCGAGAGGACTTGAGGACTTGCTGCAGGCGAGGGTTGGCTTTGCCTATGGCCAGCAAGGGTCACCTAGGCGAGGCTAGCCTTTGCCTACAGCTTTTGTGGGTGGCCTCGCCCAGCCCTTTCTGAGTATCGTCAGTGGCCCGGCCATTGCCTAAGATTGGCCATTGGCAAAAATGAAAAAAGAAAGAAAAAGGAAAAAAAAATCAAAAAAATAAAGGATGAAAATACCCTTGTGAAGTCGAGCCCTTCTTTAAGACTGATATAATCATTTTAGGCCTTTATTTAAAATCCATGATCGACCTGGCAAATGTGTTTGGAGTCTTGTCCTATGTCTTCTTCACGTAGAGCACCGCGTTCCTTGGCATGATGCTACACCTCCGATTGCTCCAAGATGAGCACCACATGACATAACCGAATTCAAGGACTTACTGGCGAGCTGGACATCCCAAGTTTCGCAAACCGGTTGCCAGCCAAGGTCCTACTCTCCATGGTTCGGATGAAGGAGGCGGTCCGACCACTCTTGGAGCACGCCGGGAGGGTGAGAGCTACCGAGGGCACTTCAACGAGCTCGAACAGCATGCAGTGAGGTCCCTGGTAGGCCGCGGGGCGCCCACGGTGTACCCTGTATGGGCCCATATTGAATATGAAGGGCGAGACTAAAAAGAAGGCTAATGGTGGCCGCCGAGGCGATGACTTCATGGAGTGGCTCAACGACCAACCGCATTTATCGGTGGGTTTTCCTATGCTTCAGAAGCATGGGGAGCTTCGTTGAGGACCAGGTGAAGTAGATGGCCAATGCGCTAGAATGAGCGAGCAACGCTTTCTGTGCTCCCCACGACAACCACCACCGAAGGGCCAGGTTGAGTTCCTACGTGACTACACGGACCCCGCAGAGGTCTTGCTCGAGGGCTTCCTAGACCAGACGGGTGGGCCCCACGGACTGCGGTCCTAGCCCACCTTGCAGTTGGGCGGTTCCCGTAGCACTGCGTATGGAACTCCACCTTGGAGAGCATATTGTTTAGCGTGGCAGTGGCCATGTGGCCCTCATACATCAAGCAATAGTGCGATGCATGCTAGCTGGCGGTGGAGCTAGGTCTCGCCGCGGAAATCAAGATGGACCGTAGCAAGGATTTCACGATGGATAGCAACACCGTCGCAACTACGGACGAAATAGGTGGAATATAGAAGTTAAATGGAGGACGTCGGCAGCTAGAGGCGGAAGAAGGTGAAGGAGGTGAGTGAGAAGAGTAGGATAGCATTGATTCTTCTTACTTGTCTTTGGGTCGTTTGATTAAGGAAAATTTGAATTTGGCTGATTGAAAATGATTCCACTTTAAGCTCCTCTTTTTGAGAATATCATCCTATTTCGAGTCATTATTTGAAATTTTCCCTAAAATCATTCGATGTGTATTGCCTAGAAGATAATGTCATCAAAAAGTGTGGAAACGATGTCATTTAGCCTTTTCGTTGCCCTAAATGAACGAATTGGACTAAATAGGGCTAATTCAAACGCCAATCCCAGCTCATCTTCAAATGAAATATTGCAGGTCAATTGGTTCTGAGTTTCGTAGTTGCTTCTGGGCTAAAGTCATAGTAAAAATAAAGAGCGAGGATTGGATCTGCGAGTGCCTCGAAATCAAGTTCATCCCTTCGTCCTCGGGAGTTTCCAGGATTCCAGATGGCGATTACGAGCAAGAAGAAACCTTAAGCTTTTGGGAAATTTTGCGAACAGAGGGAGAATCAAACCAATTCACATTATATGTCGAACATTTGCCAATAACTTATCAAACCAATTCCCATTATATGTCGAACATTTGCCAATAACTTCCTCTCCAAAGACGAGGTCACATCTGATGGAGCTTTGCTCCAATAGAGCCGGCTCGTCACGTGGCCGTTGAGATAATCACCGCTGGTTTCAACTCGTCAGCCTCTGAGAGAGGTTACTAATGATGCTGGCTCAAGGAAAGCAAGAACGCCATTGTTTTCTATTTGACGGGATACAGAAAGCGAAAGATAATCCACTTACAGAATAGATGGGCGTAGACCGAACCGACACTTGACTCATCAATTGAAATGTTATGACATCAAAATGAGCCTCGTCATCCGAGATTCTGAAGATCCTCTCCCCACCAAGTGTTTTCAGGTTTGTGGTTGGCGAGAGCCATGGATGAGGACTGTGATTGCTCTCGCGAAAGGGCCAATTCAAACAAACCCGATATCTGATATCTGCTCAAGGGATCACTTCACCGTTCTTGTTGAACAAGAACGATGTCAGAGAGCCCTCCGGCTCACTCCGCATTCTGAGTATACTACTCTTGGTGAGAATAATTCAAGTTCACAACAAAGTAAAATGCACAAGGTGATACAGCCCGTCGGTCAAAAGCTGTGAACTTGAGCACTTGATTTCACCAACCATGGAAGGTACTGCAGGTTAAATTGATAAAGGGGATACAACAGCTTAAAACATTTAAGTTATCTGAGCCACAATTGCCGAAGAATTATAGTACATGTAAGCATTACAAGAGTCTTCTGCATGCTGGATGCGTCCGAAACCATTATGAGTTGGAGAAAATGGATCCGAATTATCATAAATAATGAGACAGGTGTGAACTTTACTGTAGGCCAAATTATCGGCTTCCAGAAAATGTCGAATCACCATAGCACTAACTATTTTTCCGTGAGTAGCATAGCACTACCTATCTTTCAATTCCTCCTCGAATTGATGCAGTTTCTCCCGGACTGGATGCAAAAATTGTTTCAAATCCTTACAGATCTGCTGCTTATCTTGCTGCAGAAAATCCTTTTCTTCACTTAGTCTGACATTTATCTACAGTTTTGAAGGACAATAAATAGTTAAAGATCTGTCCACCCCCAAATGACCAAATTGTTGAAACAAAGAAGAAATCAACGAGTCAAATTAACCAAACACTTGGACTTGAAGACAGACATACCTATAAACCAAAAGTGGACATGATTGCCTAAGAGATGAGTAAAATCAAAGATTTTGTTATACCAGAGCGTGCTGGGTTATCGATAAAGACCATAATATGGCTACTAACATATAAGCACCGCAACACAGCTAGGTGTTGCAAACTCTTAATGTTAAACACATCCGTCACGCTCAACTCATCCTTAGAGCCGTTATCAATACATTTTTCCGATATAAATGCATCGTCATTTTATTCTCCGAAAGAAATGTGCATTTCTATAGTTTTCGCCATCCACAGATGTCTATTCATACAAGTATAACTATTAACCCATACAACTAAAAGATCTCAATATGATCAAAGAATGTACCTGCAGGTCATCTAGCTCACCAAATGAAAACTCAGGGATCTCCAAATGACCTTTAACTTTCTTTTTCTCCTCCCTAATAGTCCATTCTCCTAAAATACACGGAAGCAGCCAGTCAATCTCATTAAAATTTGTCTTTCTGCACACAAAATGTGCATGAATACATGCATGCATGTGCAGGTGTGAGTTGGTGTGTGGGGTGGCGGTGCATGTGAATGTTAATGTAAAAGAGAGAGATGCAGGAGCCAAACCCTTGATTTTTAAATTCAGCTCGTAAGTGTAACCAACCCTTTTCTTGTTCCGCACAGTCACCAGAAATGCCTGATCAGTTAGACAAAAACAATAGTAGCAATGGTTAAGTACACTGTTACTAAAATTCCCACACTTTTATATAACATACACGTTATTATCCTTTCCAACAAAACTTCTACAACTCGCACACTTTCTTATCTTTGCACAAAGTACTAGTTTTCTTGTAGTAAGACCATTCATACAATTACAAAACATGAGCTGTCAGTAGTCTAGTAAAGGTTCTTTAACATGGTGTTTGTCACTAGTTCACCAAAAAATTTGGTGGTAACATACATTTTCCTATATAAAAATATATTACATCCTTTCTATTTTCTCATTAGATGGTAGGAAACAGTAACAACATCCAAGTATTACAATTTATTTTTACATGATACTAATTTAACATGCTAGTTTTTCTCAACTGTAACATAGTCGAGGCAAACCCATAAAATATTATTTGTAGATCCTTTTACATTACACCAATATTTTACCAGTTCTCTTTAAGGCAAGACAATATATACCATCAATATCTGGTACCATTTATTTTCGTCCTCTATATTAACTACTAGAGGTGAAGTAATAACTAGAAGAAACCACAATCAAAATAAAGATAAGCAGCAGTCCTGCCCTAGTAATTTGTATGAAAAAGAAGAACCCATCAATATGAACAAGCAATTGCCGAGGTCCTCTTATGCCAAGAAAATACATACACCATACAGAGTCCACCGTGAAAAGGTATTGGCATGATATGGTGGCAAATTACAGCAAAATCCTATTTAGAGACAATTATGCAAATGGATTTAAAATAAGAAAGTTATTCTCAGGCTACATCTCAATCCACATGACAGATGAGTTCTAATATTTTTCTTTCATCTTATTTTTGTTTTGTACCACAGTAAAGTAGGGCCTCCCAATTCCAGTTTGTCAAAGTTATCCCAACTTCAAGCGCAATGATCCCATGCAACCGTATAAGGATGTTAAACAAGTAGAAAGCTGGATTAAGAACGAAACTGATGATGAGGAACAGGTATGCCACCAGCCTCTTCTGCTAGTCCAAAATGAAGAAGATTGGTCACATAAACTTCCTGTTTCTTTTAGCACACTTGTCAGCCAATTTTTATCAATCTGAAGGTTGACTCAATGAGTTCTGATCTCCTTTTAAACCTCCCTAAAAGCTTTTACAAGTAACACCAGATTCATACGAGTAAGACAGACTTAAACAAAATTTAAGAGTCTAAAATACGGAAAATCTCATTGCTAGAGAGTAGTAGATGTTCATGTTTCCCCCAATACACATACTGACATAGACTAACTTAATACGGCCAACTTCAAGAGAAGCCATCATCATTATATATTGTATAAAGTCTAGATCTCTAGCATTGTTCTATCATGAGTACATCAGC
Source organism: Syzygium aqueum (assembly GCA_031216185.1). Lineage (NCBI taxonomy): Eukaryota > Viridiplantae > Streptophyta > Magnoliopsida > Myrtales > Myrtaceae > Syzygium > Syzygium aqueum. The sequence continues at coordinate 17,385,839 of CM062233.1, forward strand.
CACTATGGAAAATCATTTCAATAGTTGTTTCAACATTTCCAGAAATCCTACTTGAGAACAAAATAAAAACACCAGCTATAAGGTGACAACAAAAGGCCCTATTGGGAATGGACTGGCGTTCTTCTTAACTCCTCATTTTCCCCATATTTGATCAGTATATTAGCAGGTACAATATTGAGCCAGGGAAAGAACGCATTTCTATTGGCTTGGCTTGACCCCTGATGACCAACTAGCCTGTTTACCCAGTTCAATCCTCAAGAACCACATCATACATCTTTTTTCTTGGAAGAATCTTGACATATTGGCAAGAAGCTTCCACATATTTTTTAACTATGACAACGACATGAGAGATTATAATGTGTCAGCTCAGCTTCCACATATTTTTCACACCTCATTTTCCCTATATTTGATCAGGCGCGAAGTCGTGAGAACTCACATCACCACTGCAGTTCGACACTTCTGATATTTCTGCACAGCCACCACTGAACTCCAGCGAGCCGATCGATGTGAGCAACTCCTGCAATGGAACCGCAAATAAAAGTCATTACCAATACATGGAATTTCCATAGAAAGATAATGGGCATCACAGTGGGTCATCGCTCTTTGGACACACTCCTTCTTGAACTTTTCAGACCTTTTATAATGCTTAGAAATAAGTAGTGACCCACCAGAATTCAAAAATTCCCCAGAAGCTCATCCCAAGAAAATATGCAACATCTTATCTGAAGAGTGGGATAACAAAAAACTGCAAGCAGCAAACTGACCTGAATCCTATTTGAAGCCCATTTGTTGAGGTTTTTCTCCTCCCAAGTCCCAGCCTGACCCAAAAACAGAAGCCACAAAACTTTTTCAGCCAAAAGAGAAACGAAGAACCACCCACACTACCCATCATCCTAAGCGTCACAATTCCATATCTCAACAGCAACAGCCAATCGGAGACAGAAACGAAGACAGATCCAACCACCACCTTATTCCACACGGAACCGAGAGTCGCCGGCGACTGGGAATCAGGCACCACGTCCTGGGGGGAGAGCTTCCGATGGACCGGGGCGGGCGCGGCATCCCCCGTGGCCTCCCTCACCCAATACCTGTACGACACCGACTCCGACTCCTTCCTCTCCTCCTCCGCCGACGCTCCCTCCATCTCGGACCAGCCCCCACCTGCCTCCGCCCTGTCCACCGGAACCGTTTCACCCACCGCGCGCACCGGCCGAAACCGAAACCGAAACCGAAAC